>VWZN01020584.1:290601-346978 GCA_013396955.1 Regulus satrapa | reverse complement strand
AAAAAAAAAAAAATCCTCTGTCTGCTATGCCTTCCTCTCAAGCAAATAATGAGTTTCCTTAGTAATTTCCCATTTCAGGAACTCCTGGAGTTCTGTGGTGGGAGAGGTGCTGGGAGCACTCTGTGTGCTTTTCTGCTGCAGTCAAGGGCAGCGTGCCCGAACGGGGGGCGACAAGAGGAGGATGGCCTGGAGAGAGCTCTGGGAGACACAGTCCTTGGCTGGCAGAGCTGAGGATAACCCACCTAGACACATGGCTGCAAAGGTAAACAGGGCAAGGGAGAGTGAGAGAAACAGAAGTTGCAGCCTGTGCTGCTGCTGGCCCTGTAGTGCTCAGGGTGGTGACAGCACCGGGGCTCGGCGCGCTCTGAGCGTGCGAGGGCATGAGTGCGGTGGGGCCAGGCTGTGCACTGCGGGGTATGGAGCTGTTCAGCTGAGTGAAAAACAAACTGCATCCTTTCAAAAGCATGCTCTTTCCCCCTGGATCTGAGTTAACTTCGGGTCTGGCAACTTCCATGCACTCAGAAAGAGTGACTTCAGAATCACAGAGCTGTTTAAGTTGGAAAGGACCTCTAAGATCCTCGAGTCCAAACGCTAACTCAGCACTGCCAAGTCCACCACTAAATCACGTCCCTAAGTGCCATATCTAAATGTCTTTTAAATACATCTAGTGATAGTGACTCAATAACTTCTTTGGGAAGTCTGTTCCAATGCTTGACAACCTTTTCTTCGAAGAATATTTTCCTGATGTCTAATCTAAACCTCCCTGGAGCAACTTGAAGCCACTTCCTCTTGTCCAGTCACTTTTTCCATTAGAGAATGCAATTGGAGCTAATTAATTTGTTTTCATTTTAAAAAAGGAAAATATTCCTCCTTTATACTACTCCTTACCTGGTGTATTAAGACTGTAAAAAAAAAATCTATAGTGGCAGGTGCTTTGGGGTGGGGGGGATAAGGTTTTAGTTGTGTTGATTGCTGCGCAAGAGAAAGAATGAGGGGAAACCCAAAAAAGAGGAAAGAGACTGTCAGTAACAGAGTGAGTAGCTTCAAGCTTTCTTGTTTTGTTTCATTTGGTGGTTTTTGTTGTTCTTGTTCTACATAAACCTCAAACCTCTTTTTCACTTAACTATGGAAATATTTGTTTGGACCTCGGTGTCAAAGCAAGCAGAAGCTTTAAATGTAAGAGTTTTGTAAAAAGTTAATAGGGGAAATAGATTTATTTTAATGCCACAAATCATCTTCTAGCACTTTCACTTTTGCATTTTACCTCAAATCAAAGATAGAGTGATCCGAGGAATGAAATCCTCTTTTCTGAAGACAGTACAATCATGCTTCTTCTGCTTCTTTTGCCTCCCAAACTCTTGGTCCCACATTCAGAGGACTTTGGCTCAGGTCCTCCCCCTGTTGTAGATGCAAAGAGTAGCACCAAGTATAGTGCTCAGCATGATGCTCACTCATGGCCTCTCCTAGCAGGGTGGCATCAGCAGAGAGCTGAGGTTCATGGTTTGTTGTTTTGTTATCAAAGGTGAGCTCTATGGGTCAAATTTCTAAATTTGTAGCCAGTATCTTGCCCACTGATACATGCACACCCCTAGTTCACTGGGTCTGTGTTCAGTCGGGACTTGCTTGCTGAGAAGGTTGTAGTGGACAAAATGATGCTGGATAGCCCATTTACAGGATGTAATAATACAGATCTACTAATACAATCTACATTAGAATCATACAGTCATTAAGACTGGAAAAGACTCTTAGGATTACTGAGTCTAGCCCTTAGCCCAGCACCGCCTTGTTTACCACTAAACCATGTCCCCAGTGCCACATCTGCACACCTTTTGAACATTTATTGTTCATACTTGAAAATAAATACCCTTAGTTCTAGGCCATATCAGTGTACAAATTTTTCAAAAGCATAAAGGACACTCTACAGGACCAGAAATGGCAATATCTTGTTGAACCTCACTTTACAGCAGGCACTAAAATCAGATTGTATGACTTTGTTGGTCTAGAGTGAACAGTGGTCCGCATGGCTAGCTGGGGAACAGCATTCAAAACTGACCGAGGGAGCAGAGCAGCCTCCATCCCTCCTTCATGCTCTCATTCCTAGCGAGAGATAGTAGCTAGACACTAAAGGTGAAGGCAGACTAATGAGGAGCATATTTGAAGATATCAGGGGGAAGTCAGAGATATAATTATCCCTGGTAACATTATCATGCCATATTTTTTTTCCTCCTTAAAGTGTTTTAGCAGCAGAATTCATCTGCTTTCAGCTTGTCAACTTGCTGCTGCAATCTTGAAACTGTCTGCCAGTTTTAGTGAATGTTTCAGGGGGCTGTAATAGAAAATATGCCTGCAGTGGGTCTGGGGATGGTATTGTCACCTACTATGGCAGAAAACGTTCTGCTGGATGCCGGTTACAATTCTAGCCCCAGTAAGCCATGAGCCTGATCTCTTGTGTGGGTTCATGTGGCTGCACACATTTAAAAAACCCCATAGTCTCCATTTAGCATCAGAGGTAGCAGTCCAGATGAAACACGGGTCACTATGTAGGTGTGCTTTGTTCTGCATGGGCTCAGTTCAAAATCTCTCTCCCGTTTGAAGCTCCTCTGGGAGGACACATGTAATCGCCTGCAGGATCATTTCTCCTTCTTGCTGACCGCTTCCAGCAGCCGTGTGTGACAGCAGGGAAATGCTCCATGACAAGTGGAGCCAGGCCAGAGCTGGCCATCAGGCCATGGTGAATTGAACCTAGATTAACAGAACGTTTTCTTGCAAGAGCTGGAAATGATCATAAAGTGCACTTCATTAAGATCTCTCCTTAAGATTTAGTTTCTACAGAGTAGCTTTCTCTTGATAAGTTCTTGATAAACTCAAATTACTTGATAAACAGTAGATAATATCAAGTGTAAATTATGTTTTACAGAAATAAGTTTTTTCCTTGGACAAAGTTCTTGAAGGAAGAAGAGAATAGTTGTTGTGTTAAATTCTAGTGACAGGTCAGATTATATTTTTTTGGGGGGCATTTTTGAGGTCAACTGAAGTGAAGATGTATTTCATTCAGGGTCTTCATTACTTCATTTTTAAGTTTAGTGTTTCATAAATGGAATCGACTGTAAAGTCGATTGACTGTATAGTCCTTTCCTAGGGAAAAAAAAAGTGGATTTTAAGTTAACTCTATAAGACTTTTTAATAATTTAAATGCCTTGGCTTCATGCTTATTTGGCTTTTCTGCCAGTATCTATACCACTGGGTTTTTTCTGATTTTAGCCAGTTTGTATAGAATGTCTGAAAGGTAAATCTCAAAACCCACAAATCTCACTGTTCGCTGAGGCGGTAATGAATGCTTTCTGTTTATGTATGATCTCACTGAATTTATGTTGGGATGTTAAAGTTGATCTTTAGCAAAATCCAGTAGCAAGAACTTGAGAAAGAGCAGCTGTTGTATTTAAAATTAGCACATGAAGTGTCATTAAAATAATGATAGAGGTTCACAGAGTTGCCTTCTAAGTGCTAATCATCCTATCTTGTGGATGAGTTGACTGCTGTGCTTTAATCCACGGTGCTTCATGGGCTTGGATGATTGGCCTAAATTATTCAGTAAAAGGCTGGTGGTGATAGAAATAGGAGCACATCTATGTGCAATGTGTGACATCTGCCTAATATCTGCCTGCTGAACCCATCAACTAAGTTAATATTTTCTTCTCCATCCTTGATCTTTGCCAGTGTCACTGTTAGGTGTACTGTGCTATGGTTGTCATGAGGATTTTCAGCATACTGGCTTGAATTGGCAGAACAAGAAAAAATTGCAATGGACTGGCAGTACTCTTAAGTTGTATGGGGAGATAGCAAATTATCAGGGTTGGAGTTACTTTTTGGCAAGATAAAATGTCAACGAGAAGAAATGATGATTCACCGGGAGATCCGTAACTGTGATCGTAATCCAGAAAGGCTTTTCTCCGTTCGTTTAGGCAGGTTTTCATAAGGGAACTGGGTTAGTCCCATCAACACCCATACCTTTACAAATCCACACTACTCCTTTATTACTCATCTGCTCACATAAAAATCGTTTCCATTGTACAGTGGAAAAGACTGCAATTTCTGTAAGACTGGAGTTTAGCTGCCAATAGTGCATGAATGGTTGTGAAGTCTTTAAATACAAATTGGTGAATTGAAGCAAAATTAAGGTAATAAAGTTAAGCTTTTTAAAAATGGAAAGCCACTAGAGTGGTGGTGTTTGTAGATCAGTGTCTGTATGCATGAATGGATTGCAGCCTCTTCTCTTTCATCACTTCGATGCTCTTTAATAAACTTCTGTCTATTTTAAAGTGTGTATGAGCACACAAGAAATCTATGAAGAAAGGGATGGTAGCCCACACATCTGGGAATTTTAAAATAGACTGTGCGTTTATAAAAAAAATACTGGACAATCCTTTATAGCCTTTTCCTATCAAAGTGCTGTATTCTGAAATTGCTATTGTTTTGTATTGTAAATCACTGTGTTGGAAACGTTTATTTTTATGAGCTTTATATGAGAATAAATGTTAAATTTTTTTTTTTAAGAGGCTAAAATGATGAATGTGTGACTTTTAATATCCAGTTATTTTGTTCTTACATAGAAATTGTGTATCAGACTTGCAGACATCCCTGCTCACAGCAGTTTGCCAAGGTATTCAGCGGGAAGCTGCTGCAGTAGCTGCCTGTGTTTTGTTACAGCTGTGTGTAGAAAGGTGATATTAACTGCCATATATTAGAAATACTTGTAGAAATGATGGTGTATAGATTTGTGATGGATTTTTGCTTACTTTTCCTTACATTATAAAACATAATACAGTATCACCACACAGAAAGATGTATTATTGTATATTTAACATAAATGTGCATCTTGGCTTTCTCAATGCACTTAGAGAGCAAAAAGCCCAGTATGTGCCTGAATAGCTGCAAAACCAGAGCAGGAGAGCATCCCAAATCAGAACAGCATCCAGCCTGTGTTTGAATCTAAAGCCGTCTGCTAACTTTAAAATCCCACTGCCTTTCATTTGGCTTTAATAGGAACAAATCATCCCTTAAACTGACATACTTCTTCAGAGCAGGGTCTTAAGGAAAATTATGGCTTTTACTATTGCTGTAGTAGCCAGTCTGACTAAGCTGAGGACATCCTGGCAGTATCAATTAAAGAGTAATCCTTTTGTGTTTAACTTTCTTGTTTTAACTTCTGATTTAATTTTAATAAATCCATTAGAAAAAGGTATTTGGAACATTTTATTCTTTATTATAATCTTTATTGATTATAATAGAACATCAAATAATAACTTATATTGCTTATATGAAAGCAATTATTATTACAATATATGTATGCGTATATATATATATATATACACATATATATGGATGTTGTTATGAACACACGGAATAGACTTTCTTTGATCTCTGTTGTCATTTTATTCAACCTCTAATTAACTTTTTACATGCGAGTCTCAATAGACTTTCATACTGGAAGCAGTGGGAGCAATTCTGAGGCTAACCCTCAGAATTGAAAAAGTTCTGAAAAAATCATGCCAGAGAGAAAAAATGTGTACAAAACAGTGGTGGTTAAAGAAATAATTTCTCTGCCAAGACCTTATGCTCACTTTGTTTTGTCTTTAAGTTGTCATTGTCACTTCTGTATTTTTTATTTCATCCATACAGTGACAGCAGTAGCATTATCATTATGTGTGCTTCTCTGCTAAGCAGAATATTAAAGAAATTATCTGAACCAAAAAGTCCTGCATGTTTGCAGAAGTATTAGGAGTTTTGTTTCCTGAGCTTCATAGCTTGCTTTCAGTTCCCACTCAGGTTCCTTGAGCTGGTGATAGTGACAGAAAATAAATAGAGCTCTCACTGTCTCTGTTGTTCATTTGTGTCTCCCTGGGAGAAATGTTAGCCGAGAGCAGAAGAGACAGTTTGGGAAGGGAAGCAGCAAAGTACTAGTGTCTGCTGTGATACTGGTGTCTTGGTGTTTCTTGCCAAATCAGCTTCTCCAGTGGTTTCTCCACTGGCCTTTTGCTATTAGGAGTAGGAACTCAAAGCCAAGGACTTTTAACATCTGTGTGTTTTCAAACCAGGCTGCTTCAGTTTTACTGTATAATTAGCAAAGGAAATATAACTTGTTAGAGGAGCTTGGGAGGCAATCAAAAAGGAATTGAGAAGTGGAATTAGTCTCTTCCTATTCATCATCTCCCATACTGTTATTTCCTTTCTTTTTCCTCTGAAATCTGATATGGTTTAATTTTTCCCTTCTCTCCCTCTTGACGTGCAGCATCCTAGGCATCGCATATATTTATTTTCTGTTATATTTTCTGTCAGAGCTCATCTTGGTTTTTTATTCCTTCTATTCTGTATACACTGTTAAAATCCATTGACCCTTCAAAGGGAAGAAATGTGGACTCAAAGAAGCAGGCAGAAGGAATGCTGCTGTGGAACATGCAAAAGCATGGCTTTTTTCAGCATCCCTTGCCTCTGGTCTGACCTTACATGGGAATATGAGGCATGGGAGCTGTTTTCACAGAGCTGTGTGGTGGAAGCATCTTCTGACAGAGAGAAAACAACATTTTTATTATAAATTCTGAGACTAAATGGGTTCAGAATGCCCAAGGTCAATACCATCAGCTTAGCTGGCCTACAGCTCCCTCAAGGACAAGTCTGCTTGGGTTTGTACTTTACATGGAGATGGCGGGTGACTGGCAGCTTTGAACACCCATATACCTCATAGACAAGGAATAGTAATGGAATTTTTGTGGAGTATGAGAGACAAGGGGAAAGTGCTAGCAAGACATTTTGTAATCCTCACAAAGAATATTTTGACTCCTGTATTATACATAGTGAATGGCAGGTTTTTTGCTGGTTGACCACTTTAGGTGACTTTAATGTGTTTGTTTTTTGAAGTGATTGATGGGAACCCAGGTTATTTTTAAAGTACATTTGNCCCCGCCAAGAATTTTGGACCAAAGGTTCTATTTATTTGATTTTGCAAACTGACATAGCTTCTCCTCCTTCTATTTGATGTTCATACAGCATGTTCACCACTGATTCTTGTTACCAGCCTGTACTTTCTGTGCTTTTCCATCCTCTACACCCAGCCCTGCTGATGCTCCCACCCCCTTACATATTCCCACACTCCCACAGAAGGAAGACACCCTTCCTCCATGGCTCTGCCTCTCTTCCCCACGCTCTCCTCTTAAGGAATGTACCAGAGAAGCTGAAAGCACATTGAGCCGGCACTGTCCATCAGAGGAGTTAACAGTACTTGTTCCACAGTCCTAACTCCTATTCAGAAATGTTTTTAGAAGCTTTTGTTTCTAGCCAGCTAAAACCAATGTATATCTTTGAGCTTTTGTAAAAGCTGGAAGTCAGAATGTGTTGGCTATGGAGGGCAGAAACTTGTTTTGTTCAAGCTCTCACGGCAGATGATGGTGCCTGTTAGTCTAAGTAGCTTTATTTTTCTTTGTTTAGGTATGTAGTCATGTTGTACACCTTAACAACTATATTGCAATACAGGAGAGGTATCATTTGTTCTTAAGGGCCTTTCAAAAGATGTGTCACATAGTGTGTGATCTTTCAGGATTTCCCTGCCTTAACCAACAGTTCTCATGAATCTCGGTGGCTTGTTTTGCTGTTCTCACAGTCTAAACAACTGTGTTCAACTGAGTGTTCAACTCAACTGTTTGACTCTGCAGAAAAGTACTTGCTTTGTGCAATATGGAAATCACAGCTTGAATTAGTTGCATGTTTTTAAAATAACAGTTATTTCTTGAACTATTTTAAAGATCAGACTTGTGCTATCATCTGTAAGACATTGTGCCCTGGTTATTGGTACAGACACTGTCCTCTGTCTTTTCTTGTTGATTTGGCCAATAAAATTCCAGCTGTGCCTGTGGTTGTATTTTTCTGCTTGATAGGGGTGGTGCTGCTGGTTATATGGCTGCTTCCTGGCGTGGTTAATAAGATATTGTCACCTGGATTGCTAAGCTGCAGCAAGTAATTGAAAGCATTTTGCTCCTTGCATGCATAGGAGTGTTTGCCCCTTCCTTCTCAATGGCAGTTTTCATTAATGTGTACTGTATTCTGTACCAGGCTGTCCTTTTAGAGACTTCAGATCATGAAGGAAATAGGAAATAGTGAAATAATTATGTGGCATATTTTTCTTATCTTTCTTTTCACAGAGGTTTAGTACGGATGTATTCCACAACCTCATGGAATGAGGTACAGATGTTAATATATTTAGCACTTCATTGGGTTTGAAGTCTTACACACCATGTCTTATAAATAGTTATATTTTACTCTGACTCTTAAAATCAGCTTGGTTTCCCTCAGTCTTTCATTATAAAAACCTGGACAAGGCACAGGCTAGCCACGATAGAGTGATCTGGACTCTGGCATTCATCATGCTGTTGGTGTCTGCCAAAACAAGGGCTTATTGACCTTCATTTTATAGCCAGTCTGGAGGGTCTGAGCTTTTGCCTTAAACGTCATGCAGAATGAGTCCTTTAGCTGCATCAGGTTGATTTAACTTATTTTTAATATGTTATATTTCTTGTTGTTTTCAGTTGCTTTATTTTGTCTATTTTGAAATTATTTTATGGATTTAGTAAATCCACTGTCAAAATTAAATGTGCATGCACCCACGCACACATAGCATGATAGATCTGAAAATGCTGGCAATGTGCTGATAATACAGATAAAGATGTAATAATTGCATAATTGCATCACCATTACTGTAGTGTTGGGAGAAAAAGTTTAAGTAGAATTTTCACAGTATAAGAACCTAAGTCCATATTTATTCTTCCTGCAGTTGTGGAGGGCAATAAGTTAATGCTGTTGTTGTTTTTAGGAGATTTAGAGCCAAAGACTTCGTGAAGGTACAGCTGTGAATTCCTAAAAGAGAAGGGATCCTAGTTAAAAGGCTTGGGAGATTTTTGCATCAAAAAAATAAAAATTGTCTGTCATTCTTGAGGGTTATGGGGGTGTGATTTTTAATGTATGACATACAGTCATTTTTATCTATTTCTTTATTGCTCTATTTTTCACAGGATTGCAAAAAGCTGATTCACACAGAGACTAAGTTGCATGTAGGCAAAGATGTGGGCAAGCAGATCTAATAATTACCATTTTACAGAATTTGAGGAATACTGCAGACAGTGAACTGCTTGCCCTCAATAAGCTTTGAGATTAAATAGGACCCAGGAGATACTGGCAAATAAAGATTGTTTGACAGGTTAAAAGCCTTGCTGTGAAGAACTACATGCATGGATAGATGCTGTCTGGAGCACAGAAGGTGGCCTAGGCTTTATGTGAGCTTTAAGTAAGACAA
This sequence comes from Regulus satrapa, assembly GCA_013396955.1. Taxonomy (NCBI): domain Eukaryota; kingdom Metazoa; phylum Chordata; class Aves; order Passeriformes; family Regulidae; genus Regulus; species Regulus satrapa. Next base: position 337,638 of record VWZN01020584.1, on the reverse strand, counting down.
ATATGTATATATTGTTTTGTCAACTTGACATTTCTTTTGTTACTATGCTTTGTTCCCACTTCTAACAGCATGCAGCACTTTATTTAAAAAGAATCTTACTCTGCACTGTGTTCAAACTTGTCACATCTTCCAAAAACAATGAAGTTTTGCTGACAAGTGGAGGTAGTCTAAATTATTGTGCAGTCTCTGTGGATATATTGAGTAAACTCTTCAGGGTAGGGGCTGAAAGTAGGACAGTATTTCACAAGGCCATGAGGAAGGTGCCAGGTTTATGGCCTGACTCTTGAAAGAAGTGCAGTCTGAAAGATCTGTTTTTCACTAAGCCTGAGCCGTGCCAATTTGGACTAATGTGCGTCATTTGGACTATAAATAAGAGGGCAATCCCACTGGCATGCCAGTATAAATACACTGGTACTGGTATAATGTTTATGCAGCTCCTAGTGACAGGTTAGAATTATTCTATGAATCAAATAAAGCTTGTTGGTGGGATTAAAAAGAATTACTATAATGCTGAAAATGTATACATTACAAAGATGGAAAAGTATGCCTTACTCTTAAATGTTGTCCATACTAGAGTTAAACTTCTGTAAATTCTTGCTTTAAAATTAAACAGGATACTCCACCATTGCAACATCCTAGTCAGTGTGTACACTGTGCTTTGAGGACAAGATCAGCCAGTGTTTGTGCTAAGTCGTGCCCAGTAAGAAGAACTGGTAAAGCGGTAGGCTCAGTAATCTGTGTGGTTTCTGGAATGAACAGACTACATCAGAGGTATTCGTAACAAGATCTTCTTAAGGGTGGAAAAATGTTATTAGGAATAATAGAATGACAGTTAAAGCAAGGAAAGAAAATGACAGATTGATGGAGGGAACTATTTTCCAGCTGTGCGACCTGATGCATCCTGTGGAGCAGCTTCCAGAGGAAGGCGATGAAGATGTCATCACTAGAAACACTTAAAGACACAAATAGGCTGAAAAACACATTATATAATTTACTGCAAATAGCATTAGTGCAGCACTGGAATTAAGGTGGGATAACTAACCTCAAGAACAAATTGCCATTTCTACCTTCTTTTCTTTGGAGATAGTGTTGTGACTTTGCTTATTGCTATTTTCTGAGAAGCAGACCACATGCCTGTTTTCTAAACAGTTTAATGTATTTTACTTCTTTTTTATGGAACTTGAATAACAGTCTCACTGGCTCAGCTATTAACCTTTATCACTGGCTTCCCCCTGCATGCCTGCTACTAGCTTCTGCTTTCCCTGACATGCAGTAGAGAAGTGCCTAGTTGATACAATCTCTTCTCCCAGTCCCTGCCAGCTGTAATGTCAGAACCTGGGCAGATGTTCCTGATCTGCTTTGTGTTGCGGTCTGCACTCATGGAAGATGGTATGTCTCTTCCTCTCTTCTACTTCCTAATTTTCAAGCAGTCAGACTGTAGGGAAAAGCTCTTTTGAGATTGGGCTGAAAAAGCACAGGCACAACTGACGCATAAAAGACGTCGCTGTTAAGATCTGCTGGTACAGTAGAGGCTCCATGCAGAGCTCAGATGACCAGCATGTATTTCTGCTGTTGCATTTTACCCACAAGTGTAACAACAGATCACAACACACATTGTGTTTGATTGAAATACAGGGGAATGCTGTTGGCCAGGAAGCCAGTTGACTTTTGTCCAAACGAGGCTCAGTGCTGGGCTGCCACAGCAGTCAGGAGCGTGGTGGCGTGGCTTCGGGCATCACCCAGGAGCCACGGGATATGGCTGGGCCCCTTTCTCCCTGTCAGCTACCACTGTCTTCCCAGCCCATCTGGGAATGGGCAGCTGAACCAAGGGAAGAGAATTAAAGGTAACTGATGCATGTTTAAGTTTAATAGCTATTCATAAAAGTGTTTTTTCCATGAAGTGTGGCATTAATGCTCAAATATTCTTGAGGGATGCTGATTTAGCATTTACCGGTGTTAAAGCAATTGAGTTTATTAATTATTGGAACTTTGTAAAGGAAACAGTTTTCAATATATATTTTTTCCCCAAAAAGCTAACGTATGGTACTTTTGCACAATGCCAGCATGCAGCAGTACATCAGAGCTATACACGTGCAAGGACAACAAAAACTTCCTATGGACCAGGGTCTTCAGAATAAAATTGAAGCTTGAATATCTGGAAATGCTTCCTGTCAGTGATATCTGTGTCACTTAGTGATTTCCTTTTAAATGGAAAGGTTTATAGTTCTATCCTTTAGGATAAGGTTTTCTGCAGAAGTTGTATGTACAGAAAAATCTCAAGACTGTCACAGAAAATAAAATAGTTTACATCCCCAGTTTCTTCAAGCTTTGTCATGCACCAGCCTCTTCAGTTTCTAGCTGCTCTGGGTAAGCCTCACACATATCACTTATGTGATGCCTGTATTATCTCCGTAAACAATAAATAGCAGCTCAAGACAATAAAGTGAAACTCAAGTTGAATTTTAAAATTATGTAACAATTTGGTGGTGATTCTGGTTTATGGCATTTGTGCTTAATGCTTGATGCTGTATAAACAAAAAGACATATTTATCAGATTTGAAGTGGTTTGTGGTTGGAGTATTATTTAAATAGGATTATTTCTTTATTAGATAATCCACTGAACTGAATTTCACCATATGCTAATATCTCTCGAGATGCATTTTGAGCTTTCTGCAGATTCTGCATGTTTTAAATGGTCTTGGAATGTTTTGAATTTTCATGAGCAAAATAGCTTTGGGAGGAGATCAGCATACTTAGTCATTTAGGAAACCAAGCATTTCCATTCAGGTGCCTAAGCACAGGCGCAGGAAATTAACTTCGTACAAGCAAACTTGGAGGATATTCAAATCATTTTTCAAATAGTCAAGCTTGCTGAGGTATTGTAAATATCAATACTAAATGGATTCACAGTTATGCATAATTACAGTACCCTACTTCTCTTGCTTTTAGATTAAAACTGAGCTGCTACTGTAATAAGTAACCATATAATTCAGAAAAAAGAGAATTAAATTTACATAAAGTATAATAAAGTTGAATAAATTTTCACTTTAGAGAGACAACACAGTTATTCATTGGTAGTATAACTGTTAAAATTAAGTTTCTAAGAAAACCAGAGACATGTCTGCTAAATGTGGAAAAGAAAATTACCAGAGGAGCTATTCTAACTTTCTTCTCATAATTTTTCCATGTCACATACACCAACAAATGTTACTTATGGAATCATTTGAAACCCTATGTTTTCTTAATAAAGACTCCTCTCGAAAGCACTGAGCACACAATTTGATAAGAAAGGATTAAGATTAAATACATCCATATTTGTCCTACTTGGAGCCAGGTCCACTAATGACTACTTTGCATGCAATGCTTAAAAAAATTTAGATAATTCTAAGCCCTACTTTGAAAGGCAGCATTGCCATTTGAAAAATCAAGTCTCATTGGAAGTGACTGAAGCCGTAGCTGTAAAATGAACTTGAAAAATCATTATTCCTCTGTACCAGTAGAAGAAATTAATGCTTTCTTTCATGGTTGCAGCTCCCTAAACACATCTGAAGGGGTTAGTAATATGGGCAAAGCAAATTGTTGACATTCTCTTGTTTCCCAAAGCATATACATTCAAAATCTGTATATTGTACATCTGGTGAAAAAGACTAAGATCATTTTTTCTCTTTTTTCAGCAGTTTATAGTCCATTATGCTCTGACCCAGCTGTAGTGACGTTGTAGTAACCATGGATGTTGCAAGCTGTTAATTTTTCTCTAGACTTCTGCATTACTTAAAAGGAAATCTTGCAAAAACATCCTCCTTTCCCAGGAAAAATACATTCTCTGAGATTTTTTTTCATTGCTTTTGTCAGAGTTAGCTATCAAGACTAAGTGATTGTGTAGCTGGGAGTTGGAGTACGCTCTATGAATGTGAGAGTGGGCTTCAAGTCTCTGCTCCGAACAGTGTTTCAGCATTCTCACAGAAGGGAAGGTCTTTAACAGCAAGGTCTGAGTTTAGAAGAAAGACAGTTGCTGCAGAGATGATCCTAAAAAGTTCTACCAAGAGTCTTTGTAAGCGTTCCACAACTTCAGAGCTTCTATAAACCACAGGCATCAGTGGATACGTGTTTATTTTTATCTGTAAAAGCCTCTAGCTGCAAGCAGTGGAGATAACGAGGAATGCTGTAGCTCAGAATTTACCGTCACTGGTATGATACCGTGCAAAGAAAATATCCTTTTAGATAACGTTGAGCTTTATGCCATTTAAAGATAAAATTCAAGATAGGTTTCAGATATAGGAAGTATGAGATCCTATGGTATGTAGTGCTGTACTGGCAGGATTCATAAAAATTTGTTGTTTTTAGTGAAAAATACCCTTCTTTATAAAGTTAAGGAGCAACAGATTTCAGTGAATTGAATATTGCAGATCTAGGAATGCGTGGCGGAACAACTGGAACTCTGGTGCATTTGTTTTTTGAGGAACTAATCATCTTGGGGATGTTTTCTCAGTTGCAAGCAATCCTCTTGACAATTTGTGGTGTTGCCACTCTATCTCTGCACAGATATGTGATTCTCTGCTCATCTGGGGTACGTGCTGTCCCAGACAGCAACACATGAAGTCAATCTTACTCCTGTACACCAAGACAGCTGGAGGTTAGTCAGCTGAAGATGTAATGCGCTTCTTTGAGGAGTCATGGGGCTTAGTTTGAGATTCTTCACAGTGAGGAACATTTGAGGAGCACCTCAGATTTCATTTTGCTTGGGTTGGGAAGTCTACTTGGGACCTACATGGTTATGCTCTAAAATTGTTTAAATTCAGTTTTTTCTTGGCCAAAGAACGGCTTGTTCTGTGGTGAGACATAAGTAAAGCTGTTAAAGAATGGAAAATGAAGAACTGAAAGATGGAAACTGTTCTCCCCCATAATGCTTTCACATTTACTGTTGAAAAAATTTAATTCCGCTTTCAAGCTCCTAAGAAATAGAAAATTCCTGTGTTTGAAATTCCTGATGTACAAATTTGAAGCCACATTATTTCCCTGCTTCCTCTAATGCAGGTTTTGCAGTAGAAAAGCAGGTACAAATGTTGACATAGAGCTGAGAACAAGTGAAGCATTGTCACATTTCCTCTCCATGTAGGAGGGGCAAAGTGACAGCCACAGAGTTGTTCAGGAGCAGTTCCCAGTGGGGTGGGAAGAAGCTTCCCCTTCGCATCAAACAGGATGTAGCTGTGCTTAGTCACCTTCTGGGGCCACCTTGTTCTGCGCACACAGGATTTGGACACATTTTCTGGGTTCAGCATTTATAGCATGGACATGTGTGGCAGCAGCAGGGAAGGAAACATCCTCTAACCCCTTTTGAAGACTTGAAGGAGGGAGTGCCCTTAGCCTTTACCACATCTGTAAACAACATCCTTGTGTCAATAGCTTTCACAGCCCCCAAGAGAGACACAAGAATGGTTCAGTAGTCATAAACTGCCTGAAACACTGAATGTCTAGACTTGACTGTTGAGGAAGTATCTTCAGGCCTTCCTTTTATTCCCTCTTATGTGCCCCCAGTTGGCATCCTTCAAAGGGTATTAAACTAAATACAGAAAATATCTAAAGATTTCATATGGTCATTTTGCTGACACAGTACCAGGCACTTCAGATACATATCTGTACCCATTGTATCACATATAATCTTTTTGGGGTTACATTACTGTTCTTTCTTTCAGTCTTCAGAGCCCTTATTTTTGGACAGATGCCCCACGCCTGTATAGTAAGAGCAATACAGAATTATATAAATGGGTAACAGCATGATCCCTAACTAAAACAATGAATCATTCAGTTACAGGATGGAGATGCCGTCAGGTTAAAAATAGGGAGGAAAGTGCAAAAAAAACCTGTTTATCTACCACACAAGCAAAACGCAATAAACCTAAGTAACAGCTGTAAAGCAGTAGGAGTACTTGCCTGCCCACTTGGTTATTATCTTTGTATTTTTTAATGGTATTCAGGGCTTTGAAGGGGTGATGTGTAAACTACTGTTACTGATATTTGGGGATGTTTCATAAGGATGGGCAAAGGGAGAAGACAAAAAGGTAATTTTGCTTTGCTGAATGAGAATCCTAATAATCTGGCAAGGTGTCACCTCAGAGATTATCACTTGTGTTCTGCCAAGAAGGAGTGAACTAACACAGTGTACATCTTCCACTATTGCACGTTTAAAACTGTAAGAAACATGCAAAGCATGAATTTGGTGAAAACAACCCCTTCCTCTTAACAGCCTAAGCAGGCTGATTTCCTCTAGTGACTGAGTGAAGAGATCTTCTGGCATAGCTGACACCTTTAGGTGATTTACTGACTAGCTGAAATTGCTTACTCTGACTTGTCTGATTCTTTAGCCAGAGGGGGCTAGGAGAGGAAAAAGAGCCAGTGGTGTATCAAAAGCAGCTGCACAAGTGGATGGGTGTAGCTAAGCTAGTAGGGAATGTGGCCACCTGTGGAGCAAATCCTTCAGCAGTGGACAAGACCTGGTGCTCTGAGTGGCAGGGTTTGTAGCTGGGTGTCCAGGTGAAGGCATTTTTGTGCTTTGGGGCGACACAGTTTGGCCTGTGAGTTCTTTATGGACTGTGTCTCTCTTCCTGATGATGATGATATTATTATATCATATATATATTATGATATATACTATTAGGGGTATAAAAGAGGTGAGATTTATGTTTCTGAATCTAGCTTATTTTTCCCTCTAGTTTGTATGTGTGGTGTCTTAAAATATATCTGTTTTTCCTGATACTGAGTTATTATCTCCTATTTGGAAGGAGAATGCTTCAAATCCTTTTGCTCCTTTGCTTTTTCTGTGTGTTGCCTTGCTGAATTGAGTTTCATCTCCAAGTGTATAAATGCTGGTAATACAAAACTCTCCTACAAATCCCCCTTGGCACTGCTGTCATAAGATGTTTTTGCATTTTTAAGACCCTTCCTGCTAACTATACAGTGGATGAAGGCATCAAGAAATTTTAATTTGATTATAAATTCTTGTGGCTACTCATGCAACTTTGCTAGTACGTACAAACAGATTTGTTCCTTTGGGGTACCATGAATGTTGTCTGACATTTCAGAGCCAGCAGGACTTCCTTGTCTCTTTTATTTTTTTAGGGTGATGTATTTCTGCATCTGTCTGGTCTTTATTTTGCTTTCCTTTCTCAGTTAAGCATCTCAATGAGGCTCAATAAGAACTCTTTGTACAGTTGGTTGTATTTGTTTTCCTTTGCTCCTTGGAGTCCTTTATACCTATTTATAGTTCTGTTTCAGTCTGATTTTACTGTTAAAAGGTCATTAAAAGAAAATTATGTCCAGTTCTGAGAACAGCTTACCAGTCCACCAATGGCTCTTTGTTCATTCCCAATAATAATAGTGTATATTTTGCATTTATGGAGTTTCAGAAGTTTATGAATAAACTTTTTGGGCCCTTTGTTTTGCTGTGGGAATCTGTGAACTGATTGAGAAATGTAATGCAATTTCATCCCTACAGGGCCCAACCCATATAAGAATCTGATTAGCTTTCAGTGTTAGTAGGCTTAAATTAAAACACAAGCTTACTCACCTGTCTGAGTTACTGTCACATCTGCCAGTTATTGTGTAGAAAACATTTTTGCTCAGGCTCCCTAGTAAGTATTTGAATGTTCAGTCCCCTGCCCTCATTGGTGTTTTAACCAGAAAGATTTGTAGACTTGTGTTCTGAACTCAGAGTGACCACAGGTACTTCTAGTCCAGTGCAATATTGGGAAAATCTTCTGGCGTGACAGTGGAGATGATTTACTCATTTGCTGTATGACAAAGTTTCAGTGGAACGGGTCTACTTGTGAAAATTCTTCTTTCCTTTTCTCCTCTCTCTCAATCTGATGACAATAATTTGCATGTAAGAAATCTGACTTTGAAAGGACTATTTTCTTCTGTAAATTGATAGATTTTTTCATAGGTAGGGCATACAGTCAAATAGGGCCCAGAAGTCATCACTGTCCATCAGTTACGGAGAAATTTTTTGTTTCCTGCCTTTCTTTTAATAGAAAAATGTGTCTCACACTATCTGCTTTCATTTTCAGCAACTGCTGCTAAGTGGTAATGGATGGGACATACAAACCACATGTTTCTGTTCGTTGTTTTAAGCCTTGTCTTGAGTTCAAGCTCAGTGGTACCTCTTCTGTGAAGGAAAAAAATAGAAATGCTACTTCTTTCAGAAGCTTTAGTTCAGTCTTCCTGTATTTTTTTTTCTTTAATGTGAGGGGGTATATATCCTACATATGCAATAGTATTAGCTTATCCACTTACCTCAAATGGAAGGATAAGGCTTTACATACCTTTTTCTTAAATTATGTACCTGCATCCAAGTTAATATTTTTTCCATGCTTCTCTGATTCCTGTAGCTGGCAGCTTTATTTTCTTGATGGTTTTTTTTTTTACTAGCATGTAGTATAATCAAACCAGTTACTCTTTTGCTTGTAACATTGTAGTCCTAAAACAATTGCAGTTCATTTTACTGTAGAAAAAACAATTATATTGGCTATTTTATTTATATTTGTTGTGCTATTTTACCAATATATGTTCTTCAGTAGTTGCTGTATTTTCATCAAGGTACATGGCTATAAATAATTACTTTGCCTTTTCCTTTTTTTTTTTTTCCTTTTAATTAATTGAATCTTTTTGTTGCTACTGCCAAACAGTAGCAGACTTCATTACAGAAGTTCTGGTTCTAAAGGATAACCAGCTCTTTCAGTCACCTCTTTGAGACCTGGTTTTAAATTAAATTATGCTGACCAAACCCTTATCTCACTGGTATAGAAATGGACTGCTGTCTTTGATGCAAGTTTCTAAAGGAGTTTGAGACCTCACCAGATGTAGAGAGTACAATCAGCAGAGAAGGATTATACTGTCAAGAGTGTCAGCTGAAAAGATGGTTCTCCAGAAAAAGTTTATATGGGTCTGTTTGATCTGAGGATGCTATAACAGATAATGTAGTCTTTGATTCCTCTACTCATTGATCAGTATTTAAGCATGTATTCATGCACATGCTATAAATGCATTAGTCATTTGTAATCTGAAAGAAAATATGCAAACAGAAAGATTTGTGATGCTTTAAAGTCTTTGAGCACTCAATTAAAGGGAAAGCAAGGCAGAAGCCGTATTTCTTTTGATTAAAATATACCATTTCTTCTCTTTTATTCACGTTTCTTTCTTGCACTGATAGCTTGTCTTTTTCTTCAAAGCTGCAATATAGTTGATTTTTTTCCTTATCATCATTCTACTCTTAAGAGGGATGTAGAAGTGACTCACTTTCTGCCTAATGCTGCCTCAAATTGGTGACTTATCTGCTCATTCCACCACTAGTGGTCTTCTATGCACTGAAGTTGATCAGTAGGTCTTCCACATAGCTTCCTGCTTAGACAGACAAGTACAGTGCTGTTCTTGAGGCACAAATGTGCCTGGCCTGTTTGGCAATAGCTTTCTGATGTTTTCTCCAATCAGTTGCTACAAGGGAAAAGGAACCAATCACTGACAGATCCTAAAGGAAAAGGAGGGCATCTTCACAGCAAATATTCAAAAGCTTCTGGAAGCCTTTTACTCCTGAACAGGGAAAGTGCCCCTGTCATTCAAGACTTTGACACACAAAGCTTCTAAACATGAGAAAAGGGCAATTTCTATCATTATATTAAACCTGGAAAAGCTATTAGGCCTGTCATCAATATGTGTTACCTCCAATTTGAGTTTTAGCACATCCTTTTCAGCTCTCCTATTCAGAGCCTTTGTCATCAAGTCTAAACATTATATGGAGCACTGAATTAACAGTAAGAAATACCCATTCTCATCTGGCTCACAGCATCTCTTGGGATCTGCACTGCTAGTTCATACAGTATCTGGATTTTTTAAAAAATGTTGTTTTAAACACTATATTTAACAGTAACTGGAGGTGTTGCTTGTTTCTGTTTAGATGAGAGTCCTTACACAAAATCTGCAAACCAGGCAAAGGCACCTGATGGAGCATTGTCTGTGAGGAGACAGAGTATTCCAGGTAAGACTTGCTTCACTTTTTGTAACACCTATCTGTTTTTAAACAGCAAGGTAATAATAATCAGAATTCAGTTAGTTATAAAAAAAGTAAATGTATTACAGTTGCTATCAAGCAACTTTACAAGGAAAGTTCCAATACAGTTGTAAGGAGTTTCCACAGTTAGGTTGCCTCAAGCTTTTGCTATGAAGAACATCCCCATATCTCTGTCTTTTGCAGCAGATTTGAGACACTGAACCACCTTTTCATCAGAGGCTCATTTATTTTCAGGCCCTCTGAAATCTGTTCTTTGATATCTGGTTTCAGTAATAGAGGGAGATGGGCTCATGTTTTCCAATACTCATCAGCCAGGCTCAGAATTCTAACAGAGAAACACTCTGCCAGAGTTCTTGTCTTCATGTGATCTTCTGCCACGTGTAGAATCACTTGTCTATCCTTGTCTTTTCTGTCATTGCACAAAGCTGGACCATTAGATCAGTGGTCAGTTAAAGTAAGTGATTTTCAACCTTTGTCTCTTTTAGTTGCTTCAGACAAGTCTAATATACGTACAAGTTTGACATATATAATATGCAGCAATCTAAAGGGATTTTTACCTTAAGTAATATTTTAGGGACCTTTTAATGGGAACAAATGAATGCTGACAGAGGTTGTACTCAGGTGGAACTACTGATGTGGCCATTCTCACCTCAAGCATAGTAACCTCTGACTCAAAGGGAAGATGCATTGCAGTAGAACTCAGAAGCTGTAAGGTCATGTCACCCACCTTCTAATGGTCAATCTTGCCTGTGCTAAGTGGCTTAATTACTGAACAAAAACACACAACCCACAGAGAGTCTGTGGGTGGGGGATGGAGCTCAGACCTATGCCACTGCTAGGCTCAGATCTCATCCCAATAGCTGTAGTGAACAGCCAAACCACATTTTGTGGATGTTTTGTGTGCATGCTTCTATGCATGAGGGAGAGCAAGCTGCCTTATTTAAGTGTTGATTATAAGGAACTTTCTTGTTCATTCTTGAAAATATCCTAGTAATTTTAAAATTGTTATTTTTATGATAGAATCATGAAGATCATAACCATTTTGAAAAGACACAAGTACAGCATCCAGTGTGCAGTTATTCTTCTAGGAAAATTTTTAATTATACGAGCATCAACCAGTTTTGGTTTTTTTCTGAGTCAAACAATCAGTATTCATTGTTCTTCAAAGCGAATGAAGACCTCTATAGGGTACTTTTCAGGTAATGCTGTAGCTCATAGGTCAGTAATATTTATGGCCTTGAAAGTTTTCAACCTTTTGATTTTTTTGGCTGTGATCTTAGTAGTTATCATTTATAGTGTGGTTACTGTATTTATAAAGCATTTAAGGTAAGGTCTGAGAACAGACTGAGGTTTGTGGTTTCAAATGACATTTTGAGAACTCCTGATGATTTTTGCTTGTGTTCTTTAAAGAAAAAGTTTGATGAAAATTTACTGTTTCTCTTCAGAGCTTCTGATAAGAGTAGGAATTTCAAGTGTTGAGTAATAGTTAGCATGACTAATGATCATTTATTTTGATTTTTTTTTACAATTTTGCTTCACATTTTGGAATTTTAGAGAGCATTGCAGATAATTTTTTATTATGTGCTCTGCATAAGTCACCGTTTATTCAGAGAGATAATACAAGTGTTTGGTGAGATGTGCTTTGCTGTATTGTAGGTGTTCTGAAAACAGCTTATCTAAGTTTATGTATCTTCTTCTGCTTTTAATACAGGGATGACATTTATCTGAATGCCTTGTTCTATCTCTAGACCTTAGGAGTCCCAAAGGATAAATGAGATTGAGCTGGTTGGATATTTTAAATAAATAGAATTAAAATTCTTCATGCCTTAGCAAACTCAATGTAGCACCATGGATGATATGGGTTTCGATGCATAAATGGCTTTGCAAAACTAAGCGTTATTTTTGAGAATTAACTGGAACATTTAGGAGTTGACTGAAGTTTCTGAAAATAATCTATAAACGTTTATATCACTTGACAACGTGTTTTGTATGTGAGACAGCACCTTGTAAATAGCTTCTATTCTTGCTTGTGTGTGAGCATTTCATTCACATTATAGATCAGTCTTGGCACTTGAGATGCACAGGCATCCCAGCTAGCCAGCTTGGTTTGGGAATAGGAGGTTCACTATTAACTAGTAGCATTAATTAGTACAAGACCAGAAGCAGAACAGCTTTTGCTTTTGCTCAGGAGCAGGACCACACTTCGACATTATGTAGGTCAGCTCCAAAGAGCTTTGGAATTGGAAGGTGGGATGCAATGAACCCAGTAAATTCTGCTGGACCTGGATGGGTACATGTCAGCTGGCGTTACTGTCAGTAACCTTCACATGGAGATCTTATCCTATATGGAGAGCATTAATTTCTATCCCCCCCAGATGGTATGCCTGATAGCACATCACATTCCTGAACTGCTGTTATTTCAAGCTTGAAGCATGGGAGTACCTTTGACAGTATAGCTGTCTATTCCACTTGATGCTCTGTCATTCGTAAGACATGGACAGCAGATGTTCTATTCCCAGGGAATGCTCTGCCTATTGAATTAGCCAAGAGAAAACTTCTGGGTTTTAACAAGGTAATTGATTGTATGCAGAGTTTTGCACAGGTTTGAACAGTCTGTGAAAAAAATGCTAGTGAAAATAAGCAGGATGTGAGATGTAATTCTTCCACATTGGTAATGGGATCGTGCCATCTCCCTGTGTATGGTGAAAGTTTCTTCTCCTGATATTTGAATTCACTTTAAAGGACTTCACTGCTCCATCCTTTTGAAAACTCTCAAAAAGGGAAGGTTTTGTTGCTCTGAGGCCTGAAACCACTATACCAGTTGCAAACCTCTAGAGGTGGGTTTTATCCTTCCATGTGAAACTGTATTGAAAGAGCAGTATTGATGAGCACCAACTGAGTGCACAGAGAAATAATGTAATTCTGTAGAGGTTACATGATGCTCAGGCTTGGTTTATTTTACAGGAAAAAATGTTGAAATAATCATTTTATAATTAAAATCAAATGAGCACACACTGTGAGATCAGTGCACTGAATTTCATCCCTTTCATCCCCAGAAGGAAGGAATGGATTAAAGTCTCCCTGGAGCAGAACTTGCTTATTTGAGATGCAGAATGCATTATTCATGTGATGAGACTACATGTCATAGTTACCATGTCTTCACATGGTGCAAAATCAACAAGCAACAGATCCTTTCAAAGGGATTTACAGACTTGCTGAAATAATAGTTAATTCAAATTATATGCATTCATATAATGTAGTTTGAAACTTGGACTTTATTTTGCATATGTGTAGGTGTTTACTTACAGTTATATATACATAATTGTTTGAAACATTACTTGGCTTCACAGTGAGAATTTCTTAACTTAAAAGTAAGGCTTGAGGTGATGCTAGCATGAGAAGCAGCTTGCAGTCAGAAACAAACAGGTTCTCCCCTCTAAACATTTAAATTTAGACTGCCAACCAGAATATAATTAACCCCTTGTTGTTACCCTGTCCTTACAGAAGCCAAGGGAGCAAGTGTATTGTGTCCCACTGAAGAAGCTGTCACTGCAGGACTCGTGTTTAGACATATAAATGAAAACAATTTGTTTCAGCAGTCATGGATAAGACCCTTCCCTCACAGTCACAGATGCAGTTAAAAACAACTGTAGTTTAAAATTAAGGTACTTGATAGTCAGCCTCTTGAATCCCCAGGTTTAGGTGGATGTACTTTCCACTGAGGTCCTGGACTGAGCTTTCCTGATTTGCCGAGGGTCCAGGCAGTGCCCAACTAAGGGCAAGGCTTGGAGCAGTGGTGGGTGAGCCAGGGGCATCATTTCTGGGATTGCTTGTTCCTGCAGGAGCTTCGGAAAGGACATCAACTATTCCTGTGGCACTGATACAATGTCAAGAGCTGATGGCACCGTTCAAGAGCCGCTTTGAAGTCAAGGAGGCTTTAACATTTACTTCAAGATAAGCATGGTCCTGAGCTGTTCTGAATGTGGACAGGCTGAATAGCTGTTCCCATTATTCCCAAACTAAAATCCAATGCCCTCTTAGCTGTTTTAACAACATGGGTAAATCAGTCAGCAGTAATGCTGTGCAAAGTGTTCACTTGATTCAACAGTTTCTTTGTTTTCAATTCACTTGCTGGAAATTGGGGGGCATGGAGGGGAAAGGAGTGGCCTGACACAAGAATAAAAGTTATTGTTCTGTAAAGTGAAAATGATGCACCATAAATTTAAGACTGATTAAAATATTTCATAGAATCTGCAACAGAAATTTCTTTTGTTTTTTAGTTCATATTTTTTATTGAGTCTTAAAACTTACCGTTGCTAAAAAAAAAAAAAATAGTAAAAGCATTTTTAGGTGAAAAAAACCATAGTTTTTTGAGTGAAATGTTTTGGCTTCTCCTTACCGTTGCTATGGGTTTTGTGTTTTTGTTTTTTCTTTTTTTTTTGAAAAAGTGAATCTGTGCCAAATCTAGTTGGCATTAATTTTAAAAAATTGAAATCCATACTTCTTCTTTTTTCCGTCTACTGACCTAGACATGCTCACTGTCTCAGACTTCTGGCTGTGTGAAGTCTTGTTGCCTGAAGTAGTCAAGGGCTCAGAAGAACTATAGTGTGAACTATACACTGGGAGAGCTATTTGAATAATCTGTGAATTCAGAGATTTTGTTTAGCTTAGGGTGATTGCAGTTGTGAGCTGTCTCTTTCCTAAGTAAACTCTTGTTCAAGAAACGGGCACCAAATAACAAACAGTACTGGAAATATTTCTTCAGAGAGAGGAATTTTTCCTGTTTTCTGGGACAGAATAGCAGCACAGCTGCCTGCCTTCTGCCCTGCTCAAGACAGCTAGCAGAAGGCTCTTGAAGTCTCGTCCTCACCACGTTTTCCAATCCACTGTTGATTTGCCTTCCCAAGTCTCATTCCAGCCACCTTCTAATCCACACTGATAACAGATCTGCATTTATGGTGAGAATGCATGCCAACCTTTGCAGAGACAAGCAGGAAAAGGCCAAATCTAGGTGTTTTAGAGCATTCTTTTGACATTTTCTCCACCAACAGGAGCCTCTTTTTCTCTCTAATCAGGTTTGTTGGGTTTTTTTTGTTATTATTTGTCATTTGCTAGTTTTGTACGCAGCTGCAGGGAGGTACTAACAGGTCAGTTGTTAAAATAGGTCACTGTGCTCTGAAGGAAAATTGTCAAAACTTTGAAGTCTGAAATTAAAGCGACTAGATTTTTCAGTTCCTTTGTACATGTGTAAATACTGCACTTTCTTTCCACACTACCTGATTCTTTGAAGCATGCTGTAATATAGGTTTTGTATTTCAGCGCAGTGTTTGATCTCAAAAACAGGGGTAGCCATCAAACTGGAGGGAAAACAGAGTGAATGTACAGCCCCGAGCACAACCTCTGCAGTGGCTCAAAACCTGGAATTGCTGTTAGTAGATGGTTTGCAGCCCTGTTTGGGGGGAGCTTGGTAACAGGATTTTAATGCAAAAATAAAATGTTAAACAAACATAATTTTAGGGTAGGCTGAATTTTGAACTGCTTAGCTAGAAGGGAGCACATGCAAATCAAAGAAGCTTAAAATGCCTTGAAAAGATAATATTTACAGAGCTGATACTAAAAAAGTAATTGCTGTATGATGTAGTGTCCTCAGTAATTGGTTAGGACACAAAATATTCCTAAGAGAAGTTATGAAATTCTAAATTATTGTAATAAAACCAATAATTAACATTTTGGAGATTTTCAGGCTCTAAAATATTTAAATGCACAATGTAAATGTCATTAGAAAGCAGTAAGGCAGTTTTCATCCATTCCTTGGCTCTGAATGCATAGAGGAGCTGTTGACAAAAATACAGTGGTATGCCTTCTTTCCCCTCCCTGACCCACAGCCTGCTGTGCAGCAAATGCTCATATTCTGTCTCAAGCTGCACCAAATCTGGTTTTCCTGAGAGGTTTGTCTACTGTCCACAACCGATGAACTCAAGTGGTAGGTCAGGTGGAAGCTGAAGAATTTTAAAGACCCTTCTTCTTTCTTCACTATGATTCTTGTGGTTTTGTACCATCTGGAAATGTCTGTTTATATAAAAATATATTACTATCAGAAAGCAACAGAGGTTGTGAAGAAATAAGAAAATAATTGAATTTATAAATATCTGTATATGTGTATATATTTACAAAAATTCCAGAATTTTTATATAAATTAAAGGCAGAATATGTGATCCAGTAAGGATGTCATTTAGTTGCCAGTAAAAAATTTTATTAGCTGAATTGAAAATCATGTATGCTGTGCCTCGATTTAAACAAGGAAAAGTTCTGTGCTGCATATCGTAACAGTAGAATAGATGGAGTGCATTAATATTCTGTTGCAATATAATCTCAGAAAAAGTGAGAAATCTGTAAAGTAAGACAGAGAGATAAAGGGTTAAAAAAAAAAAAGTCCACATTGATTGAAAAAGAAAATAGACTTTTGAAGTGATCCTGGGATCTAAGTTCCATTAAGTGACACTGCTCAGGAGGGAAGACAGCTCCCAGGCTGTTCCCATAGCTCAGCTCTTAACATCTGAGCCAGGTTCCCAGTGAGTGACTGATGTGACAGACGGATGATGCATCCCTGTGGGTACGTGTTTACCTCTGTGCAAACACAGCTCCAGAGCCAGTTTTGTTTTCCTTGGTGATTATTATGGCATTGGCAAGTCAATGAGGATTCAGAAGCAGCTGTTCTCATGCTGCAGTTAACTTGGTCCAATTCCTTCAGGCTGCTCTGCTGAGTAAAACTGCAGAAGATTTGGATGATCCCCTTATTCTTTGATAGAGTGCCCCTAACATCAGTAGGTTCCTTTGCATCATTTGCTGCAGTGCAGCCACCTTCTCCTCACTTGTGCAGTTCTCAGTCACTTTTTCCATCCTTTTAAAAGAAACCTGCCTTGCCTTTAACTTCAGCTTCCCTCAGATTTCAGAAGCACTCTGATGTCACAGATGCAGCACGGTGTTACCTTATCCTTCATCCGCCACCAAAATGCGAAATAGTCCTCATTGGCTAACTGGTTTTGCAGAGTAAGAGCATGAGTTGCTTGAGAAAACCTGTCAAAATCAACCCCGACCTTCTTCATAGTTCTCATGGTGAGAAAAAAGAATTCATTGCAGAAATAAAACTAGAAATTGAAATCTATGTCAGTATAAGCTGGGTTAGGAAATTCATGTGTCTACAAAAGCACTTTTCTCCCTCAATTTGCATTTTTCTCATAGACACTTACTTTTACTATGTACTTTTAAAAATCAGCACAAAATGGCACTGAAGAGATTTTAAGCATTTAGAAATCCATTAGCTGTAACCTCTGCAGTCACAGTTATTATGGTAACGATCTTGGGTGATTTCCGAGCAGAAGCAAGCCCTGTGAAATGCAGATCACAGACTAGTAAGCTTTTCTGCACTTGAGGTGTTTATTATATCTGCAAAGTCATTTGCTGATTTTCATGTTTGATGAGAGGCTACAGTTGCTGTATCATTTACAGGCTTCCCTGTGTGTTTGTTTAACCTGCTGGAGGTTTACCAAATGATCTGTGAAGCAGCTGCAGAGCTATATGTCTTTTCCTTCCCACTGACATTGAAAATTTCTGAATTTGCTTTCACATATTTATTACTGAAGATTTCTTTCTTGCCCTTCCTTCTTTTCATCTAAATAATTTTGTTGGAAGGACTTCATATATCATTCCTGTTTCATACACAGAGAAATGTGAAAAAAATTTGTCTGTTAGAGAAAATTAAAAAAGGTCACTGAGTTCTTACCTAATTGAGATTGCTGATGATTTATTTATGCATATTCTTTACAGGTCTGCTACATGCTGGTGTTTTTCAATACTGGAAAGGATTAGAATATAGAACAGTCTCATTTGACTGCTTTTACCATGAAGGAGAAAATGTATTAAGGGCAATACTGTACATGAAGAACATGGACCTTTTCAAATACCCAACTGATAAAAGGTTTTCAAATACACAACTGATACCCAACTGGAAATTTAACTTACTTGAAACGATTTTCACTATTCACACAACCAGTAGCAGGTTTTGTTGCTGATGATACCAAGCACCTTCCTTCATGTGTATTTAGATTTAATTGCTTGTCTTTTTGCCAACCTGTAGCCTTTCAAAGTAAAACATATTAATTTATTGCAGTTGCATGTTTTTCCCAGAAAAAAAAAAAAATCAGTTTAGCTATATGTAGTGTAGGATGATACCATATAGCATCTATGGCATCGTTAAAACAACCGTCTCAGCAGTTTAGCTGCTGCACACACAGATTTTGGGGCAGGGATGGGCAGTTCCCGGTGAATTGTTCTGTGCTCAGCAGATGTGCTTGCAGTGTGTACATGTGCATGTGCTCCTCTGGCTGTTCGTTCATTAGAAACATGAGTCCCTAGCACCTGCCTTCCAGTCACGGTGATACCACAGGATTTTTCAATGGAGCTTGGAACCTGAAAATAGGCTGGAAAACATCAGTGCACCTCCTGAGGTTGGGGGTCCCATCTTCCAGGACAATTGTTTCCCTGAACAGTTCTGGCATGCTCTCTAAGCTCCACAAAGGGAAGATACCCTTGTGATAGTTGGTTTTATTCATTTTAATCAAAGTGTTGATGATGCCTGTTGAAAAATTCATTTTCCTGTAAAGATTTCAGTGAGAAGAGGAAGCATGGTGTAGTGGACACGTGAGGAGAGGGAAGCCGGGAAGGATGATTGAGACTAGGTTTGAAATAGGTGCATGGAGACAGTCTCTGAAAGAGACTCTGGACTAGCTGGGTGAGCTTGGGAAGAGGGAGGAAAGTTGTATGCTCTTAAAAGGTCATGGAAGGAGGTGCCAAGCACAGGGAGATTTGTAACCCTGGGATTGCAATCCCTTCGTGGCGGAACATAAAATTTACCAATCCAAATAATCACTGCTGTCTACAAGAAGTTGTAAAACTTTGTGAAACCGGACTGACTATCCCTTGTGGAATACAGCAGCCTATAACAACTAGTAGAGGTTCTTCTGGGTAACAGAAGCTACAATTTAATCTTGACCTCTTGAAAAAAGACCGCATTTTCACAGGGTAGCATAGCTGGGCTTTCTTGGGGTTAGAAAAGGGGGTATCTTCAGAAAATTGGATAGTACATGAGAAGAAGATCCACCACGAGGAATGTTCAGGTTCCCAAGTCCGTACTGAAGTAAGGAAATGTATTGAAAATTTTTCAGGCAATCTCTTTTTCTCTGAGTGCAAATCTATTTAAATGTTCTCTATACTGTTATCAGTCCAGTATTGGAAGAAGAATGTATATTGAACAGCAAAAATTATTTCTGCATCATTCAGTTGAGATACTCATGGATCCAGTATCTCTAGAGAGGAAGAACAAGCAGTAAATCTATGTATACAGACTGTGTCAGTGGATTCAGAAGAGATTGAATAAATTAATTGCCAAGAGCTTCCTATGTAAATATTACAAAAACTGAGAAGTGGTGTACTCTCTAATGTGGCACTACTGGATGTCAAAGAACTGTGGCAGGACCAGACTGGGCAAAGTAGGCTGGCTCTCATTCTGTTCCTAAACCTCATTTTCTTGCTTTCCAGGATGGAGCAAGATTAGATGGTGTGTTGATCTGGCCCAAGAGAACATTGCATTCTTTCAAAAGTCTCATGCTGCACAATTCTGTAGACAGAAGTGTATGACTAGCAAACAGAATCCAGGCTTGCTCCTTAAAAGTGTGGGAAGTTTGTTCATTTGAGAAGCTGGGGATAATTTTTTTATCATTTGCCTGCTTGAGTCTTTTTACACTTAATTTCTTTTTATCTTGCAGTTATAATTAACTTGATGTTTTTAATGTTCCTAATATATTTTCTAATATCTCTTTAAAGGACTTAATGCATGATTTCCATCTGTTTGAGGGTTTTTTAATATCTCTTTTAGTTTCTTCAGTGATTATCATTTCAGGGCATGAAAATAGTACAGAGATAATATGCCATCTATCAAGCTAACACCAAAATATGCTACCCCAGGTCTGGATAGTAGTTTGCCTCTTCTTTTCAATTGTATCAGTGGATCAAAGCTGCTTATTCTCACTCTACACCTTGATTTATACACAAAAATCTTCTTTTTTTGTTGTTGCTATAAAATTCTTTGTCCACTTTGCCAATATGAAATGGCTCAAAGTATTTTTTATGGATGGAGAAAAGGTTGTTTCTTTGCTTGTTTGCCTTATAGCATTTTCATGCTTTATATTCATTTCTTACAATCAAAAGAGGAAAAGAGATTGTGGTGCTCGTGTGTCTTCCTCATCACATTTGTTGTACATGGGGCAGACAGAGATATAATGGCGTGCCTCATAGTGTAGAATAAAATAAGTGCTTTTGTTCGTGCAGGATCTGGAAGATCAGAAGTTTATTATAACATCAGTGCAAACTAGCTTTTGTTTCCTTGCTATTTAAAAATGCAATGGTAAGAACAAAGGTCTTGTCTGTTTGAGTTTTGATGTATTTATTGCAAATTTACAGGGCCAAAATAAGAATTCGTGACTGTCTAAACTAAATGTATGACTTCCTGGAATTTATTTGTATCTCAACTTGTATATTAATTGTATTTTTGAAGGACATTCGATCTGTCTGTGGTTGCCAGTGATACAAAACCGATCTCCACCTTTTGTGGTTTGACTCACTGCATTTATTTTTAGTTTGAGTATGCACAGGTTCAGCTCCACCTCATTTGTAAGAAAGAGTTGTATTTCATCAAAATTCACTTCATCCTTTAGAGTCACTTCATGATGAAATCACCATTTAATCTTTGTTAAAGTAATCAAGTTGTGCTTCAGGGGTCTTTGCTCCCAGGCATTTTTCTTTATATTGTGAAAACTCTTTCATGACTTTCCTGTCTTTTGTTACTAATAATCTTGGAGAATTGTGTCAAAAGAAGGAGAAAAAGCATCTGAGTGACAGTCACTACTTCCCTAACACAAAGGTGTACTAAGTACTGCTGTGATAAACTGTCTTCTTTATATGTTCATGGTTTGTATTATTAATTCTGGCCAGTGAGAGGTTTGATCACCTGGGAGCATTCCCAAATAACTTTTTGGCAACTTTTATTTCATAATTAATTTACTGGGCATCTGTTGGGGTTCTTTTTTTATATAGGTGCACACATCCATTCACATCTTTTAAATTGGTAGAGTAAGGTACTTTTTAAACTTTGTTGGTGATATATAGGCTAGGAGAATGCCGATAGTCATCTTTTTTGATTTATTGTCCTTGTCAAAATTGCAGATATCTGTCTCACTTTATGTCTGTGTGGTTTTGGGAATCCACTAATGTTACGTGAATAAACATAGTAAAGTCTCCCTTATTGCCAACCTGAAAAGAATACAAGAAAGCAAAACAAGAAGCATTTTAATAGGGGAAAATAGCAAAATGGTCAAAGTCAGGAAATTTCATTGCTCTTATTCACAGAAAACATTGGTGGAAGGACACTGTGAATATCAGTCCAAGCAGGAACAAATGTCAGTCTTTAATGCTAATTGATTTTATTGGTGAAGCAAAACGAGCCAAGCTTAATAGTTAACTGTGAGACAAGATTCTTCCAAGACCTTCTTCTTATATTAGATGACACTGTGACCCTGAATACTTGGTGGATAAATGATACAGAAAATGAGCATTGACCTTTGAGATAGTAAAGACGCAATGTCATAGAAAAAATGAGATGTGTTAGAGCTGAATCTTAGATATCACTGCTGAATGATGAGTGGTCATACCTGATAACACCATGTGGCTGTTGAACCCCAAAATATTGCTTCTGTAAAGGAAAGTGGGAAGTCAAAATTGATAGAGGTCATACAGGGAAATCATGCCATTATACCAAGACTGCAACAAAGTGGACCAAATCTATCAAGAATAAAAATGCTACAGTGCAGTTAATAATTTCTGAATAACTTGTATTTAGCATATTCATATGTGACTAAAAGTATTCTCTTTCAGAAAGATTTCAGATTTATTTCTGGAATTGAAAGTTTAGCAAATATATTTGAAAGTAATTGCAAACTTATATCTACAAACCCAGATACTTAGTAAGGACCTTATGCAATTTTATGATAAGGATAGGATGTAACTCTGCTGAGGCCATTAAAAGCCAAGGGCTTTTTCCTTAGCCACTAACAAAAGGTAATGGTGCAATAGAGAGCATATAGTGGATGGTAACATCTATCCAATCATGAAGCTTGACTTACTTAATCACACACCACAAAAAAATAATAGGAAAGCTGTTTAAGTCAGTCTAGCTTAAGTGCTAGCCAATGAGGATGATAGCTGGATATGATTATAATGTATGGTAAGACATGCTTTTCATGGCCTGAGTTAAGGGTATTGGGGAAACCAGAGTATTTTTGACAAGTTATAAATACATTTTATAGTCCCATTTTTCTCTGTGTATAAAATTGGAGTAGATACTAGAGCATTTCATTTGCTGATCCACTGTAAATTTTAATATATCTATTACCCTATAAAACTATCCTTGACCAGTAGTCAAAATATGGGAATCAGAAGATGTCAGGGCATCGACTTGTATTTTTCTAATCCATATATAATTCAAATTAAGCATTGTAAATTTAAATCCATACCAAACAGCCTTAAGAGATTGTAGCAGCTACCATTAGGCTGATTATCTCTATCTCCATCATAAGCTCTGGTCTTCACAGAGGAAAAAATATGATGAATTTTCAGACCTGTTACAGCCTTTACCAAAGGCTGTAAATCAAGACGGGAAAGAAAAACTGGAGTGAAGAGTCTTTTGCAAACATTTTGTAAGACTCTAGAGAGAAGTTTGTTTCATTTGAAAACCACCACATATTGATTTATGTGGAGAAGAAAAAAATTTCAGAATGCACTTGTTTGTGTGACCTAGCTAAGTTTTATGCCAGCCTGGAACCATATGAAATGTAAAAATTCCATCACTTTTTCTCTAGTTCTGATTAGCAGATTTTATTCTCAATGGTAGTGGAAGATGTCTCCACAGAAGCCTCTATATTGAGAAAGGCCTGCTAGGTTCCTTAACTGATTTTTGTGAGCTTAAATATTTTCTTTTAAAATTCTAGTAATATATCCTTTAAAAGCAGAGGAGAAAACAGAGACAAACACATCTTGTGCATTGTTTGTATGGAGTCAGCAACCAGAAGAAGTGCTCTCATGCTGCAGTTTTCTCTGTTTAAGCAGAGCCTTTATTAAGAGACAGCTCTTTTTCAGAGACAGTCTTACTTTATAAGAAGTATTTTCAACAAGAATGCTTTGAGTTGTGTTAGGAGTTTCCTCATTTTGCATCCTTGTTGAGATTCTGTACACTGCACTCTGCTTGGAGTGAAAGATGTCATTAAAGCCTCCAGGTAGTACTATTTAGCAGAATCTGTATCAGTTTAATTCTATTTGAAGATTTTAGCTATTTCTTTAATTCATATGAGTGTTTTCCTGTCTGTTTTAGCCTCTTGGTCACTGAAAAAAGAAAAGGATGTTATAATAGACCCAACAGACAAGATGTGGTTTTGAAGTAGAGGTGAACCAGAATATACAGTTAAAGGTCTTCATGTTTTTTGGAAAGGAAGGTAGCTGTAATCTTTGTTCCTTTTCACCCAAAGTTTCTGGAGAAAAGTAAATATTGAAAGAAAAGCCAAAAAACTTTCCTGTGAAATGTCATATTTTGAAGTTTAACAGAGGAAAGTCTTTTTCCAATATATAATAATGAGGCTGCTCTGGGATAATATAGGCCTCTTATGTTGATGTCACATTCTGATTTTTGCAAAAACCTGCAAACACCCTCTTGAAGTGACCTGAAGATGTGAAATGTTCATATTATCTCACACAAGCTAATATGTGCAATGTCACTATGTGCTAATATGATGCCATCTCAGTTTCTCTGCTAATTTAATGGGATATGGCGACAATTTAGATGAAAAAGGAAACCACGTAGGTAGATTCTTGCAGCTGGGTATTTCACTGTTTCACTGCAGTGATTTGCTCAGCGAGCTTGACTATCTAATAAGCTAGTTCATGCAAATGAAGGCATCTGTCTTCATCCCTCTTTGCCATTAGTTCATTATGCATACATTAAACTTCAGAGGATAAGTACAGAGATTGATTAGAGAGTTCCAGAGCACAGGTTAGCAGCCAAGAAATGCCTTAATGATTCCTTTTGGTTTTTTGGCTCTTTTTAGCCCCATGTTGGCACACTTACTTTATAGGAATAGTAAATTCTGGTGCATTTTAAATGCTTATTGACATCTAAAATCATCACTATTTCTGTGATTCGGTAAATTTTAATATAAGTCAGTAGTTTGTTTTGCAGTTCTTTAAACCCTCCTTTCCCATTGGCTTTAACTGTATTTTTTCTTCATCTTGGATACTAAGTTAATGATTCTTTTGTAATACTTTTTTTTTTTTTTTTTAATAAAACCTAGTAAAAAATCAGTGCATCCTCTTTGTCAGGTTGCATATTAAATTGCCCCTTAAGCCATCCTTGTAACTTTAGTTTTATAGCAGATTAAAGTATACAAAAAGAATGAGTCATTGATACATCACTTTTTAAACCATTTGTAGCAATGCATTAATCCATCCTGATTTTGAGCTACCATCTTCCAGAGGTCAGCATTTCTGGGTTTAGGGTTTTCCATAATGATGAAGAGTAAGCAAACCATGAAGATATCAGTGGCCACTGAGCACAAAGGACAAAAGGTAAAATACGTGGGAAGCATTTACTTGCATTTTCCATATTTCTTATTTTTCTCATCCATATCTCATTTCCTCAAGGATAGCCGAATCTTCTACACAGAGACTTTGATAAACCTTTTTTTCATGCTAAGTCTCCTTCAGTACTACCAAGCAGAAAGATATGGTCTGGGTATCATTCAGCCATATTTGTTCTATAAACATTTCCATATATGACCTCTAAAAACTTAAATATCTGTTCCTTAATCCAAGTACTAGGAAAAGTTCTGCAGGCCCATTCCTCCAAGTTTCAAATATTTTAAAATTCACTACCTGCTATGTGAATACATGAACGATAGGTTTTCTAAAAAGGAATGACACCATTACTATACCCTTTTCTTATCCTTACTGCTTTGGTTCTGCCATGACACTAGTGATTAGCTCCATGTCATAAAAAAGAAAACCACTATCTTGTGTTAACTAAACTGTTAAATTATATAGCAACTGTAGATCATGACAGGCAATGCAAGATATGTTAGAAAAAATAAATGACAACTCAAATGGAGAAATGTAATTTAATTACGCTATTGCTAAAATTTACCTGGTAGAAACAGGATGTTAAAACATTCTGGAAAAACATATCTTACATTAAAAAAACCTAAGCAGTTCAGACAATTCTTAATCTGAAAGGGAAAGGAGATTAAGAGGTGATTTGATCGGAGGTTACAGTTCTGTATTGCAGGGGCATCCTGAATGTAATAGTGATGCTCTAATGAGATCTCGGTCTTGAAGGCTTGTCTACTCCCAGTTCAGATAGACGTTATCTACACATCTATCAGAGTTTTCATCACATGATGCTTTCAAAGCCACTCTGGATAGCTTTCTAAAAGATAACCTATAGGTGGAGATACCGCCATATGAGTTTTCTCTGCTTGTGTCATCACTCAGGTGATAAGGGCAAAAATTGTTTTCAGCAGTTCTTTCCTGCTTTGAAATGCACAAGTGCAATCAATCTGATGATCAATCCTGCCTGATCCATTTTGGTAACTGTAGAAAGCAGAGAAACTGCAACAGTCAGGCTGGGTTTTTGTAGTGACACATCAATGCAAAGAAACAAATTATCAAGAGTTCTCTTGATGTTAATTGCTCATTAAAAAGAAATTAAGAGGAAGTTGGGTGAATTCATCAGAATTATGGGAAGAAGTTTTATAAATCTAAATTAGTGTCAGAGTTTTGTGCTGTTCTGCACAGTAGGGTTTCTACTAGCAAAGGAGGGTTAATGATGCCTTTATCCCATTCAGACAAAAATTTAAGAAAGACTAATATCATGGGGCTCTATCCTTTCTTCATAAGTAGTGTCAGCAGAGATATGCAGAGGAGGTCGGGGTAGCACTGCTGATGCACAAGCCATTCTTGAGTTTAAGATTTTGTTACTTATTGCACGATGAAAATTTTCAAAAGGAGATGCTTGTTTCATGTGGGAGATACAAACAGGAGATAACTATGAGCATAACCTTGAGCTCAAAAGTACTTTCTACTGCCTATTCCCCACCCAAACTAACAATAAGATGGTGTGGAAGCTAGGAAGTTTGAGCTCTGGAAAGCCCTGCAATGTCTGCTGAAGAGGTTGAGACCATCAAGTCATTCATCGCTGTGCTCATTTTTACCTTCCAGTGTCTTTGCTTCATAAAGCTCCACCTTGACAGTATAGTGAGCTGCTCTGGACCAAACAAATGTTCAGGAACTTGACTGCCATTATAGATATTGAGAAATCAAAACAGTGTTTGAACTTTATGATGTTCAAAAGGGCCTCAAGGTGGAACTGGTCCTCATCTGAAGGTAAGGAAGTTGATGGTTGCAGATTTTCAATGGATGGCATAGTTAATGCTCTCAAAGAAAGCCATTGATGAAAACACTAGCTGGCTTAAGGAATAAATGTGCTTTCACTAGACTACATCACTGAGCAGGTTGTAGTTTGCACTGCGTCACTGCATCTTTATTCCAACCCTACTGCAAAGCGGCATGTCAGGGATTTTGATTTTTTTTAATATAATAATACAAAAAAAGGGGTTTTTTATTGGGATTTAATTAAATATGTATATTTTTACAGTAATATATTAAAATATTCTTATTTACTGAAGCTAAATGTTTTAATGTTTATATCTTTTTTAAAATAATTTTTTTCCCCAGTTGAATTTCTCTGCTCAGGGATTATAAATAGGGAATGATTGTGTTTAGCTTGATTTTTCCAGTCCTTGATGTAGAGGAAAGAAAAAAAAATTAAAAAGTACAGAGAAAAGAATTCAGAGGTGTTCACTGACAAAAATTCCTAATAGACTCAGCTAGCTCTCAGAAGAATCAGATGCCAGCATCTGTATTAAGATAATTCAAGTTGATCCCTTTGCACAATATCTGTCAAAGTAATGTCATGAATAATTTTAGGCTGATAGTACTTAGAATATTTGGGAGGATTTGGAGTATCAGCATCTGTTCTCATTTTGTTTTCTTGCACTACAGTGCAATTTAATTGCATATACAAGAAACAAACAAAACAAAACATGCTTGAAAACTCTTTCATTCTGGAGTTTTTGCAAGCAGGACTATCCAGAGGACCAAAAAGCTGTTGTTCCCTCACCAGCACTTCTCTGGCTTGAAAAAGCATCTAGACATGTGGCCATCCATCTCTTGTTTTAGTCAATTTATCAGCCACAGTTAGCCTGGAGAAACCTCTCTGCTTCTTACACAGCTGCTGCCATGGACCACTTTTTCCTCTAAGTTCAAAGCAGCTTTTTTTGCACCCTCATATGAAGCCGTCCCTTGGAAGTTGACATTAGAGAGATCGTTCTTGTCTTTTCTGTGTGAAGCTGCTTTAATGTGAAAATTGATTTTATGCCATGCCATACCTTTTTTTCATTTTCTGGCAAAAGTTCCCCACTGCTCCTGTCTTCAAGGAGTGGATTCAGACACCATCAGGATGTTGTACCTTGAGCGTGTGCCATTGGTGGCACGGCTGTGCTGCTGCTGGAGAAGCACTGGGGCTGCACTGTAGGCTGTGGGATGCAGATGTTAAGCCCTGGGAAGGTAATAATGGTTTACTCCAGTCATTGCTCACTCCTGAAATGTAGTGACTGAAGTTACTGTAGTGTGTATTGATAACTGTGTCTTATGAGTTTCTTCCAATTCTCTTCTGTTAAGAAATTGGTGAGGTTCTTTCATTAAGAATTAAGAGGTTTTGTTTTTGTTTTTTTTTTGTCTGCAGCTGCCTTTCTGGTGGTGATTTGATTTTTAGGCTTGGGATATTTGTATTAAATTCTGATATTTTAGTTAGAAATAGAATTTCAAATAGAATGCTTACATTTGCAGTTAAATTGAAGATCTCCTTTGTTGAATGCCTCAGTTGGAATTTAGAGATTGCTGGCTGCCAAGGATTCTGTGGATATGAAAAATGTACCCAAAACCAAATAGCACAAGAGCTAAGCTTGTTTTAGACAGACAACCAATGAACCCATTGAACTGTGAACTGTGCTGCTGTGTCCTGCAGGCCTGATGTTTTCAATGAGTTATGTGATCATGTCCTGTATATCACTGCTTGTGATGGATCATAAAATACCCTTATTTCCTTTTCTGTGTCATGCTTAGACTAGGCAGACTTTTTCTAGTCTATAAGCACTGGTGGAAGGTATTTGGATTTTAGGTAATATTTTTGCAATGGCAAAGTCATCTTGTAGATGTTCTTATAGCTGAAAAAAAAAAAAAAAAGAAATAACCTAATGCTCTGTACACAACCAGAACAGCTATCCATATAAACTGAATCTGTTTTAGACAGGTTTTTTTTGCAAGTGTCTTAGCCTTACCTATCTCCTTTGCTTTCACTGAAAATGGTGCAACATTTCACCTGCACATTTATACAGATTAACCTGGCTGCTGACCCAAGGCAGCCTGCGTTGGCAGGGTTTTAAATTTGCAGTCTTGTTGGTAACAGTGGGGTGTGCTATGCCTTGTAGTTGTGCTCTGCTGCACCTCGTACCAGTTTGTCTTCCACTGTGGGTTGCTGGCTTCTGAACTAGGACTGGTTTGGGGTTTGTCCCTCCAGTGGCTGGAGGGGAGGGCACAGGGCAGGTTCTGACCAGCTTCATGTCTTCAGACTCTCCTCATGGATGTGGTTTTGTTTGTTTTTGATAGAAATATAGGTGGTTTAGAAGTTTATGACAGCTGGTCAGGAAAAGGGCAACGAGGAATGGACTGTTCATCATCTCCTGACATTCCTCTTGTCACACTAAGAGAAATACACGTACACACAGAGCTTGAAACACTGAGTAAATGTGATGCCTCCCCTATAAAAAACTGCTATCTGTTCCCAAAGAGTTGACTTTATCTTTATGTGATTTCTTATTAAGCTATGAGATGCCTACTGGGATGTAAAGCAAAATGTTTCCTCTGCAGAATTTCTGCTGACATACAAGGGAAAATCTATTCAAGGACTGCATTCACTATATTTTCAGCAAACTTACCAATTACTTACATATTAATTATATGGGATTTTGGTAGGAAAATGTCAATAACAGCAAGTTTGGAGGTTTTTTACTTTTATGTTCAGTTCCATTTATGCCCTGTTCCAGCTGCACTTGACAAACTCATTCACTAGGTGAAGAATAGAAGAAAACTTGACCTGATTGTGTAGATTTTTGACAGTTTTGGGGGTTTTAAAATGAAATTTTCACAGAAGGGGCTCAATATCTGAAATAAAGGCAAGTATTTTTGCGTTTTACTTTACTAAGTGCATTAAGATATAAAATTTTAGTAATTTAGAAAATACACGATAAAACTTTTGACTAAGAGTTCTCTCAGCTTTCAAATATTTTTCCGTGAACAAATCTCCTCTGTCATCTAGTATTGTTTTCTTTTTGAATAAGTGAATATACTCTACATTTATAAGTCTCATGAGAATTTATTTTCCATGCTATTTATTCATTGAAAGATATTATTTATATGCACCAAAAAGTAGAAGATTACAAGAAGTCTTCTTGTATATAAAATACTAGAAGCTTTACTATGTTGCTATTATTCTTGAAGAAAATTAGTCATGATATTTCTTCAATTTTACCTATCTACAGGTTGTTCCATGTCAACAACAAAAGTCGTCATCTCACAATAAGATTTACCCAGTCTTAAATTTGAGCATCTGCTTTATCTTTGCAGCTTTTTTTGGGCTATATTGAGTATCCATGTAATTCTCCAGGCTGCTGGGCAGATCAAAGTGTTAATGCACCAGCTGACCTGGCTGCAAGTCACGCACACACAGTGATGATATTGCAACAGCAAACCTGAGAGAAGCATCCAGACCAGCAATTTAGAAAAGAGCAGCAGTGTAATGCTTTCTTTAGAATTCAGCCACTGTGTATGCTCCTCCTTACAGAACTAGACATCTAAGGGAAGCTCTTTGGACCAGAAACCTTTCTTTTTCATATTATGTCTGCCTGTGTGTAAAAGTGTGCATATTTGTTCTCCCCTTGCCAAGCCATCTCCAGAATTCAGCGGAAGAACCATACCAGAGGTAGGTGGATGCCAAGAAAGCTGTGGAGTGGCTGGTGCAGCTTGGACAGGCACGTACCCAGATTGTCCCTGCAGCAGCAGGAAGTGATGGAAGTCCTGAGGCAGTCCCAAGACCCTCCATAGGCTGAGGGAGGCAGGTCCCAGTGGGAATTCGTAAGAAGTCTGGAAATAACTTGTGTGCTTTCCCTTCTGATGCTGACTATGCTAATATTATTACCAGTGTGGGAGTACATGTAGGAAAGAGCAAACTCCAGAGACTTCTAACTAATTAGGAGCTTGCTGGTTGGCATAACTAATGAATTATGAGTGAAGTGATACATGACTTTTTACCATCAAATTGTAACATAGAATTGTCTTAACTAGGAAATAGAGGCTGACCTTGCATTAGTTGGGGAATAGCATGTACAGATGCAATTGCGTGTTGGATTGGAAATGAAGTCCCAGGATTGTTCTGATCTTGGACATTGCAATAATACTCCAGTGAGATTAGTCTGAAATAATAATGCCAAAGCAATGCAGATGAGTAAGCATGTCATACATAGCATTATAAGAACAGTAATCATGTGCAATTTAAGAAAGCAAAGATGAAAAATAGAATGAGGATGGTATCAAATGGGCCTGGTTCAGAGCACTTGCAGGGATAACAGTCTCTTATAAGCAAAACCAGCTTAGATAGTTTAATTTTTTCCTGATATGATTATGTACAACAAAAGCTACAAAATCCTTCAATGCAGCAAACCTAATGAAACTACTGTGCAGGCCTAGATGACCTTATTTGTCAGTGTGCAATGAACACTGCACACCACCCCTCCCTTACAGTGCTGGTGCATCTTTCGCTCCTGCCTACCAAGGAAAAGTGCCTAGAAGTCATTTTTCTGTAGGCAGGGGTAAACAGAAATTTGTCATTAGAGATGGTGAGAAGGAACGAGCCTGGTCATCACTTTCCATGCCAGTAGTTGAAGGGAATTGTATAACTGTTAGCCTGCTTAAAACACTGCTTGGATCATCTGTTCCACATGTACTTCAGGAGGCAGAGTATTGCCCAGCATTGGATTGCAAACTCAGGACCTATGTAAAAGATCAAAACATATGGCAGTATTATGCTATTGCAAAAGATTAGGCATTGCAGTGCAGTGGAATGCATTGTTTATGTTCTGTATATGCATTGTGGCAAAGTATTTGTTTAAAAAAAAATAAATCTTAGATGGTTACTGAAAGCCAGATTGTACTGCTGAGAATTAAAAAGGAAGGATTCAGTCTGGGAGGTGGGAGGAGGGGAATTTTCCTTTTGACTCCAGATCTCGTGGTTGAGTAAACCCTGAATAAATGTGTCACGCACTGGCAGGGCACCTGAGGTTGCATCATGGGTGCCAATGTACAGTGTCTTTCATTGCAGCAATTACCGTGACTGACTCTTGTATTCATTATGAATACTTACAGGTTGTTATAAAACTGAAAGCAGCATTTTAGTCCGTAGTATCTCTACAGCTATGCAACATGTCTACATGTTCAGAGGCAAGTAATCACATCTGTTCTTTCTGAACTGTCAGAAAGCCCAGATGTGAGCAAACATTAAGGAAGCTCAGCAGCTTCCAGACGGTGTCAAGTGGTGGTTTGGTGTCAGCCAAGTTGGAGAGCGCGCCGGTTAGGTATCCTACTATCTGCTTCTGACAGCCTGTATTGCTGAATGCATTGCAGAAATTTGTTGTAGTAGAAGCTTTATAGGCATAGAGGAATTCTTGTCCAAGCATGTAAGTCATGCTGTATAATGGTAAAAGTGTGAGTAACTGAAGTAAGGTCATCATCAGCTGGAATAGAATGAGGAGCCGGTCAGCCACCTAGAAATGATCAGGAGCACAGGATGATGCTGCATCAGAAAAAGATTCAGCAGCTAATCCTGTTAGAAGTAGTAACAAGGATTACAAGCCTATGTACCAGGACTGGAGTATCATCTGAATGATTTCCTCTCTCTGCCACCATTTCCTCATAAACAGAGGTAATTTGGTGTGGTGATTTGGCACTTCTTGTTCAGGGCAGCAGTTCTTCATTGTAAGGTGAAAATGTGTTACATCATCTCCTCAGTCATGTGGAATTATCTTAATAGAGCCTTGTTGCTATTTGTATGGTGCTACACTTACTGGTGAACACTTGAATATATACAAGGACCTTGCTTGGTTTGGGGGTTTTTGCACTTTTCATCTTTAAATCTCATGCTGCCACAGCCAACTTGCTGGTGCAGTGTAGACGTGCTGTTTGTTTACAGTAAATATGTGCTGTTTGTATTAGATCAATTCACCTAAAAACTGCGAATTAGTATTGAAAAGGATGATCCTGAGATGGATGATCCTTCCAGGATTTTAGTGGATCTTTAGGATTTTGTGTATTTTTCCTGAATACCTGGGCAGCTGGTGATTTTACTAGGTCTTCCCTTACTGGAAATAGTGGACAATGTGGCTTTCCACAGAGTTGCAGCCCAGCTGAAACTGTATATGTAGGTTACCTTGTCCCCCTATGTGCAGTAAGGACATGTCTTTTTGAATGTTTGAGGGTTTGTGTTACATGTGACCTGCCTTTGTTGTCTGTGGAATTAACTTAGCATTTTCCAAGAATGGAGGAACTGCAGAAGAGGGTGTTTTAGCATGTGAGAGAAATGTTATATATACTTAATCACTATGAAAGCCCTTCACTTACTTTATACCTCTTCAGCAGAGATTGCAGAGAGTTACAGTGGAGCTGTACTTATGTAAAAATAAGGAATAAAACTGTTAAGATCTGATGTATCTCTGTCTGGATTCTTGTTATATTCAATTGTTCCTATTAACACTGACATCTGCTAGTGGCCTCAAAGTGAGTCTGAACTTAAAATTATGGTTCTCTTATATCATTGTGTAGTTTACCCTTCTGTTTAATCAGTTGAAGTGCATTATAAAACACAGAGGTCAGAGGTAGAGAACAGAAAATGAGAAAATATAGCTTTTTTAAAATGTGAAACAACTATCTTTAGTTATAAGTGTTCCCAGACTTCATATTTGTGGGCTCTGTATAGTATACTAACACGTTGGTGTCATTTTTAATAACCTTCTTCAGAACATATGGCTCAAGATTTATCTATATGCAGAGCCTTGTGGACAGAACTTGTGAATTAGAACATAAAAAATCTCCAGATGTACGTGTTATTTCTTACTAACACAAAATTATTTTCTTGGGAAGAAGGTGACATATTAGAAAGGCAACATCTGTGTTACTACTTAATTTTTAATAATGTGAATAATTTTCTTTCAACAGAGGAATTCAAGGGCTCAACAATAGTTGAATTAATGAAAAAAGAAGGCACCACCCTAGGGCTCACAGTATCGGGTGGTATCGACAAGGATGGGAAACCAAGAGTATCTAACCTTCGTCAAGGAGGAATCGCTGCTAGGTAACCACATCTCGAGCTACAAAGTGCATTATAATATGTGATTGCTTCAGAAATACGTACTGCATCAGAAAGGTCATCTTAAAAAAGTGTGACTGATGCATCTATAATGGCAGCCCATCACACTGGAGAACCTCAGAGGGAAATGGCAACAGCTGGTCCTTTTTTTTGCTCAAGGCTACTTGGATAAAAACCAGATATACCAATGAGATCTCTGAAAGCTGTCATAAGACTCATGATATTTCTACTAATCTATATATGTTTTATTTATTTATGGGGTTTTTTTTGACTTTAAACAAAAATTTGAGAGAAGTAGCATAGCATACTGAGGGAAAAAAAAAACAAAATGGAAAAAATACTGATAGTGCTATCATAATTTGATTATTTTTTTTAACTCTTCATTAGATAGCTTTGAGATTAAAAAAGACTAAAGTCATAGGTACCTTGCTTACTACTACTTTCCACTACAGTGGAAAGAAAAAAGCCTTTAAATCATGAGTGAGACAAAAGATACGGGCTGAGGTGAATCATCCCAAGTAACTTGGTAGGACATATGCTTTTGGCCTTGGCCCATCTCCTGTTGGTATGATGTTAGGTGTGAAGGCAACCATTGTCCAAAGACAAAATTTTTTTTTGACGTTCCCTAAAGAGAGAGACAAGGATGGGACATGAAGATGATGATTTCTTCAGATCCTATTCCTAAACCAGTCAAATAATCCCATTCCTTTATTGCACAGCTGGTCTTGTATCTCAGGAATGAATAATGCAACAGCGTTCTTATTTTAATATTTAACAAGCTAGAGTAGATTAAGATCTTAAAATGCCTCTTCCTGTTAGAAAAATCGACTAGTTCTATTGCAGATTCATGGGGAAAAAAAATCTTAAAATCACTAGGCAGTAATTTAAAGGCTTTTGTTTGGTTCCTCAGATCTGTTTTTCACAAAAGGAATATGTACTTTTCCCTAGGAGCGACCAGCTGGATGTAGGGGACTACATCAAATCTGTGAATGGAATCAACCTGACCAAATTCCGCCATGATGAGATCATCAGCCTGCTCAAGAATGTTGGTGAAAGGGTTGTGTTAGAAGTGGAGTATGAGCTGCCCCCAGTCTGTAAGTATTTGCAGAGCAAACTGAAAACCTGTGCAGAACAGCAGACATAGTCAACAGTGAGATGGGCATGATTGGTAATATTCATTTTAAGAGTGATTGTTTTTTAATTTTCTATTCTTAATTTTATTTTTTCCTGTGACTTATCACAGAGCATTGAAGAAGTTCAGAAGAACTGGCAGTACAGATGGATGCCTTCAGATATTTTAGAAGCAGAAATCCCACCAACTACAAGCAGAATTATCAGTCTCTGCTTTTTGTTGGTTGATGGTTTTCTGGGGGTGATAGTCGGTTTTTAGTTGATTGGTCAGTTTTGATTATTTGGTTGGGTTTTGTTTGGGGATTTTTGTTTGCTTCTTTGCAGTTTTGAATGCTAGAAATTAGATTAAGTAGATTCCAGGGCAAGCAAATCCTTCTTTTTACAATAAGATCCTCTGAGTTGAGACCAGTGAGTATTTGCTGGTTCTGCTTCTGCTTTTTCCTTTGTTTTCTCCACTTGCAGCACCATCCCTCTCTCCTAGGTAAACAACATCCTTGGGGAATTTTCTAGTCTTTTCTGACACCACATTTAGGGCAAAATTTCATTCCTAGAGCAGAAAACACAATGGGGTAGGGATGAGGATACATTGCAAGAAATGTGTGACTGAAGCAAGGGCTTTCACTGAGCAGGATTTTCTTCAAAGTACAATTTATGCTCACACCAGAATTACAGAGTGCTACTGAATGTTTTCGTCCCCTCTCCTTTGCTCTGTCATTATGTGCTTGTGTCTGTAACGGTGTGTCTATAGGAAAAAATCAGTGTGAATCAAGTCTATCAAGTATGAAGTGAAAGCCAGAGAAAAGAAACAGTGAGTTGAACACCTGGAACCTAAAGTGAAGGAGTGTCAGGTGGCTGACTGCTGCCAAGGGGCTGCACCAGGCACTCCCTTGAAAGAGCAATCTCAGGTACTAGCTAGGAAGCTCTTGTTCCCTTAAATAGAGAGTTTCCTTGCTATAGAATCCAACAAATTCCATCACTGTCCTTGGTGCCCAGAATCTGATTAACTTCCCCACTGCTTTCTAACAGCTGGAGGGTTACTATAGATACATATTTGGGGGTTTTTTAGGACAAGCATATTAAAAAATTTTGAATGTCCTCTGTTGATTAGTGTTTGCTTGTGGTGAGGGAACTTCATGTTCTGAAGCACATTATCTGAATTAATCAGCTGGGTTCAGAGTTTCTTTACTGCAGATGTAGTTGTTTTACCAGCATTATTTGTTTTTCATTTATTCAGCTGGGCTTTCTTTGATTTTCATCTTCTTTTAGCATATGTGCCACTCTTGTTCACTGAGACTGGATTTTGACATGCTAAATTACATCGGCATTTGTAACTTTTTGTTTAAGTCCTTGGAATTTCCAGCCACTTCATACAAGTGTAGATAATAAAGCTGGAGATAATTAGCAATCTAGTTGTTTCCATGAACTACTAGTGAGCAAGCTGTTTTTGTTAAACATGTAAGTTTTCCAGTAAGTCATGTGGAGAAGTGCTGGCACTTCCATCTCAGCCACATGCATAATTAAATTCTACTGTTTGTTCTCATGCTTGCTCCCTCAGAGAGAGGACTGTCATAGTTTCAGTGCCGGGAAATGTCAGTCATTTATTAATGATGGATTGAATTTGCCCGGGCACTGGTAATCCCACTCCCTAGTGCTTCCTTCCATTTCTGAAGTGTTCACAGCAGGAGCATCCAGCTGCTGTTTTCAGCACGAGCCACCTCAGTGTTTAAAACAGGAAGGTGAGCAGTGCCTGTCTCGCATCTTCCTTTTGCTGTTGGCGAGGCGTAAGATTTTTTCCCCTAGCAGGCTGAGGCTGGGGTGCAAGGACAGCCACCTGAGTGGATGTTCCCAGGTGGAAGGACGCTGCTGCTGTTCCTCACTGGTGAGCTCTGGGTTTCACCTCTCCCCAGTGGAGGTTACGGGCCCCAGCAAGCAAATGGGATAGCGTGGGCTCATCATGAGCTACACACAAGGCCACTTTCTGTCAACAGGAATGAAGACAACAGTTGTCTTCTCCTCATAATTCTTTTTTTTTTTTTGGTCAGTAAAATGGTTCTAACTGAAAAGAAAATGACCACATGGATTCAGTAACACGGTTGTGATCTTCTAGCAGTAGCAGGAATTGCTACAGCATGGAGCAGTGCTCTGGAGGGCCATCTTTCACCTGTTTTCCTAAGGAAATGAGGTTTATGTAATTTCACTGACTGGTTCTCCTGGTTCCCCTGCAGCAACTTTTTTAATAGGCACAGAAAAACTCCCCAAAAAGTACATTACATGCAGTTCATCTTCTGGAAATAAACGCTCACATGAGTTGTGAGCAGGGGAGTCCTCAGAGAGAGAGGGGGGCAGAGAGTGCTGAGGGCTCTCTGCTCTTCTTGGTGCCTTTCATGATTGGCAGCACACACAGGATAGCCCGGGGCATCCATTGCCCCCACAGGGGATCCTGACAGGGAAACTCTGGTTATTGCAGGCAGGAACACGAAGTGACACACATTTTCATTAGTTCTGCCGCTCATAGAGCATGTATTTTATAGAGCTGCATTGGTTTGGTTTTGATCCCATTTTTTAAATTTTATGTGTATTTGTACTGGTTGCAGTATTTGGCTGAAAGGTGGAAAGCGTGAGTGCATGTGATTTTGAACAGAGTCCTTTCCCCATTGGAAAAGAGAGTTCTTAGACCCTGCCAAAATTTCTCCTGTAAAATCTAATAGCAAACTGTCTGCTGGTCTCTTAACAGCAGTGGTTTCAAATTCTGTAAAGTGGATTATCACACCCAAATGCATTGGTCTGTGCATTAGGCTTCTCACCTCCTAGTCCAGCTGTACACCAATTCTTTAGTACTTTCAGAAAAAATACTGACTCAACTAGAAGCCAAAGAACTTTTTTACTAACTCACCAATTATGAGGGAGCATGCTATTTTGAAAAAGGAAAAAAAGTTTTTGTGATAATAAAATGCATTGTGCATCATGATCCAGTAGCCTGAGATTAGAGGAAAACCCCAAAATCTTGATTGTCTTCTCTCTAAGCAAAAAAGTAAATGTTTGCATAGCTAAACAACAGGCTCAGTGGGTACTCTTAAGAATTTCGTGTCATTATTGTCTAACTTTCCATATTTTCTAGCACTCTTGTAGCTATGAGAGCACGTTTATGCCATATTTTAAACAGTAAGACTCAAATTTCTCAAGTGTTATATGCATCTGTGTCTTTTTTCCAAACTTTCCAAATTTTCCAAACTGTCATTTTGCAAAATGTCTAGCCCAAAATTCTCTCAAAAAAGGGGTGAGTTCTTTGTAATTACAGATCTTCAGTCTGTAATTGAGTCTTTCCAATTGATGACTCAATAGCTATCTGAAATTAGAAAAGGTGCAAATCTGTGTGTATAATTAGAAAAATAATAACTATTGCGGTTTGGATTCTTTTTCTTGTAGCTGTACAAGGATCGGGTCTCATCTTTAGAACTGTGGAAGTTACTTTACATAAAGAGGGAAACACTTTTGGATTTGTAATAAGAGGTGAGTTACTGTTGAGTATGAACTCTGTATTTTCTTGTTTTAAAAAAACGTTATAAGTTTTTGAAGCACTCAGAAATAGCTCAAGATTTATGGCTTACAGTTTGTAAAACTTGATATATTACATTTTCCATACCCTCGTGTATTGCTTTTATGAGCTGCTCTAATTTTTGTTTATGGAAGAGCCTTAAGTAATCAGCTATGCTGAGGAAACATGTCAAACTCTGGTCACATAAGACCAGATTCTGCTACCACTGAAATCACCAGGAAGGTCATAGTTCTTAAAAAAATATTTATATACAGTACTGGTATATATAAGCATGAAATTTGATTAATACTGCTGGTAATCTAAATTGTGCAACTAAAATATTATAACTGACTTGGAGAACAGAAGAAAAGATGCAGCTGTTAATTAACATATCCCAATAATACTTTATTCAGGGTAAATGTCTTTTTTATTTAATACATAAGTTTCTTAGTTGTCACTCA
Source organism: Regulus satrapa (assembly GCA_013396955.1). Classification (NCBI taxonomy): domain Eukaryota; kingdom Metazoa; phylum Chordata; class Aves; order Passeriformes; family Regulidae; genus Regulus; species Regulus satrapa. The sequence goes on along the minus strand of VWZN01020584.1, from coordinate 298,762 downwards.
TTATTCCTAGTATACATAAAATACAGATTTTTTTTTTCTCCATGCTGCAAACATTGCAGAAGAGTGTGTTCACACTAAGATCATATTTTCAGAGTAGAGGTTCTAAGAAAAAATATGCATTTAATAAGAATCCCTCCATATAAATGTTTTGAAAGATTCATCTATACATAGAGTAAGTTCATTTTATTTAGGTAAAATTCAGTAGAGGGTCATATTAATGGCTTGGCCATTTTTTTGATCTTTTTAGCCCATCTGTGAAGGTGCATGCTGCAAGATGTAGGCTTGCCTTTTGGAAATGAGCTTTCATAAAAAGCATAAAATGAAGGAGTACTTTCTCTGACTTTTTCCTTTCTAGGTGGAGCACACGATGACAGGAATAAATCTCGTCCTGTTGTAATAACATGTGTCAGACCTGGAGGGCCTGCTGACAGGTACAATTCATCTTTCTCTGGAGTTCATGTGAAAGAGAAATGGAGAAAGGTGAATTATTTGGGACAGAAGTTAAAATTTTGAGCAAAATAGAGGCATTTATCCTTGTCCTTTGAAATTCATGGGTTTGTCTTTAGTGTTTTAATAGAAATAATAATAACTGCAGCAATAGTAATGGGCAACCACAGAGGCTCAATGCGTTATGGTGTGTGTGAACTTTAATTTAGAACCTTGCACCTAAGATAATTAGAATAAATTCCTGCAATAGGTGAGAGCACTTTGTTTTTGCATTCTTCAGACAACTGATGTAGCTCTTAATTATGCTTTAGTTGTGCCTAACCACCGCAATCTTTTTCTTTTGTGGTTGAGAAAAATACTGTTACAAGTTTTACGTGTTGTATTATTCTGGTATGATGTTTGTATATATCTGCATGTGAGGTCGCATGTAACTTTACCTAGAAAACTTCTGAGTACAGATTTGTGTTTTGGCCATATTTGTATATAATACAAATATATATATATATAAAGGATACTCACTTTCTTTTTATATACAAACTGTATTTTCTAAAATGGCATTTGTTTCCTTAAACCATTAAAGAAACTCAAATGGCAGTTTCTTTAAAGCAGATTGATATCTGTAACCTGTGCTGACATTTTTGCCCCGGAAACATGAGAAGAAAGTGTTTCAAGAGAGAGTTTGTTTTGTTCCGTCACTTTCTTTATTCCCTCATTTCCTGGTTTCCTAGTTTTTCCTCCATGATTCTTAGCTGGCTGTTAGTATTTCATTTTCTAATATAATTTTGAATAGGTTATGAGATATGCCTAGGAGACAGCATTTTAGATTTAGAGCTGAATTGCTTCTAGGTAAGAAGAAAAGAAAAATGGAATTATGCAAGTAAAAGATTTTTTTTAAGAAAATCAATAAATGGACATTCATATTTTGCAATCTGTTTCAGCACCCATGTGTTTGCACCTCATGTTTATTTTTAAGAAAATATTGGAGGAGAATGTGTTTATGTATGTATGAAAAAAGAGGTGTGTGGACAAGGCAGAAAGAAAGCATATGTTGAGCAGAAGCTATACTTAGTTGCAATTTAACGTGACTTGATTATTTCACTCTGTGGTAAGCTGTTTTCCAGTCACTGACTTTCCAATTAAAGCAATTTCCTTTCCACTGCGCCCTCTGATCATTCTCACTGTCAAAGTAAATGTTAAGTGTTAAGGCAAGAGGGATGGATGTCAGGGAGAGTGCAAGAGAATCGCTTTGCATAAAAATGGTATTATCTCCAAATCAATTTATCTTACACTAACAAAGATCATTCCTTTATTCTCCCTTCAGAGAGGGCACAATCAAACCTGGGGACAGGCTGCTGAGTGTTGATGGGATCCGACTGTTGGGAACAACACATGCTGAAGCCATGAGTATTCTCAAACAATGCGGGCAGGAGGCGACTCTGCTGGTTGAATATGACGTCTCAGTGATGGGTAGGTTGTGGGATGGGAAGTGGGGCTGTAATACTGGGAGCCATCTGTGATGTTTTGCTGCCTGTTCTCCATGAGCTATTTTCAAAGTGATTGTGACCTGTTATGCTCCTAGTAGCACTGCCATTCCCTTCTGCATCGTATCATTAATCTTGGGTTCATAAGGAGGTGAGCAGTGTTTTACTGTAATTTAGCATTCTGACATTCCGTGGTTTGTAGGCTGAAACCGTAGTGTGGATTCTAGCAAAGTAGCTTTTCCAGTGACTAGTTTATAATAAAGGTTAGTGAAGTGTAAGCATTTCTGTGTCACATGAAAAAGAGGAATACTTGATCTAACAAGAATTCTTTTGCCTTTTGCCAGTGCTGCTAGTTGGACAAGACATAATTAAAAAGTCATAAGGCTGCCACAGATAAAAGAATAGGGAAGAGAAAATTTGTGAAGAAATACAGGGGTGGCAAATCATGGCTTGAAAAATGAGCTTACATGTTATACAAACTTTGATTGAACTCACTGAAAATATGGATGGGATTTTTGGGAAGTCAAGTAGACCAGATGATTTTTAACAAGAGATTAGGAATTGATTTGTTTCCATTTGTTTTGGAAATTTTCATATCCCCTCAATTTTTTCAAGATACAGAAAATTCATAGCAGCAAGAAACAGAAATACTCACCAGTCAGACTAAAATATTTCTTGTCTGTTTGGGGTTTTTTCACTTTTTTTCCTGCTCAGTTCCACGGTCAGGTTTCTAGCCTAGCTAGCAAAGCAGCCTCCTAGGGATTTGTGAAATAGCACTGTCAAACTTCAAAGCCTTGGAAAAGATTAATACTGAAAAGAATAATGCCAGATATTTGCTTATTCTGGAACAGCCCTCTTTATTCTTCTCCGAGACACAGATTTCTCTTTTTTTATTACAATATATGTCTCTGTTTACTTAACTGTCAAGAATCGAAGTGGCAGGTTTCTGTAGTGTCTGGCAGGCCTGATGGACAGTTGTACAGATTCATGTCCAGAAAGATGGAGACAGCTCAGATGAGCTGTAGCTGCTGAGGAGAACTAGAATTTAGGTGTTTTCATTTGTTTCTTCTTTTTCTTCGAAAGACAATGAATGACCAAACCCTGTCTATCCTCACAGTTAAATCAATATTCTTTCTACTCCACTTTTTTCTAAAATGAACCTCTGGCTTTAGACAAAATTCCCAGCAAACTTTCATTTCAGAGAAAACTCCCATCCCAATTTTCCTTTTATACCCCAGGGGGAGATTCATCCTCCATTTCACTGGGGATCTTTTGGAAAGCTTTGCAGGTTTGTGTAAGGAGGAGACCACGTGATGAAATACTCTGCTGTGTGCTAAATTGCAACTTGTTCAAGACAGAAACCTTCTTTTCAGTACTATCTCGATAGAGCTCAGTTCAGGAGGATACAGAACTCAGCTGGAAATTTCAGGCTTGTAACTCTAGAGGCAGCACCTACCAACTAGTCTCTTCATGTTATTTTCTCTCTGAGTAAACTCTGTTTTGCTCTCAGCATCAAATTTGGATTTATCATTCCTGCCTTCCTGGCAATGAATGTGTTATGCAATGGAAATCAAAGGAGGTAAAAAAACCTGAGACTTGTGGAGTCAGAAAGAAAGAAAGAAAAATAAATCAAACACTAAGAAATGTGTGGGATGGTGGTCCAGCAGAGTCTGCAAGAAGAAATAAGGAAGGAACCAGTATACTGTCTTTTCTAATGCATTGTGATTTCTTTTGATATTACCTAGCCCCGACTAGGTTTTGCATTTTTTCCAGTTCTCATGCCCTGCATAGTATTTTAGCAGTGGTGTGAACAAAAGATTTTGCTGGGAAGCTCTCTTGTGCAGTTACGTTATGACCATGGTGCAAAGGCTGAAAATCACTCATCTTAATCTATTGAATCCTGGCCCAGGAAACCGTTGCCGATTTGAATCTTCTCTTAGCTTTGCATAAGAGCAGGAAAGTCAAACTTGGGATTAACATGAAAGAGAGAACATGAATCCTGAAGAGAAATTTAAGAATTATGGAAATGTTACTCTTTTTCCCAACACTTATGTTACCCATAAACTGTTTGTAACGCTATCTAAGGGTTAACATGAATTTGAAAATAGGCGAAAACAAAGGAAGAGCATTGGGTAAGGTGACTTGACAATAACTGATGCTTGAAAATAGATTCGCAGATTAGCCTGCATGAAGGGAGCAGAAACATTCCAGAAGTTACACAGAAGTCTGTAGTGTATTCTGTAGAGTCCTCCTGGTATAAGCTTTCAGTAGAATGTATTACTCCTAGAGATATAATTGTAACACTATCTTCTTTAATACCTTCTCTTCTGTTAGTGGATGGTAATATCCTGTAAAGTAGCATTGCATGTGGACAGAACTAGAAGGAGCTATAAAATACGTTGTGATAGCATGAAATTGGAACTTGATTTGAAGTGGTTTTACTAGATGAAGAAAATAATCCTGCACTATTTTTCAACTACAGTCCTGCAGTGTGTAACTGACTTTTCTTACTCCTGTAAGCATAAGCTGTTTCAAAGGTGCTGTATTTTTCAAAGTTTAGTTCTTACAGCTGAAGTCTTCAAGAGGTCACTTGGGAAGTTTGTACACTTTATTGTTTCTGGACCCTAGACAAACTGGAGTGAAAAAAGCATCGAGGGGTTTGGTGCAGGGTAATCAAGTGTGTATATAATGTAAGAGATGTGGCTATTCCTTTTGAACTCTCTGGGGCTACACCTGTGTTTCCTTAAGTACATCCTGAAGTCTCCTGCTCAGCTGGGTCCTAGGAAATAAACTTGCCAATTCAGCTGATTGGAAAAGATTTTTTTTTTTTTAAAGACTGCTGAAAATATTTCCAGGTTGGTGTGTGGAGTGTACTGCTGTGTAGTTTCAAAGAGACTTTGACACAGTAGGAGTTTGAAAATACCAAGATAATCCCTTAAGAAAATTGGAAAACCTAATTTCTGAGAAAGTATTTTATAATGTGATAGAAGTTACATTTGAAGTTGTGGAGGGTGCCGTCTCCCAAATATCTTTCTGTTTTCCAAAACACAGTCCCCAGTTTTGAAGTACTAGGATTGCTTACCTGTCTTGTTGATTTTAGAGGAACCTACCTATGTTTTAAAATTTTGTGATGCTTTAATAATGGTGCACTTCAGTGTTTGCAAAGGACATGGATATGGTGACTCACTCTACACAGAACTGTAGAGAAGTAATATGATCTTTGTGGGCTCTATTACTTGTCTCTGTAATCCTTTACACCTTTCCAGTCTTTCTGGTCATGTGGATCACCTCTTTTCTTCTACTGGTGGGTGAGGTCTGTATAGTACAGCTCCCTGTGCCTTGTGATTACACCTGTGCCCTTATTTTGATGGAGAAGTAGAGGCAAGGTGGTAGCTAGCAGTGACTTGCTGCCACTGTCAGGATAATTTTTCAACCTGGATTCTCTTCTGTGGAAATCAAATAGAAAATATTCATTCCAAGCTATAAAGTCAGAATGGGGAGACTGAAATTCTCACTGTTAGGCAGTGGTCAGATGAAGTATTGTAATTAACTGCTCACAGCTAGAGTTATAGTGAGAGTGAGAGTTAGAATGCAACACTAATAACAAGCTACAAACAAAGATTCACAGTGCTTCTGTTTAAAACAAGAAATAAAGGTTTATCAATACATTGAAGCTGAGGAGATGCAGTTTTCCTTCAGGTTTTCAAAGGTCTGACATGATGCATTGGGCTCTGTGTTGTCTCTATAATTGGGGTTGCATCTGCTTGGGTAACTTTTCATACTTTCTCTGAAAGGGAGCAATCAGACAAATTCAAAGGTAATGACTACCTTGAGTTAAAATTCTGGCCATTTTTATGTAACTCTAGTTCATAAATGGCTGATTATGATCTTTTGAGCAACTTACTTTTTAAGTCTGGGATGCTCTTGCTGGGCCAATCTTTGAATCAAAGATACTGTAGTTAAACAAAACCAAATAGCTTTTGCCAGAACTTTGGCACAAAAGGAAGCTTTTTTTAGTTGTTTGCACTTGTGAGACACAACATCTTTCTCTCCTATCTCTTCAATGGGTGTTTGTTTGTTCAAACCACTCTGTGGTGTTCAGGAGTGAAGGAACATATTGCACTTTCAAATTCCATATGTTTCTATGGTTCTTTAACAGTTCTTGCTCTTATTTGAGCCAGAATTGGTTTCCTGGAATGTGACACCCTGTAAGCATTCTCTGCAAAACAGAAATAGTCAGCTTGTTTTCTGTTGGAAACCTACCAGAGTCACCCTGACACAGAACCACTTGATTTTAACTAGAGCAGCACCCTCTCTTTTCTGAACTCAATGTTTTACACTGAGAGAACTTTCTAGAAAGGGGATTATTGATGCAGACATTCACTAGTAAATCTTTTTGCTAGCTTCATCCAAGGCTTTTGCCTCTTTAAGTTCACCCATTAAAATAAGCCAATCAATTAATTAATTAATGCTGTAATGATCTTATTAAAGTATATTTAGAGAAATATGCCTCACCTTTTAGCAATTCTGCCTGAAAAGAAGAGCGCTAGGGAGAGAAAATGTGCACCATTTAAAGATCAGGTGAGATAATGTTTGGTCTAGTGCAGATTTTCAGTAATTTGTGGAAGGCAAGAAATAGAAGAGAAAAAAGTACTTAAGGGCTGACTCTTAAGTTTCAGAAAGCAATATCACTCAAGTGCATCTGGAGCTGTGGAGACCCTTAGAAGCTAGAGATTTTACAAGCCCAAAGGAACAGGAGCCCCAGAGACTCCAAGGACTGACTTAAGATCTTCATAAGCCTTACAAATGTTGCAAGACTTTGAAAGTTGAAGTAAAGTCAGGAGCCTTGTAGGATTCCCCACTGCCTTTTTCTTTCTGTTGCTCTATAAAGTTAAAATTTGCATTTCCTTTGTCTCATATAGGGTTTTTACAGAGCAGATAGGTAGCATCCTCAAGCATTTGACTGCAACTGCAGGTCTCCTGGCTATGACAGAGAAATAGGTTTAGATTCCTTTAAATTCTAAGTATTAATTAGTTGCTTAAAATTTTGAAGAAATTTTCTTGTCATATGTTGCTTCAGAGACAGAATGAAAATTCATGTGCAAAGCAAAGGTCATAATAGCTGTATTAATTGAAACATTACACTAGCTGGTGCTACACAAACACAAAGACAAGTTATGTTACAAGACAGTGCTGGAAGTCAAAATGTTGAGTGTTTCACTTAGGAAATGTCAGAATTTGAACTGTCTGCTTAGCCACTGTCCAGAGAGGTGTGCATGCAGCACAGTCATAAGAGCCACGGGAGAGATAATAACCTTTTTATACAGCTATTCATTTTGAATTTTATTTCTGTCTCTAGTGTGTGACCACAGGCTTATTGAAGGCATTGCCCAGATCCTTGTCTAAATGCAAAGTTATTAATTTCCTGGTGTTGTTTCCTGAGGCCCTAATCCTGCCACAGTTTGAGTGCTTCAGGCAATATGCAGATCTCAAGGAGAAAACCTCTGAGCGCCAAGGTCATTCCATATGTATTGGATCTGCCTTACAGCAGAAGATGACACAGACGTAACTCTAGCAGTTCCAGAAATATCCACTCACAGATGTGTCACTAGGTAAAACACATGGGATCTTTTTGCCTCTCAGGGAGGGTAATGAGTGATTCACATTCACTGAGCAGATACTTAAACCTACATGGTATGGCACATTAGTCTCATCTTACCGTACAGTTTACATGTTTATCAAACACATGGCATGTTCTGCATGTCTGTGCCAGATGCCTGCATCAGGAACACCAGTATAAACTAACAGCCAGCCGTGGATATATACAATAAATAACTTTTCTCTTTGTACTGCTAGAAAGGCAGCAAAGCCTCACCAAGGGCAAATGCTGCCTGACCGACCTGTTGGGCTTCTGTGACAGAGTAACTATATCAGTGAACAGGGGGAGGGCTACAGATGTCATCTCTCTGGACTTCTGTAAAGCTTTTGATACAGTCTCCCACAGCATCTTTTGGTCTAAACTGGAGAGAGATGGATGCAGTGGGTAGACTGCTGTTAGATGGATAAGGAATAGCTTGGACAGTCACATCCAGAGGGTAGTGGTTAATGGCTCAGAGTCCCAATGGGCATCAGTGATACGTGGTGTCCCTCAGAGGACCAGTGTTACTTAACATCTTCATTAATGACAGAGGCAAAAGGATCAAGTGCACCCTCAGCAAACTGGCAGGTGACAC
>VWZN01020584.1:209681-290370 GCA_013396955.1 Regulus satrapa | reverse complement strand
ATAATGGCTTCAAACTGAAAGAATGTTGATTTGGATTAGATATAAGGAAGAAATCCTTCACTGTAGGGTAGTGAGGCCCTGGAACAGGTAGCCCAGAGAAGTTTTGGCTTGCCCCATCCCTGAAAGTGTCCAAGACCAGGTTGGATGGGGCTCTGAGCAACCTGATCTAGTGGAAGAAATCCCTGCTCATGGCAGGTGGGCTGGAGCTAGATGATCTTTAAGTCTCTTCCTAACCAAGGCTTTCTATGATCCTGTGATTTCATCTAGTGTGGGATATGATTTACGCTTGGCATGAGAAACCTGAGGCTTGTGATTTTTTTCTGCTATCGAGTTTTCTGCTTTCAGGACTGCTCTTTTACAATAGGAAGAACAGGTTATTCCTTTTAACCCTTTGTCTTTCATGCTTCTACTAAATATGATGTGCAGACTTCACTTAGTCTCATCATGAGCCCATACCAATCAGTTTGTTGTAAATTCCTGCTTCCTTACCTGCTTTAATCTATTCTACTTATCTTCTTTAAAGAAAATAAATATACTTTATTAACACGTCTTGAGACAAATGGGGTTACATGGAAACCTAAGGTAAATAAACATTATGGTTTTTTAAAATCCAGCTTTTTGGGCTGGATTAAAATTCAGATTGAAATTCAAAAACCAGTTCTTGATTAATCAGTTTCTTGTGTGATCAATAGATACAGCTGCTGTCTGTGATAGTGAAATTTAAAAATGCTTGCATTTGGTGATCAATGCTGTTGGTCCCTTTCAGCCTTTACAGAAATTTTGATACAATGTGATACCTAAAAGCAGCAATCAGGTGTTCCCTCCATGTTACATAACCTTCTTTTCCTTACAGTTCCCTCATTATGCTTTGCACACCTCCTACCCAACTCATTCACTGCTAGCTCCTTAAAGCTTATGGTGCTTTCACCTATGGGTAGGACATTTGTTTCATTGTGAGGACTGCTGAGCAGTAAAAGAGGTGTGGAACAGGGTCTTGTGGGAAATCAGATTTTGCTTTCCAGTGCATGGCACCCCTGGGTTACATAAGCAATTCTCGGTTTGTCATTTACCAGTACCTGTGTACACTTACACCCTTAACAACGTTGACACATTTTTATGGACCATTACTTGGGTTTCTCTGCCTGGAAAACTTCAAGCTTCAACTTCAAGCACACAGTGCACAGAAAAGTTCTGATACACACACAGGACTGCAGGGTTTCAAAGGCATTTGCTGAAAGTGGAAAACAATTGCAAGGGTTCTGGATCCCATCTTCCTTCCTGTCTATTTCATGGAGGTAGGAAGCTTCTTTCCTCCATTCTTTGTTCTTATCCCATCTCTGAGCTGCATTACTGTCTTTTTCCCGGTAGCTACTTGATTTTTTCCTTTCTCTACTGACCTAGTTTGAGTCGTCTTTTCTAGAAGGTCCTAAATCCCCAACATGCTATTCCCTCTCCTTGCAGCCCAATTTTTTCTACTGTCTTTTGCCAAGTAAGGCTTAGGTAATTTTCCAACACATTTCTCTCACACTGCTGATTTCCCTCTTTTAAAGGCCTTTTGTAGTTTACATGTCTGTCCTTCTTTAGCCCTTTCTCTTGTCCCTGTTTCTTAGCAAACCATTCCCAAGTTTCTTGTTCTGCAGCTTCTTTACAGATCAATAACCAACTCACCTCAGTTCCTCCCTTTCTTGTCCAAAAAGTCCTTGTCTCCCCTCTTCTTAGCTCTTGATCCCCAGTGCCAGATCTGTCAGGTAGAGAAGACACATAGGGAACATGAATTTTTCATGTAAAGCCTATAGAATTTTCAGTGGGAGGGGCAGGGTAGGTAGGGCAAACTGTGGCTTTTCCTAATGACCTGTTTCAGCTAAAATAACTGAGGGAAGAGAAAAAAAGTATAGTTCTGAGAAAGGTAAACATTGTAGGAATAAATCACACCAAGTATTTGTACTGTGGCCAAGTTGTACAGGCAATTAAAACCAAGAAGTTTTAATCAGAAAAGTATTATTTCCATGATTCCCAAGTCTATTTGCCTGATATTTTTTCTCTGTCTGGTTGTGATTTGCTGCTGCAGTTTAATAGCCATCTTGCTAGTAGGTGATTGGAGAAGGGAGGAGTTGTCGTGTTTTACAGGGATTTCATAAATCTTTTACAGATGTTTCTTTCTTTACAAACTTCTTGATCATCCCTGAAGAGAAATAAAAGGAGTTTAGCTGAACCGTGTAAGTTACAAATTACTCTAATAGGTCCCATTAAAATTTATCTCAAGTGCTTTTGAAACTGTGACCTCAATAAAAGCAGCTTAATAAACATTGCTTTGTATGAGAGAAAAAAAAACTGTAAAGGTGAAATGAGATGTCCCTGAAACAGAAAGCTAAAGGTAAAATTTAATTGTCATAAATAACTAGGAAGGGAGAGGAGTTGCACTTCATGTATGCAAATACTGTTTTACTTACTGAGTTCTGAAAGTAATGGGAAAATTTGTCTTCAAAGACTTGTCAGATAGATAAAACTAGTATTTCTATGCAGTTAATCTAAATATTCTACAACTGTAATAAATCAATCTGAATTTGAAATATCAAATGTATTTCATAATGGACATTCATTAAAGGAGACCCTTGCTAATCTCTATTAGTATCTTCTTACAAAGCACATGGTCTCAGTATTTTAGATGCTAATTCAAGGGCTTAGAACCTCAAATGGAAGCAGTTTCTAGCTCTTTAAAAATATGCTATTTTACTTCTTTTTATAAGTAATTGAAAATAAATGATGGAAGAAGATTATTTTAGTAATCTCTCCTATCAACCATCCAGGCTTCAAGAAAGCAGAGCAAAGGAGCAAGTAACCCTCACAGATACTTAGTAAAAGATAGGAAATAAAGGATTGATCAAATCTTTCCACTTCACATGAGGGCTATCCAGATACACCATGAAATGCAGCATGAAAGAGAAATTGCATCTCTACCACATGCTCATACCTCTGGTCAGCTGAAAATGAGTCAATAAGTTGGCTTCTCTGTTACTTAGCATGCTAGTCAACAAAGACTATAATAACAACAGGATAATGAGGTTTCCTGGCTTGTGCTTGTCTGAAAAAAAATTTAGCAGGTAGCTGCAGTACTTAAATTCAGAGTGCAGAGGTGAAGGTTTTACAGAAATGGTGATAATTAAGTTTTATGGAGATTAAAGAATCTTTTGTATGTGCCATGCAATTCAAAGCAAGAGAAAGTCTGTAATCGGAAAAAATCCAATTAAAAAAAATACAGCCCCAGATTCATGTTAATGCAGTCATCTGAGAGACTAAGGAATGAGAGACAGACCTGATTTTCTTTATACTTGAGAGAATTTGTGCTGTAACCCTAGAACCTGTCTTTAAAAGGGCCCATCTCTAAGAAAATAACAGCAGAAAGGCACCAATCCTGCCTCTGTTCCAGGGAGAGGAAAACACTAAATGTCTCTCAAGACTTCCCGTTATGTGAGGTAGTTTTTAAAACCTGGAACTGAACCCTTGATCCTCTTGACTTTTTTTCATGAGTATAAGATGTCTGGACTGCCTGACAAGTTAGGTCAAGGGGGGAAAAAACCCAAGAGTGTGCTGGAGTACCTGTACCAGGCATAATCTAAGAAGTTAAAATGCGATGCAGATTTTTATTCCTTTACAGTGAAGTTAATGGTTCATTAATAATTGCACATAACATTTATGCTGAAAAGGGGTGCCTTTCAAAGTATGAATATTTTTAGATATTTTGCCAAAGTATGACCTCAGTTAATGGTGTTTTAGTGCAAAACCCATGTGAATGAGATCTGAAGCCGATCCTCTGAGACTGCACCGTCTGGAACTCAGCTCTTGGGAGATGTGTACTGCTCAGAGAAGACAGGACTAAGGTCTTTGAGCTGGAAATGTATGTAGTGGGGAAAATCAACATTTTAGGTGAACAGCTTTATCTTGAAATCAACATAGTTCCTCAAGATAACTGCAGCAGTGCCACATCTTACAGCATGATCTTCTTATACTTCCAGTGATGTTGCTTATCTGTACAATGAGTGAATGTTTGACTCAGTCAGAAGACTTTATTTAACTGATTTCAGCTGGGATTTAAAATAGGGCATCCCATTTAAATGGAATTTTAGCCCAAAGGCCAAAATGAAGCTCATGTCCTATGTTTGAAGAACTTTGCTTCAAGTTAAATAAACAGCAGACCCGTGTTTCTTTGTACCCCTCCTCAGTTCTCACCAAGTGGACACCCAGTTAATGCCAACAAATACGTTGTCTGCCAGCATTAAAGTTTTCTAATTTTAGCACTGTTTAATCCACTAATGTTATGGTTTTTTATATATCAATGTTATATTTTCTTGCCATTATTAGATTAGGGGTTCTACAGCTGACTCAAATCTGAAGTGTAGAAAAGATTTGTATTGCAAAGACTTGACTGATGCAGATTACTTTAAAATTGTGCTGTTTAGAATGTTCAGTTACACCCAGTTACCACTCAGTCCCCTCCTTTCTACGAATTAAAAAAGAACATGCCAGGCCCATTTCCTTTTCCCCCTTTTACTAAGATATTTTTCTTCTGGTACTCTAGCATTAGCATGGGAACAGGATGTACACACATGAAATAGCCAGTTCTGTGCTAAGTTTTAGGGGTCATCTCTCATTGGCTCTAGATCACAGCAAAAGTCTCTATCATTGAACATGCCAAAGAAACTGTTGGATGAACAACCACCATGCATTAAATTTTATTTCATTTTTGGCTTTCACATAACAGACCAGATTTTAAATGTCAGCATTTGGTTTTTATAAATCATGGCAAGGCATTGATGCTGCTGGTCTTCTCAGTACATCCTATCATTATTTAGTTGGATATGGAATGCGGGAGAAGCATCAGGTGCTATGTTTAAACTAGAAATCAGCTGCAAAGGGAAAGCGAACAATAAAGGATCTGTCCTGCCTGTGCTACTTTAAGATCTCCTTTGATGGAGGAATGGCTTTTTTGCTACTTTCATAAACTAACTCACAGTTAAACCCAAGATTTTAAAGATTTTTAAGGAAAAGCCCAAGATTTTTTTGTGGATATGGCATTTTTTCTTGTCTTTGCAAAGTTCCTTTCAGTTCAGCTCTTCAGGGATCAGAAATGTAAGAATTTAAGATGTCCATGGAGCCTTACTCAGATGCCTTGGTGCATATGTTACATTACAAATTTTAATTAGAATGATTGCATACATTTTGCCTTCTACAGTCACCTGCTGCATAGTACTAAATGATCTGAAAAACAGTCATGTGAGAGAAATGTTCTAAAAAAAGCTGATCTCATCTTGATGCAGATGCCTAAACTGGGGCAGGTGAAACACATTTGTTAAGTGCCAGTTTTTTTGGGTGGTTGTAGAGAGAGTTTAGGCCCAGGTGAAGCTACTGCAGGTCGGCTGTACAGAGGTCTGCATTTTGGTGCAGTGAACGCCGACACAGGTGTCTTAAAACACCTCTCCAGGCAAATGGATGCTTTCAACCTTTATTTCTTTGATCCTTGTTTGTTTATCTCTACAGTGGGAAAAACATCATGCTTTTGCTCTAAAGTGTGGTTATAAGAGAAAATCATTAATAAATGTGTGCTATGGGGAATACTGAGAGGCTGCAACATGCAATAGCTCTCCCCCACCACATATGTTCAGAGAAGATTGAGAATACTGTTTAGTAATTAAGGCATGAGCTTGTACAAAAAGGGAAAAGTGTTCCTACTCATTAAATATTCACTGTCTACCTTCCACATGAGGCTCTTGAAGAAGGAAGTGTGTGTGCTTATTTAATTAAAGAGGGGAGGTAAAAATAAGTACATACAGGCAATATTCATTCTGGGGATCATTAGGTTTGAAGTGCTTTGTGCCCACATGGTATCTGGAATATTTTCCTTTCAATGTCATTCTGTTTGTAAACAGACACTTCTGATCTTTATTGGTGTATATGTATTTTTATGATGATTTATACTGATGTTCTGCTGATTTTAATCAACTTCTCATTTGGATTTTTTATACCTTGCATAAGCACAGTTTTTCTATTACGGTCAGCTCAGCAGTGCCATTTGGAATAGCCTTCTTCTGAACACTGTGACCTCTAATTTTTCAAGGTCTTCACAAAGACCCTAGGTAAATTTGGGTGAATTTCACTGATAAAAGAAAAAGAACAACCAAAACCAAAGAAACAGGCTGAAAAGAAACACAGATGGAAAGGGCTTTTCACAATTTCTCTTTTACATAAATTCAGTAACTGCTTAATTTTAAATATGAGCAATGGAACACCTTCAAAAAGCAAAAAGTCACCAGACAGGGGCATGAGAGGATGTGGAGCCCCTCTGAGCCTGGCAGTAGGAGCTGCTCTGGCAGGAGGTCAATGTCTTGTCCTGCAGCAAAGGAGGAGCCACATGGGAACCTTGCCAAAGGTGACCCTGGCAGCAAGCTGGCAGGCTGGCTGCTGAGGTTGCAGATGATAGAGTGCCCTTCTCATTGCTATGACTATAACAGTTATGGGCCACTTGAGTTTCTAGAGGTTATTGCTTAGTTGGGATTTTGGGAGCAGAAATGTGGGGAATTGGTTTTGCTGGAAATGTATGCTGAAGAGAATAGGGGATATAGAAGCTTTCTTTTACTTTAAATGTGTGAATAGTCCCAGTAGTACTGTTCCTGTATTCTTTGGAACAAGTATCTGGAAGGGAAAAACTGAAAATATGTAGGCAATCCTAGATTATTTTTGCAATGAGGGATGAAAGAGTTTATGTCTAAAATCATGGCTTCTGTGTCGGATTTAAGGGCAATTTACCTAAACTACCTTCTCTATTTCTTTGAAATGTTTTTGCTGAACTGCTGCTGAGGCAGTACCAAAGCAGAAAAAGAAGACAGTTAGTAAACTTGTTTTCTGACTCATTTTATCACAGTTTGTGCAACATGCAAATACAAAAAAATTCTCGCTCTGGTCCTCGGTGCAAAAACATCCAGATCAGATCTTAGCTTCGACCTTCTGTAGGTAGCCTTTTATAATGTGGCTGTGCCAATGCATTAATTATTTTTAAGACAACTGTGCTAGACCACAGATCATTTAAGAGACCAAATTTTGGGGCAAAAAAAGTGATACCGATGCTACAGATTTGTAGGATTAGAAATTCATATTATCTGTGATGAACAACAATGTACACTTTAATTTTTCTTTTCTTCAGGTTCAAAGATAGGCTTTGCACAGGAGTGTTTTAGATTAGTCTGAAACTCCAGTCTGTTCAACCAAACCAAGTCAGTCAATGTCAATGTTAGTAGAAGTGCACCCAAGATCAGCTTTCCAAGGCAGAGACTGCAATTATTTTGAGCGCAGATGTCATTAATACAAGTAAATAATAAGTAACCATGAATGTATGAGTTGGTATGTGTCAGTAGTACTGTTAGTATCTCACTAACAGGGCACTGACTCGTCCTTATTTGCCTTAGCTGTTCTCTGTCCAGGTGTCCAAACTCTCCATGGCACACTTTTGCGCTGAAGCTTTTGGCATGATCTGAGATGCTTTGTCCTGGTGGAGACTTGGACAGAAGGATACTGTCAGCTCAATGCAAAGTTTTGGTGCTTGGGTGTTAGCAGTGCTTGTTCCCATCTGTGAAGTGACAGCAGTGAGGGGCTTTGTGCTCTGAAGGCTTTTGAAGAGTATCCAATCCTATTCTAGTTATTACTATTCCCATTGGATGGAATTTAGGGGCATTGTGTCAAATAGGCATAATTGATGGGTACTGAAGCTCTTTATGTTATCTATAGTGTGTATTTATGGATATGCTTTTGAGGTTGGCTGATGTAAAATTCAGCACACCAGCTGTGTCTTAGTTTGCAGGCTGAAGTGCAGATTGTGTTGCCCTTATTTGTTCTATTTGTCAGACACAGAATCATGCAAGAGATTGAAAGTTTTGAAGATATCCAAGTTCTTGTGCATTTTATTTTCTGTCCTACTTGGAGGAGAAAATAAGTATGGGAAGTTCTTTTGAATGTATGTATCTGTCTATCAGGCCCAGAGAAGTTTGGGGTGTCCCATTGTTGGAAGTGTGCAAGACCAGGTTGGATTGGGCTTTTGGTAACCTGATCTAGTGGACAGTGTCCCTGCTTATGGCAGGGGGTTGGGACTAAATAGATGTTAAGGTCCTTCCCAACCCAAACCATTCTGTGATTCAGTGGTTCTTGATTTCATCTGTTGTTTGTGCAATAGAAAAAGTAATGTTTTGTATTGCAGGGTCCCAGCAGAGGATGTATTATTTGCACTATTCTGGGGGTCCCCCACATTTTGGAAGATGGCTTTTAAAAAAAAATACAAACAAACAAACAAACTTGCAAGTTCCATTCCTGAGGTGAAATGGAGGCAGAATTCCATTGCTGCTGACTTCTGCAAACATTTCACAATCAATCTAATGCTAAATAGTGTTTCAGGGCAGTTTTCAGGAGCCATCCTTCAATAGAAAAGTGCTGTTTGAGACTCAGGTTGCAAATTTAACCATAAAGGTGTACTTATAAGCTCCCAAGTTCTGAAACCATGTCCTGCCATCAGGGATAGAAATTTGAGTTCTTCATAGTTCTTTAAGTGCCATCTGAATTTTCTACATGGTATTCTTTCTCAAGGTAACAAAGACAGAAAGTTGTAGGGCCTGGGCTTATTTAAAATGCACTCAGACTATCCTCAGAGGCAGATCCAGGATTTTCTGTTACAGGCATCATCTGCCAAGTTGCTTTTGTGTTGTAAATTTTGCAGTAGACAGATTGTGTTTTAGATTAACAGGGCATATGAAACAACATAGATAAATTAAGAGATTGGGATTTTGATTCCCGCTTTTAAGCAGGGAAAGGGTCTAGTAAACGTGAAATGTGTGAGCTTGAAACAGTTAATAGGAGGAAGCAGCATCCTGAGAATTGGGGAAAGTCTTTTGAGCTGAAGTTGTTTAGGCAGGTTTTTATGATCTGAACATGAGAGAAAGTCTGAGAAAGTCCCAAGCTGATTTTGAATATATCCACGTCCACACTGTGGGAGCATTTTGAAGGCAGAGATGGTTCTTCAACTAGTTAGTGACATTTCTTAGCTGAGAAGGATGGCGGGGCTAAGGTTGCAAAGTATGAAATTAGGTAAAGGCAGCTCCTAAGCTTTTGATTTGAAGAACTTGGCTAAATTGGAGGCATATAAATGAGCTGCAGGAATTAGACAAGAAGAGGAAAATGGAAAGACAGTGCCAGTCCGTTGACAAAAATATTAAATTGCTTGTGTATAGAGGGGATAATAGGTGGCACATTTGTTCAGAGAATAATGTCTCTGTTTTCTGCTCTGAGGTTGAGAGGTCTCTCTGATTTTGCTATCACTCATTCTGCTGGCATCCTCTTGGAATTATTCCTATTTATCATTTTTGAAATTTGATTATTCTAAAGGTGAGAGGGTATAAAATGCCACTGGTGACTTTTTTCCTTAGCAGCAATTTTATGGGTTTTTTCCTGTGAACTCTCTGATCTTTCTTTCAGTAGACCAGCAGCTCCAGTGCTGTCCTGTTACTTGCAATAATAGAAAATACACTATTTTATTTACCTGTTTTTGGTACTGTTTTTGCTCCTCTAATTCTGGTTCAGCCAGGTAAAATTGGAACAACTGTTGCTCATTTTACAGCCTCCCTGAAAAACACAGTACCCCAAAAACCAAGGGAATGCAAGGAGCACATATATTTTATGATAGATTGTGAGTTGGGCCTTGGAGACTGACACTGACACTTCAAACAAGAATAATACTTAATTTTTAAATAGCGATTCTATTATTAAAAACCGCTATGCTTGCTCCTAAAATATTACTAGTAATACATTGTCAGGTTACTCTATTTTATATAATAATTGAACAGTTTGAGTTGGAAGAGAACATAAATGTCATTCAATTCCAACCCCTCTGCTATGGGCACAAGTGCCCCCCACTAGATCATGTTGCCTAGATCATAGGGCCCAGTCAAACCTGGCCTTGAACACCCCCAGAAATGAGGCATCCAGAGCTTCTCTAGGCAACATGTACCTGTGCTTTACCACCTTCTGGTAAAGAGTTTCCTCCTAATAGCTAAACTGAATCTCCCCTCTTTGAGTTTAAAGCTGTTCTGCATTGTCCTATCACTGTCTACCCATGTAAGAAGTCACTCTCCATCTTTTTTTAAGCTTCTTTCAAGCACTGAAAGGCAGCAATTAGGTCTTCCCAGAGACTTCTCTTCCCCAGGTTGAACAATCCTAGCTCTCTCAGCCCATCCTCACAGGAGAGGTGCTCTAGCTCTCTGGAGCAGCTTCATGGCCCTCCACTGGACCTACTCCAACAGGTTCACAGCTTTTTTAGCTTTCCAAAAATCATTTTCCGAGCTTGCTGTCTGTCGTTGATTTTATTTTGCCCGTAAGATCTGAGATGAGTAAAAGGTTACTTGGCTAAATGAAGCATGAACAAAGCCAGGGTGCAAACATTATGCAATATTAGTAAAACAGAATACCATGAATTATGCTCTGTGTGTGGTTCATTTATGACCTTTAGTCCCAAACGTATGAGGAATCAAATAACATTACTCTGAATTAGTCATAATGGGGCTACCCAGCTGTAGGGCATCTTGAATGTTGTTCCTGTGCCCTTCAAACACTGCAGAAGTTTTATTCCTGCTTCTCTTCCTTGCTGCTACATTCCCTCTTGAAACCATTGACCCATGATCCCAATCTCAATTTCTTGATTAGATGATCTTTAAAAATACGTAATTATATCCTTTCTTTGCAAAATAGAGATCAAATAATCTTTGCAGTACAAGGAAGGGCTATTACATAAATAAGCAACCTCCCATGCCCCCACCTCAGGTTTTAAATGATCATCATGCTGTAAGAGGCTTGGCTAGTCATCCAATTGCAGTTTTTTAAAAAAGAAAAGGAAAAAAAAGAGTAAATTAAAATGCTTCTACAAAAGAAATCTTAAATGTTAGCAAAATAGCTAAGTGGTTTATGATGTAGATGAAGAGCAGTGGCAAAAGTGGGCTTTTGTCAACTCTCTTTATCTGCGACTTGGTGAAACCAGGAAAAAAAACAAAGAAGAAAGGTGTAAGTGAATTGAAGCAGAAGGGAAGAAGAAAAGTAGAGAGAAGCTTCCCTATCTGCAGAGTAGATCTTTCTCTTGCACA
This sequence comes from Regulus satrapa, assembly GCA_013396955.1. Taxonomy (NCBI): domain Eukaryota; kingdom Metazoa; phylum Chordata; class Aves; order Passeriformes; family Regulidae; genus Regulus; species Regulus satrapa. The sequence continues at coordinate 279,202 of VWZN01020584.1, read as the reverse complement.
TACATTCCTGGTTGTGGCTCTTGTTTTGTAAAAGATCCTGGAGAAGACAGACAGGTAAGTTTACTGCCTATCTCTGTGGCAGTCTCAGGGAAACATGAGAAGGGAAATAGAGGAGCCACAGCATGATAGAGGACTATGAATTTCACTATCACAGCTAGGAATGCAGTCTTTCACCCCAGTGTATGAGGAGTTGGGACAATATTATTCGTCTTATGGAGAAAATGTTTTAATAGACAACAAGAAAGGGAGATTTGGGGCTGGTATTCATGTAAAAGAAATATTCCTTAAGAATACAAAAACTGCACAGAGAATGACAAGATTCATTAAGTGTAGTTTAAGGTACTCTCTGACAGTAATGAGTAGTCTGTGAGTGAATGAAGAAAAGTGGATGTGAATGCACACAGAGTCCCTGAGTGCTTTTATGTTGCTCTGCTGTCAGCTGAGCAGTACTGTAAAGGACCTTGCAAAATAGTCTTTATGGACAGTGTCACTGCCAAAACTACATGTCTTAGAAATTAAATTCATCAGGCCTGTTAGAAGTCCTGCCTGTTCTTTGGGTTGGTTATCTGGCCTCAAGTTTGTACAAATAGCTGTGCACCTCAAGTGCTCTGTAAGATACATATCAGCTTTGATTTTTGCATTTCAGCAATATAGCTTCCTTAAGCAATGGCAAGTACTCAAAACTCATGGCGATAAGCCTGTTTTGTTTTGATCTGTTTCTCTTATGAAAACCCCAAAAAGCTTTTAACATTTCAGCTCTTTTTTATTAACACAGAAAACAGGGAGGTTAATCCCTAGCACACTGATTCTGAATGGACTGACACAGCCACGGCTGCTGTGTTTCCTCATCATTGATTATTCTGTCAGTCACAGAATGATTTAGGTTGGAAAGGACCGTAAAGATCATCCAGTTCCACCCCTGTGCCATGGGCAGGGGCACCTTCCACTAGACAAGGTTGCTCAGAGCCCCATCAACCTGGTCTTGAGCACTGCCAAGGGTGCGGCATCCGCAGTTTCTCTGGGCAGCCTGCTTAGTAGATTTATATGTACAAAAGAGCTTCTCCTACTTAACTCTTTTTTTCAAGACAGGAAAAAGCCCAAGTACTTGGATTTCTTCAAAATATTTTGCAGCTTCTCTGGGAAACCAACATTGTATGTTATTCTCAGCTGAGACTGAGATGCCAAGGCACAGTTTTGACTGCTTATTCCATGCCTTACACATCAGACTCATCACTGCCACTTGTACCTTCTGCTTGTGTGCTGACTGTGGCTTGTTGGGATGTCTCAACCTTTCTGTAGTAAGAACTGACTGCAATGGAGTTTTTTATATTGAATCCTTTCTGGAACTCATGCTGGCTTGTGTACACAAATGCACATGCATACTTCCCCCACATCCTGTTGGGTTTTGTTAGAGAAAGCAAGTTCAAGGAAAGGCTTGTGCATTCCTGCATTTAAGGGTTTGTGTGTCCATCTGGAAGAGTTTACTCAACAGGTTCTTTGGGGAACAGTCAGTGGTTGTCCCTTATACATCAGAGCTGTTGCATATATGATTGTTGAACGGGTACTGGAAAAGGATCGTTGATTTTTGTGCATTGAAAAAAGAGCAGAGAAAGCAGAGGAAAGCAAGAATACCATCTAAGGCTTTTGGGAGTGATGGGGGGGTTGAAACTGATTTCTTCAATCATGACTTTCTGTAAATGTTCCAACATTTTGCTCTTAAAGGCAAGAGTGGCAATGATTTCAGGGTTTTTCCAGTTCTTAACAATCTTCCGTCACAAATATCTGCTTCTGTGATCCAGTGGTCTGAACATGAGGCATGCAGACCCGGGGTATAAAAATTAGGGTTAGAGAAAAGGAGAAAGAAAATAAAGTTTCAGGTGTACTGGCAACTGAATGGAGAAAAGGGATGATGCTACCTGAGAGAGAGAGAGATTGCTTTACTTAGAATCACAAAATCTTTTGGAGGTCGCAAAAGACCTCCAAAATCAGCAAGTCCAGCTGTCCAACCATACTTGCTATCTGTAGGCTGCAAAGATTTTGTATGAAGGGAACAAAAAAAGGTGTGAGGAGTAGAAGAGCACACTTCTTTAATCAAGAAAAACTATTTCTGTGAAGTACTGACTTCTGTTTTTAACATAAGTGAGACACATTTAGATCTGTGAAGGCACCGCTACAAAAGTGTTCAAACTTTGCATTGCAAGAGCTACAAGTTTGAAGACCTATGCATTTTTTCTAGTCTGAACTAGTACCTTGCCAGATTTTTTTTACTACTGTCAGTCAGACTCACAACAGAAAAGGCTACAGGGACCTCCTATATACAGTTTGAAGGTGAAAAACTTGTTAGCCTGTGAACTCCTAATAGGGAAGAAGCTTGGAAGATTAGTGCAAGATATCCACTTGTTTGTCACATCATTGCAGTAAAGTACAGCAGCATCCAGAAGAGGTCAATGGCAGTCTTCTGAAACTGTGTGTTTCAACTGGTCCAGCTGGCTCTTTAGAGTCAAAATCTATTTTGACATCCTTCCTCTGTTTTCCTGTGGATTTAGTGTCGTTATTGCAAGCTATGGCTGAAGCTTTTTCCTTTCTAGGGCATTTAAAAGTACTGTTTCCCATGTAAATTCTCTGCTGCCTAATAAAAGCAGCTCACTTTTTGCTTTCCCCACTGTGCAAATCCTAGTGTTTTTTGTCCTCCACCACCCACCAGTTGTTGACCTGGATTTCACATACCATGAGGATCAGTAAGGATTAACAGATATATACATTTTTGAGGACATAAAGAAACACACGTAATGTGATGTCTTCATCAGGGTAAAATACATTTTTCAACATTCAGAATTATTTATGGCTATCTTTTGAGGCAAAGGATGTTGGTAACATTGCTTATTATCAAAATATTTTCTAAATACTGTACTGTAAACTACTTACACTGTACTAAATATAGTATATTTTACATATAATGAAAGTATATCCATAATAAAACCCCTTGGGGCCAGTGATTTAAGCTGTCAAATAAAAAAAGGTGTGCTGCTACCTAGCTGAAGAATTGTATTAGCATGCAGAAAGCAATGCTGCTTCCTCTGGGAGGTTTTAATCAGGCCTCCTGTAGTGATTGAGTTGCAATACTCTAAAATGAGAAAAATTATTAACAAAATCAAAAATCTAGAGTGTCTTTTCACGCAAATACTCATCAGTGTATCTTATGTAATTACATAGTCAATAAATCAACATAGTGTGTAAGTGCTTCAGTCATGGTGTAAATATCTTAATGACTGAAACATCTTCACACATGAATAATTTATACCTGTATGATTCATTTTTCATATCCATGCTTTACTTCAACATGAAAAACTAATTCTTCTCTGTCAGAGAATGTGTGCTTGATTATTGCCTTCTGATTTCTCTTCCTTGTGCTTCTTTTCCACCGTTAGACACACTCCATTTCTTCTCTTCTGCTTCCTCTAATGTAGTTGCCTTATTTATTCATCCTGCCTTCCTTGGTTTGCATTCCCAGTGCATTTCAACAGGCACCTGGGAAATAACATTCAGGCATAAGCTGCTTGTGCTTATGCAGTTTCCCAAGTAACTGGCAAAAGGACCAGCATCTTGAAAGATTTACACATTCTCATCAGATATTTGCATTCTGTTTCCTCTCCTCAAGGCAACCATTGCAGAAAGAGCTTGTGCAAGTTGGGCTTTGCCATTTTCTGGATCAATGTGAGTTAAAGCCTTGGTCAAGGTGCTGACAACAAACATTTAGTCTTCTTCCCATATATTTTTAGATGTGAAACTTGTGTGTACCTCCAGAAACCACTGGAATGTTCAAGATGAAAATAATTGTTTCTCAGTGCAGAAATGGGAATAGGGAATACTTAAATTCTGCTCTGCTGTACATGCTTATGTGGCTGTTTGCAAGGCACTGTCTGCATCCTGCCTTACTTAGACCTTTAACTAAGTCATCTAAGTCAGAAATGTCTTTGTGATAAACTCCTTTTGTTAGTAAGAGAAAGACAGGTAGCTGCTGAGGGCAGTTCATCTAGCTTTAAAGCTACTTAGTGCTTGAAGTTCCAGGAATAAATGTTACTAGGTGGATTCTATTCTTTTGGCTCAGAATTTAAATATCACTTCAGGTTTGTGGAGCAGCTTATTTTGGTAGTGTCTGTGAAGGTTGAGCCTTAAAAAATTCAGTCCTAGTTGTGTACAGAAATTGTTCACTCAGATTTAATGACCACTTTCAAAATTGCTGAATCTTGCCTTCAAATCCTCAAACTTGATTTCAAACTTGGAAAAAAAAAACCAAACCCACTTATGAGGGGAACAAAGTTCTATAATAAACTGACACTTTTCTGATATTGTGTGTTATTCCACCCACCCTTTTCCCTCCATTTCAATATGCTGTTTACCTACATTACGCTCTAATGAAGAAGAGCATCTTCAATGTGTCTTCATCTCTCTCTCATTCAGTTTCTTGTATCATTATATAGATTTTTAGTTTTGTATGCTAACACAGTTTCCCTCTCTCTTCTGTGCCAGTATTACAGAAATAATTGCTATTATTTTTTAACAAATTTTTTAGATTTAAGACCGAGTGGAGTATCTTATATCTGTCCTGTCCCCCATACTTGGAAGCCCAGCTGCAGTTCTTATACAACTTCAATCTTAGTGTCTTGAGATAGATCACAATTGGACGTTGTCTTTGTATCCTCACAGGTGGTTCCAGTATGTTGTGAATACCAATCTCTTCTGTTTGCTGGCAGAATATTTGGTAGCTTTGATCCAGCATAAGTCTTTATTATATTCCGTTTTTTCTTATTCTGGCTGTAAGCACCTCCAAAGGCTTCCGATAGCACTTTGTTTGTCCTAGTCTCTTTATATCCTTAAAGGACATATTCTCTTACTCTGTCTTACTGCATTGCACTGAGTTATTGATCAGTGGGTATTGGTTAGTTCTCTATTAGGAGTTCTCAGCCAGTCTCCAGAATGTACTTTACCCTCATCGCTGTCTGCTTTGTTTTGGCATTTAGGAAGAAGCCTGCTGTCTTTTTGCTTTGTTGGGTCTAGCACTTGTTCTCTTGGGTAGTTTCTCACCACAGTCATCGATTGTGACTGTTGCTCCAACTTACTTTCCTGTTTTCTGTATTCAGTGTTGATCATTTACTGTCTATGTCCTATTGTAAAGAAGTATTTTATTCAGTGACAGGATGTTAAAAAATCTTCTGAAATTCCTCACATGTATTTTGCATTAAGCTCTACTACTTCTAGGTGTCATTCCTTCTGCACTTTCACCATTTTGTCCTTTCTTTTTGTGAAGGATTTCTGGTAGACCCTTTCTTTATCTTCTTCATTTGATTATTATAACTCCTGTCTACAGACCTTCACCTTCTTTTGTGAAAATTAATTTAGCTTCCTTCTCTATTCACTTACTCATTTTTTTCAGATAATTTTCTACTTTTTAAATTAATTCTGTTTTTCCAGCATGTCTGTTTAAATTCCAGGTAATGTTTATCTTCAGTTGTTCAAGAGGATGATTCACTAGGACATCCTGTTTCCCTCATCTGGTCTATCTTGTGATTCTGACACAGTCTGAAACTTTCATCATCCCAGATTCACAAAATTCCTCTTGCTTTTATCATTTTCAACATCAAGAGCTGATTATTGACACCTTAAATGATGCTATTCCAGTATTTATTGAAGTGGCATGTTACCTGGTTAGAGAAATAGAATTTATGTGGGGAAAACATGAAAATGGCATAAATACCACAGTGGTGTAATACTGATCTTTTATTGTCTAATTTTAACAGATTCAGTAGCAACAGCTTCTGGGCCACTGCTAGTTGAAGTTGCCAAAACTCCTGGTGCTGCTCTTGGGGTTGCACTAACTACCTCGATGTGCTGCAACAAACAGGTCATTGTCATAGACAAAATCAAATCTGCAAGTATTGCAGACAGGTGAGTGTGACAGAGGACTGACACTGCAGGTCCATGCATCCATTTTACCTCTTTTTCTGTTCGGTCTGGTTCTAAGGGAGCCCTTCCCTTTCCTGAGAAAATTGACTGAACCAGGTCCTCTCAAGGTTGCATGTCTTAAAATTAGCACTTTGTCAGAATGCTGTTCCAGGCTGCTGAGTCTAAGACTTCCAGGATGCCATCCATTTCAGCTCTTTCCTGTGGTATTTGATCACATGAGCCACCCCCCCATGTAATGTGTGACTGGCTGCTTGCTCCATGCAACACAGGAGTGGAGAGGTCTGCTCTGCCTGTTAAATGTAATGCTGTGGCAGAGATTAGTGTTTAAAAAAAAAAACGTATCCCACTGGAATTCGTGAAGTAAGCCCACCATATGGAACAGCTGTCAAGGGAAGTAAATTTTGAGGCTTTGCAACCTTGAAGTGTTCTTTTAGAATATATCGCTCATTCTTGTGGCACAGTGAAATGGAACTCTCTTATGTCTGGATTCTTTTACTGATATTTTAGAATACAAGTGAGGTATAAGGAAGACTGGCTTCTGTATTTCTAAATTGTTTTGCTGTAATATTTTCACTTCATTTAAACCTTTAGATAAAACCATTTAAACCATTAAAACTATAGCTAGATTTTTTTCCCCAGTAGTCTGAACCTCTGAAACAGAGTTGTGGGATCTTTTCTGGGGGGTGTGTGTGTGTGTGTATGTGTGTGTTTATACATATACAAACTATTTCTATATTCATATCTCTATCTAATTTTTTTAAAAAATATTATGTTTCAGCAGCAAATTCTTCCTGCATGTCCCCAGTCACCCTACCTTGTAACTCCTCTTTGGCAATGGTGCTTTTGGTAGCACCCACTTGTAGCAGTGAGTCTACAGCTCCTCTGTGGGCTTTTCCCTACAGTAGAAACTTTGAGAGTGACGGCCATTGATCCAGGGGTGTTCTCCAGTTCAATGGTGCAGGATGCTTTAATTTTCTCCCTCTGTTTTTTCCCATTTCGCAGGGGGTAACCAATTAAAGGAGCTGTCCACTTGACTGGTACGTCGGGATGCTGACTGCTGTGTTTGCATTTCTCAACTCATCCAGTAGCCAGTCTCTTGAGTGCAGCAAGATTTAGCAGATAGCCCCCTGCCCACCCCACTCCTAGAGTCACCATGCTAGCCCTGGTTTCATTATTTGTTTGACTACTGCATAATTTCATCATCATTTACAGCTTTTGTACTAATAAATGTTTGAACTATAACTCAAAAAATGATGAACTGGGTGCTTGTGTGAGGGATATGTGACCAAGTTATTTCAGTCCCCTCAAGCTCTTCTCATTTTATCCTGCTGCCATTCACACATATTTTTAGAGTCAGCTACCCCATTGCAGTTCTGTGAGTGATGTCTTGGCATATACTGTATTAACTGAATTGTTTTTAAGGTTTGTACTAATAGAGATAAAGTCTGACCAGTGACAGTGCCTACAAAACACAAATATCTCTCGAAAAAAAAGAACACGTTCATAGTTGTCATGACCAGTTTGAAGGCAGAACTCATTGTGCGAGCGAGGAGCATACCTGATCATACCAAGTTTTTTCTCCTTTTATACAGATGTGGTGCATTACATGTAGGAGACCATATTCTGTCCATTGATGGCACCAGCATGGAGTACTGTACGCTGGCAGAAGCAACGCAGTTTTTGGCTAATGCAGCGGATAATGTCAAACTGGAGATCCTTCCCCACCACCAGACACGGCTAGCGCTGAAAGGCCCAGAGCACGGTAAGAGGATCTGTAGCAACAAATACCTCTTCCTCTTTCTTTCCTTTTTTTACTTCGCCTGCCCACGCTGAATGGCCAAAGCTACCGCCACAGTTACGTCTGTAAATGTTGTTTGAGCTCCCCAGGTTATGCTTCTGCAGTTTCTGAGCAGCTCTGTGTTTTCTTGGTCTTAATGAACCCTCTGAGATTCCTATGGCCAGAGAGGGAAATGTTTCGCTTAGAAGCACCTCTACAAACTTGCAAATGTACATAAAGACACCTGTTGCAATTGTTGGGGGTGCTACAAGATATTTCAGTGAATTTATCTCTACATTGTTTCTTCAATTTGGAGTGGGGAAGGAGTGCCACAGCCAACTTATTTTCAGCATATTGACTTGATAGTTATGGTCCCTTCGTTAATAATACCTGTTCTCCCCTAAAATACTTATGAACCCCTCCCGTATTTTCTCTTCTTAATTACATAATTATTTATTGCCATCATCCTTTAAAGTGCTTCTCAAATTGCTCCAGGATTCACTGTCAATGCTTATGAAAACTGTTTGGAAACAGTTCTCTAGGCTGCAGCTTGTTCTCATTGTGATACTTATTTCATATCAACATGCTTGAATTAGAATGGGTTTCCATTCTCAAATCAAATGTATATAGAATGTCATAGTATTTGAAGATGGAGGCTGCCTGTCTTGTCTTCTAACTAATTGTGAGAAAGTGGCTAATTCACAGTAATCCATAAATCCAGTCTGAAATAGCACATGTTGATATACATCAAAGCAGTAACAAGGGTTATCGAACACACAGAGAATAGGTACATGTGCTCCAGCATGAACCAGTGGTATCATTTTTCTGAGCCTATGGCACTGTGCTTCTGCCTCCTTTAGACCAAGAGAAGATTTCTCTGATCTCAAAATGTCAGTGATGGTAAATGGTCTGGGACATATGTGCAACAGCCATGTTGTCCCTTTCTAGACGGTTTCTCAGGGTGGGGAATACTGAACTAGTGACAAGATGAGACATTAGTTTCTCCTAGACCAGGGCAAACAAAGAGTAACCTTTGCAATTATATGTTCTCCCTTTACTCAGCTCTTTCCTTTTTCTACTTAAGCTGATTAGAGCCACAGGGAGCAGAGGGTGATACTGCACAAGCAGAATGAGTTGGAAGCCAAATTGTGATGTACTTCCATTCCTTTCAGTTATGACAGTACATTGCAAACAGATCTTTCTTTTTTTTAAAGCAAAGATGTTATGCAATTAATTTCTGGACGCTTAAAGAATTTTGAAGACTTTTGGGAAGACAAATGCTGAGGCCAGTGATTTGTGTAGATGATTCCATTACTTGAAGCAGTTGGTTTCTTAACCAATATTTATAACAGACTGATGCTGTTAATTTTCTAGTTACCAGTGTAGATGCTTAGAAAAAGCGATGTTCACACAATGCCAGAGTTAAGAACTGTCTGTTAAAAAATCATATCAAGGTGATCTGCAAAAGAGGATATATGAGAACATCTTTTGGGGGGAAAGTATCCCTAAAGAAATAAAGTTGCTTTCTTCAGTAAGGGAGAATAACTAGGATGTTTACAGCCCTTTCCAGCACCTCACCAGGCAGTGCTACCACAATATCATGACCAATTCGAGATATAACAAGCTTTATGGAAGCAAGTACCCTCTCTTAGAAACAACCTTTCATCAGGTGGGGTATGACCTAGAGGCTGCAGAGAGTGAAAATCTCCCTTGATATGTCTGGAATAAGCTGAGTCATTAGGGCTGTATCTGCTGAGCTCAGTTATTGGTCCCATGGGAATGTGTTAGGAATTTAAAATGGGCAGAAAAGTCAGTATATAAAATAAACTGAAATTTTAGCCCTAAAATAAAGTGAAGATCTCTATAAAAGATAGGTTTCTTTTTCATGGTTTTTTTCCCCTTTATACTGTGCAGCTGACATTCATTTCTCCTGCTGCCCCATTAGTTTTATGTTTACTATACACAACCCTGTACTGGAATAGCTGAAATTACAACTAAATTACTGTGGTTGCACACAAAAGGATTTTCTTTTACAGAACTTTTGTTGAATTGGGATTATCCTTCTACAAGCTGAGTAAACTGAATTTGTGTACTTTCCCACTTTGTAGGACATTTTTATCTCTACTCTCAGCATGAAAATAAAACATTAAGAAAAAATCTCAAGGACTACCAGATAATTTCCTGCTGGAAGCAGTCTTTTTAATTAAACAAGGCTCACAGCAGCTTGAAAATAATGAAAATCCACCTGGCTATATTGTTCTTATCAGATTTTAATTTTTTCACCATAGTTAAAGTTAAGAAATCTTGCTGTCTGTGCACATAATTGAAGAGACGGTTTCTTCTGAGAAGACATGCTAAGTCTCTAAGACACATAAGGTTGATACTGGTGTTTCTGGAACTTTTCTGGTTAACATGAGATTTTCCAAAATCCAAGGGTGGTGTTGCAGACCCAGCCTGGTGCTCCTGGCACTCCTCCCTTACTTTTGATATCTGATATTGGGGCAAAAAAATAATTCTTTTGATTCAAGTACATGCCAGGGCACAGTGTGGTCTCAGGGCGATCTGAGTGAAGACACAGGGCCAGGTCAGGCAGTTCCAGTGCTTGCAGGGTCTCCACCACTCCACCAGGCTGCAGGGACATGGTGAGCCCCTGCACTCTCCTCTCCCTTCCTGGTGTGCACTCCACAGATCCACCCTGTAGAGTCAGGCATCGCTTTTCTGTCAGAAGGAGCAGTACAGTCAGACAATTAGCAGAGCAGTGCTCATGTAATACCAAAAAAACAGCCAAAGGACAGCTTTCCTTCTGCCAGGGCGCAGGGCTTGCTGTGGTGGCTGCCCTTTTCCCCCTCATTTTGTCTTGTGGAATAAGATAAGAATGCACTGTGTAGGTCCAACCTAAGTGCTCAAGGTCTTGGGCTCCTGTTAAAGGCCATCGTGGGGACAGACAAGTCTGCAGCCATTATAGGTGTGGCAGGGAAACACAGGTAATACAGCTCGTGGGGCAAAGACAGCAAACTATGTTTCATAGAACAGATTTAGAAACAGGATGAGATTAGTTATTTAGAAGAAATTCTTCCCTGCAAGGGTTGGGAGGCACTGGGACGGGTTACCCAGAGGCTGCCTCATCCCTGGAAGTGTTGAAGGCTGGATCACAACCCAGGTTGGATGGGGCCAGGAGCCACCTGGTCTAGTGAAAGGTGTCCCTGCCCATGGCAGCAGTGTTCAAAAAACATGGTCTTTAAGGCCCTTCCAAATCCAAACCATTCCATGATTCTGTAGTATCAGTGAATCCCTTGGTGTTTTAAGACAAAAAATTCAGTGAATATTTCCCAGTTTGAACTGTGCCTTTATGGTTCAGCAAGGATACAGACATGCTGAATTTAGTGATGAATATACTGGGTTTAATCAAGGGAGACTTCAGTTCCTTTCCTTTAAGATTTTACAATTGAAATGCTTCCGATTCTATTAGTAAATAGTGGTCTGCACTTTTGGCACATCCCAGATTCCACATATGTAGAACCCGCAATTAAATAATATGGTTCCAAATTTCATCCAGTGAAGGATCATTTTAAAGTTTTGAAGATCAAGTTTAAAAAAAAAAAACAAAAAAAAAAAAGAAAAAACAAAAACACAACAAAACCATAAAATTGCACATCTAGCTAATCAATGAGACCTCTTTTCTTTATTAACCAAACTAAGGTTTCAGGATAGACTTTACCTGCTGCTGGCATTGGGAAGTCATTTACTGCACAGAATAGCATAATGCCAGCAGTAGATTGTTGGTAAAATTAAAATGTCAATACAGTAAATTGAAATGGCAGGGAAGCATCTCCATTCTAGGCAGCACCATGTAAAGTATCTGGTTGGTCTTTCAAAATTAGATTAATGCAAGCAGAGAGTTATTAACCTTCAGTTAGGAGGTCATATGTAGTATCTTAGTACTTTTTGAGAAAGTTTGCAGTCTTAGCCCCTAAGCCAGAGGGAGATTAGAAATTATTCAGTAATCACAATCTTAAAAACAAATACAAAAAAAGCAAAAAAGCTCAATCAGAAACATTTTTTTCTGAGAAAAAAATATTATTTCTGCTCCTCAAGTTAGAACTCCCAGATAAGAAGACAAGACCAGGTTATTTATTGCTTTACTTTATTTTATTTTATTTTATTTACTTCAATTTATTTTCTTTCTTTCACTTCTGGTTTGTGGGGTTTTTTTTGTTTTGTTTGTGCAATTCAGTTACTTTTACCTCTTCTCTGGTCCTTTTGTTTTCTGATTTTCCATCATCCCTTCATGCGGGCAGTGAAGGTTGAAAGAAGCAACAGGCAACTTACCTGGGATTCGTGTGCCAACAGCCACAGCAGCCTCCTCACCTACCACCATTATAACACCTACCACCCTGACCATTGCAGGATGCCAGCCTTGAAATTCCAGAAAGCACCTCCTCAAAAAAGCCTTCGTAATGTTCCACACTTTTTCCTGCTGACATACTCTCTTCTCTTCTTCTTCTTCCTCTTCCTCCTTCTTCTCCCTCCCTTCTTCTTTCACTCATACTTTTCCCATTTCAGGCTCTAAAACCTTTTCAGTTTTACAGATGCTCTACTTTTTCATAGCCATGCCAAGGTTATTTCTGACATTTTACACCTTTTCCTCTCAGTAACAAAGCAGCCTTTGTAGACAGGAAAAGGCTTGAAAATTCTGAATTAATCAGCTCTTCTTCTGTGTATTGAGTAAACCATTGGATTGGAGAAGTGTATATAAAACATGATTTTTGAAGGCAAAGCATTGCTTACAAATCTTTGTCAGAAATTACCTACTACTAAAAGGCATTTCTAAAATCAGTGTATCTACATGTAGTGATATTCCTTAGTTTGGGGATATGTGTTGAAAATTTTAATATAACATGTTTTGCTTAAAGAAAGTTGTATACTATGAATATACCTTTTGTGTCTACATTAGCTTTGTTAGCTTCCAGCAAGTGTTGTCATGAAATGCTGGCTTTACTTTTTCCTAGGGTCACCTGTGTGGGTTTAATGTCCTTGTTATTGGAAATGCACAAACCACTCCTGTGCCTCATACACAGCCTGTACATACAATGTTTGATTCATTGATGAGTTACAGGCATGTGCCGCACTCTTCTGTGAAGACTGAGTGCTGTGTGCCAAGTGTTTGATTTCTTACAGCAGCTCTGGTGTCTTCATCCTTCTCTCCTACCTCCATGAGTGCATACAGCCTGAGTTCCCTGAACATGGGGACCTTACCTCGCAGCCTCTACTCCACCAGCCCACGTGGGACAATGATGAGGCGGAGGATGAAAAAGAAGGACTTCAAAAGCTCCTGTAGGTGGTAACAGCATTTGCTCAAAAAATTTGCTCAGTGAATGAATGGGTGGAGGAGGGGGAAGATGCAGAAAAAAAGTTGCACAGTAGCTTAATTAATACCCATATATTCTAGACAGAAGAGAGAGTCTCTGGTAGATGTAGGGATACATAAGAGTAAAAATATTTGTCCAGTGCTAAAATGAGATGCTATACAGCATAACTATCTCATCTGAAATTTATAAAGGAATTTTTTTTCAGACAGTGCTGGAAGAGTTTGTTACACACTGATGTTCAAATTCCTTTTTCAACTCTTCCAGTGTCCATTAGGGAATAGAATTCATAGCTGAATAGTCAAAAATAGATTGCTGGTAAGCTCAACCAGCTGTCACATTAGAGAAGACAGAGTTTGCCACAGCAGCTTCTAGGTAGTTCTAATTTTTGCATCTACACCATGACCTGTACAGTTATTTTGGTGAGGGAGAGCAACAATTGCAGCAAAGACTAAATAGCCTCATTTGACCATTCTCTGGGATTCAAAGCGTGGATTGCCTATGAGTCAGTCATTTCCCAAGCCAGAGGGGATGGATCTATTCAGGCTGTTCTGCTTTGCATATTGCTAAGCATTCACTGGGCTGGAAAGAGTGTGGCTGTGTCAGTGCATTTTTTCCAAGACTCCATGTGAGTGCCACCTTTCTTTTGGCTTGTCCATCTTTGTGTGATCCACAGCAGCTCAGTTCCTCCAGAGCAGGGAGGTGAGAACTCTTCTGTAAACCATTTGCTTTAGATAACAATGCTCAGAAGTCCACTCTGAAAGAACTGAGCTGCTGCACATTACAGTGCTGCTGCTGTGTTTTAAAGATTCCCTATGGTCTAAAACCAGAGCAAACCAGCAGCTTCTAAGACCAGTCACTACAGATTTGTGTGAATACATTAGAGAAGAACTGAGGTTTTGCTTTCTTGCAGTTTTTGTTGCTTGCTTATGCTTTATTGCTTATCTTATTTCTTCTGTAAAGCACATATTTTTGCATAACATTTGCCTGTAAGTGCATTTTTTTATTTTTAATCCGATCAGCCATTTTTCACAGCTCATCTATTGACGTGTTAGCTTCTAATACATTATTTTGGGTCACAGGGGATACTGTGTCTATCATGCTATGGTATCAGTAGAAGTCTAGCTCTTACATGTTTTCTGCACATGAGAAACAGTAGTATTGTTACTCTAGTAGTAATTGATTTGAATAGTAAAATCAATACAAAAAATAGTTAATCAATTGTATTACATTTTAGCTGTTCAACAAAGGATGAAATCCTCAAAGCTAATCCTGTCATGAATCTTGGATACAGCTGTAACTTGCATTGTTAAATTTTTCAGATATTTTTCCTTCAAGGAAACGTTGTTCTTGTTATCTTGCAAAGACTGAAAACAAGGCCTGTGATGTGGCATTTAAGTGGGGCAGTCACATAAGCACTGCAGCCCACCTGAAAGATTCTTCAAGTCAGAAGGCCCTGGGGATGACAAGCTGCTATGAGTAAACAAATCTCTAGATGGGAGAAGTGAGGATGAGGCTTAGTTGTGCAGTAGTTTATTACACATTTGCGTTGTGAAGTCTTGATATATAGAGCATTAAAAAATACATGAAACTGGCCCCATCACTGAATGGTCAGTGCCTCACTACAACCCGTGACTACATCAACATCCCTGAACCAGAACTGGCTTTGGAGGAATTGGCTGGCCAGCCAGACTTGTTTGCTCTTTTTGTGAGTTTGCTTATCAGCCCATGCAGAGTTTCTTACTCTGTTAGTGGGCTTATCCCGTATTTGTGACAGCAGTAACAGCCAATTTAAGAGACCCACACTGCTCTGAATGTCCCACAGCAGACCAGCATAGAGAATGTCCCTTCCTGTACCTTTCTACTGTCCATCAGCACAACTTGGAAAACCTCTCCCTTTGTGGGAGACTCATGAGAACCAGGTGGATTGACTGCTGTGCTTTTCATGGAAAAAGAGTAGCACACTTAATTTTAGCCGGATTTTTTTTCTTTAATCCAATTGGATAATTGGAGAGTTTTATTAAAGTAAAATTTAATAAACTTTTCAGAATGTCACAAAATTGGTCACTATAAAGTTTGCATTACCAGTTATTTAAGAATACTCATGCAACATAATGGGATCATGGCATAATTCATGAAGATGAAGTGTGATGGCATGAGGGGTTACAAGACTTTTATGGTCATGATTTAACAATCATTGCATTAGTTATGCAATTCTTTTTAAATATGTGGCTGTAAAAATTGAGGGCATGCCCTGCTGCCACAAGCTTTTTTTATGCCACTTTTTTTCAGTTTTTATTCTCCCTCTGCTTTTGTTTGTTTGATTGTTCATCTGTTTGTTTATTTGTTTTAGGTATGGGATTCATTGTGGAAATACTTAGATTATTATTTCATTGAAGTTTAAATCCTGAAGTATTTTGTAACAGGTCCCTATTAGTTGGAAGCAAGACATAATTTATACCAATTTACATTAATAGAGTTGCATATCTGGTAGAAATTGGAGAGGGTTTTAGACATGCATGGGTGCTTTTTTCTCAACAGCTATCAGGAGGAATTGTGAACGTTTTCCAATTTCTTGTGGGTCAGAGTGGGAGACTGGAGACATAATAATCTATATATGCACCTTGAAACTCATCTTGTTCTGCTTCTCGTATCACTGCAGGCATAAAAGTAACGAGTACATAATCTTCAAATTCAAGATCATTATTTACATAATTGAAGAGCATATAGCAAACCAGCCCCCAGGAATGTTGCTAAGAGTTAGACAAGATCTATACAAGTATGCTGGAATGTACCCCTAGGAATAGTAATCAGTTTTCACTGGAGTTACAAACACATCCATGTCCCCTTTTTAAATGAACAGCCTTGCTTCCTGGCCTGTAAAAATTCTAACCCATCAAGGAGCCAAAAAATGTCAGTGTTTCTTGCTACAGTTACTGTTGAATTACAAATACCAATATGCTCTAGATCGTGAGTTTGGATACCTGTGACATTTTACAGAGTCTTAAGAGATAGCTTATTGTTACATGACTAGGAAAGGATATTTTAATCTCTGGGGAGTTAGTTTTCGGGGCTTTTTTTGTTCCTGTTTCTCATTAATTTTCTTTTGGAGTGAAAGGACTTCCTAATTGTCATACTTAAGTGTCGACGTCATCAAAATGTTTATCAGAGTGAGTTTTAAATCCCACAGATAGTGACTTAATTTCTCAATGTGAATTAAAACTTTTACCGTCCTAAAAGTTGAAATAAATTTTATGAGACATTTAGGTTCCTGGTAGGACATTATAAAAAAGTAAGAAGGTTACAGAATCAGCTAGATACCTGCTGCATGGGGAGAAGAGAGACATAAGCGATGAGAAATAGAGATGAAGTTAACAAGTAATTGTTATATGACCTTTACGAAAGGGAAAATGAAACTTTTCTGAGATTGGATGCCCTAAATTAAGATGTTTCTAGAAGGTGTCATAGGTATTATATTAGTATATTTGGTTTCATTATATTTTAGCCTTTGCAGCAGTGAGGGCTGGAGAAACCAATTTCTCACATGCAGTAAATGCTAAAGCTGATGGAAGTGTCTAAGAACAGATTTTGAGTATTTGCATTTGTGTATAAGCATGTCTTCTTGAGTGCAGATAAAAGAAACAGTAAGAAAGAAGCTATTGAGTATCTGAAATAATGCACAGTTCTTACAAAGGGAGCTTAAAAACAGATATGAGGAAGAATTCACAGTAATTTGAAAAAGACGGTTTGAGAGTGTGAAGGAGCTTTGCTGGGAGAAAACAGAAACTTGTGAAGTTTTTGGCAAGTGAAAATTTTGCAAAGAACTGGCTTTTCCAACTCTTGACACATCAATCAGATTTATACTAACTGGTATAGAGCAAAAGTCTAATGCTTGCAGCCCCATAGTGTGGGAAGATAATTCTGTATAGCTTCTGACATCTTTGTGCAGTTGTGCTAATATCTATAATGTCAATTTTTTTTTCCGACATCTAAGAGAAAAAAGCAAAAAAGCACAGGTAAACTATCCCTCAAATAAGCCATGAAATTTTATCTAATTCTTAGCAGCTGTTACAGGAAAAAAAGTGTTTTGAAGGAAAATTTGAGGTGGCATAGGTTCATAACCCAAAACCATTCAAAATACTTGTCATTGGAGGGATTATCATTACTGAACAGGAATCAAAAAACTCCAGCTCTCTGTGTATGACATAATGAAAGGCAATAGTTTGTCTCTGGTGGAATTCAAACAGTAATAGACATTTAGACAGAGATCAAGGAAGCAAAGGTGCAGTCTCCTCCTTTCATAGGTAATTGTACTGAATCTCAATGTTGTTTTTGTCTTGATTTGTTCTGTACTGCAACCTTTCAGAAAAAGTGTCAGTAAAGCAGAACAGAAGTAGCTGCCTGAGTTTCTCACAGAAGGATCCCCCAGTGGCTTTGAGAGACCACACAGAACTTTTTTCTCACAATCCCTTGAGATACACTGGTTGCCAAAACAGAGTGGTTTGTTCAACTTCCTTACATTATCCAGTTAGCCTAACGAATTGCTGACTTATAGTAAACATGTAGAAGAAGAAGGCATCCTTACTTCTTGCAAAGCAAGCTTGGTCCATGTGCTTTGTTGCTCACAACAATGCATTGCCGTGAGATGTTCAAAAGAGGAATCTGCCTGAATAACAGCTGGGCTTGTGCCTCCAATTCCATTAGTTCCTGCTAAAGTTCTGCTTATCCATGTCTCAAACCTAGGGCAAGCAGAATTCAAGGACAGCCTGAGATTTTTGGAGTGGGGATATCAAACACGTTTATTTTACTCAGAACAAGAACTATCTTTTTGCATTCCAGCATAAAACCAGATGCTTTCTATTATCTTATATGCCATAACTGTTTATACACAGTTTATAAACTTTAGCCTAAATTGACTTTAAAAGAGACATTTCGTTGAGTAGGTTTATTGTAAAGATGAATTTTCTCAAAAAGCAATGGAACTTCTGCCGTATATGAATGTCTTCCCTCCCGCTCTGCTCTGTTTTATAGTGTCTTTAGCCTCTAGCACTGTTGGTTTGGCTGGGCAGGTCGTCCACACAGAAACCACGGAAGTAGTGCTGACAGCTGACCCCATAGTAGGGTTTGGGATACAGCTCCAGGGTAGCGTGTTCGCTACCGAGACCTTGTCTTCTCCACCTCTCATTTCCTATATTGAGGCAGACAGTCCGGCGGAAAGGTGAGGCTCTTTCCTTGGCTCTAAACACACTCGGCGAGCGTTCCTTGGGTTCCTTGGGCCTGTTGCTTCCTTTCAGTCTGTGGCGAATTGCAGGGCCTTGCTCAGTGGAGCGGGGCCAGTAACGCGCTTTCTGTTCTGACAGTGGTGCTTCATGCGCTTGATCAGCTATGAAAGAATGGCAAGCACCAGTGTTCTGACCACGCACAGTCCTCCAGAAGGAGACTGGAAGCTATATTAATGCAAAACAAAAATAACAAAACAAACAAAAAACAAACCAAACAAAAAAAAAATCAGAAAAATTAGTGAAGGCAAAGTAGTGATCAGCCATAGAGTGTGCCAAGAGGAAAGCTATATCCAACTCTGTTCAGTTTTGGCACAGAATCAGATCTTAGGGAATACCAGAATTTTGACTTACTAATTATCTCTATTACATTTTTATTCTTATATATGTATTTAATGGCATCATGAGAATGATAGCAGTTGCACAGATGACCACCTGTTGCCATTTCACCTGCAGCCCAGAGTCAGGGGCACAGGTGATGTCCATGGGTGGGGTGGAAGTATGAAGACCCCTCTTCCTGGGTCCCAGCACCTAGAGGGCACAACCCACCCTTGACAGTGTCATGGTGGAAAGGGACAGCAGCTTCTGTGCCTAGGGAGATTGTTGAGCTGCTATGCCACAATTACCCTTCAAGGTCTGGTTGAATGTGTTTGATCAGATGGCTTATATCAGAAACTGTGTGGCCACCAGACCGGGACTGGGATCATGTCCCTGTACTCAGCACTGGTGAGGCTACACCTCAGATCCTGTATTCAGTTCTGGGCCCCTCTTTATATGAAAGACACTGAGGGGCTGGAGTCTGCCCAGGGAAGAAGGGCAATGGAGCTGGAGAAAAACCCCAACAAGGAGCAGCTGAGGGAGCTGGGAGTGTTTACTTTGGAGGAAAGGATGCTTGAGGGGAACCTTACAACTCCCCAAAATTACCTGAAAACAGGATGTAGCCAGGTGGGGATTGGTCTCCCAGATAACACACTGCAGGGCAAGAGGAAATGGCCTCACATTGGGCCAGGGAAGGTTTAGATTGAATATAGGAAACACTTCTTCATCGAAAAAGGTTGTCCAGGACTGGAACAGACTGCCCAGGGAAGTGATTCAGACTCAACCCCTGGAGCTTTTTAAAAGACATGTAAATATAGCAATTCCACACAGAAAGGGTGGATTTGTCAGTGCTGGGTTAATGGTAGGGCTCAGTGATCTTAAAGCATTTTCCCAACTTAAGTGATTCTGTGATACTGCTGGTTCTGGTAACATGCACATCTGATAATTGTTTGGTGTTGTTTTGTACCAAGGTGTGGGGTGCTGCAAATAGGAGACAGAATAGTGTCAATAAACGGTATCCCAACAGAAGACAGCACATTTGATGAGGCCAATCAACTACTCAGAGACTCCTCTATCACCAACAAGGTCACTTTGGAAATAGAATTTGATGTTGCAGGTATGAATGTCCTGTTGTTCTGTCTCACAAGAGAAATGAAGGAATAAATCCCAAGTGTTAGGCATCTGAGGTAGAGTTTTTCTTCTCACACCTACACCATTCAGTTTTCAAGTGACTTATTTGAAACGTGTTTTTTTTGTACAGCTTTCTCATTTCAGACAGCCCTGCAGTCTACTTCAGAAAGCAAATAGAAATGCCAGGTCCTGTAGTAAGATCTGATGACTGTCTCTCCTCTGAGTTATTTCCAGACATTTTTCTGGCCTGAGATAGAGCTGTTCTGCTAAACAAAGACAAATCTACAGGCCAAATAATGAAATGTTTCGTGAGACAGAAAAGTATTTAAAAGGGTGGATAAACAAAAAATAAAAATATATTGAGGTGCTTCACTTACAATATCTCTAAATAAAATTATAGAAACTGGATTAATAAAGGCCAGGAGAATTATTGTTCATTTTTCTGGTGAGTATTATTACTAATGGAATTCCTTTATTCTGTGATGTGTTTAAGCATACACAATATACCCATGAAATCACAAACTGTGTATATCAAACAAGTACACATTTTGTGTGTGCACCACTGGATTCCTTTTCTTCCCACTAGATGTTAAGCCCGTGGCAGTTACTTTAGTGGACAGTTCAAAATAAGTGTTAATCCTGCAGGAACAAAGGTCAGAAATCCTTTCAACTCAATCTCCCACCCTTTTAATTAAAAGCTGTCTGTCAGCAGTAAAATTCTTATGTGTGCTCACAGAACTTGCATACGAGCTAAAAACCTGCAGTCTCAGCTGGCTCATGCAATCTCCACAAATTCAGTTAAACCTCAAAAAAAAATTGAATTACTGTGAAATTACCAGTAGAGTTATAAATCATACCTCCTTCATTTTAGAAATGTACCATCCCTGCCTTGTGACTGGTGTGATTTCATCAACTTACATGTGTAGTTCTATGCTTGTTGCATTGCTGCACCTTATAAATTATCTAACATTTTAAATATTTTTTTTTATAGAATCAGTTATACCAAGCAGTGGAACATTTCATGTGAAACTACCAAAGAAGCATAATGTGGAACTTGGCATCACTATAAGTTGTAAGTAAATGTGCTTATTTTTCAGACCATGTTTATGGGATAGTCTGCTCGTAGTAGATCTTGTAGATACAGACTCACGTTTCTTTTGGTATGAACTTCTTTTTCTTTTTTCTAACTTTTTTTTACTGCTCTTTCTCTTTTGAAATACCATTCTGTAACATAGTTAAAATTCAAGTAGTTAACAAAGCCAGAAGTTTGTCAAATCTATTCCTTCACATTCCTTCATGCATAGTACATATTTAACTTCTATTAAAATTATTTATGTAAAAAAAAAAAAATCAGCAGAATTAGGTCCATGTAAAAGTATTTCCATAACTGTGAAGTTTAAAGCAGAGTCTGACATGGTCTCTCACAGGCTCTTGAACAGAGCCCCACTGAACACAAGGCTCTCACAGACATGAGGATCCACATACATAGGGTTATTTTCTGCTTCAGAACCCAGATATTTCCTCAGTCTCCAGAACTTATAGGCAGTCCTGAGTGTGTGGGTGACAGCAAAATCCTCTTTCACTAGGGATTGTGGAGATAGCTGAAGAAGGTCTCAAGGGCCTTCATCAGTCTGTTTCTCAAAAAGTACTTGTTGCTGTGTTTTGAAATTAAAAGTGTTTTATACTTATTTTGTTAGGAGACAGTAAAACAATGTGTTAGGACTGGATTTTGACCAGGTAAACTCCGGTGTACTGAGTTCAGCTCTTGATGGAAGGAAAAACAATCCATATCAAAGTTAGTGGGCTTGACACTGCAGAATCTGGTGTCATCAGAATTAACATTCTTTTATTGCTGAGGCCTTTCTTAGGCTATTAGTCTTTCTTTGGAGTTACGCACGTGTCTTGGAGGAAGATTGTGCTTTGACTTGTATTCTCAAAGCTTTTACCAGCACAGTGGAATATGGTCAATCAAAAGCACAGCAGGGATCTCAGTGCTAAGGGTTACATCTGAGGAGCAAATGAGAGACCCTGCAGGCCTGTTTGCTTGTGTTGCACACTTGAATGAGTAACTGTTAGACTCTGTAAGATGTGATGTGATGCTTGAAGCAAAATCACAGGTCTGCATATATCTGTGCAAATGAAAACATTGAAAAATGAGAAAACCTGGAGCAAGGCTGTTCTATTTAAATGTTATTCTGAGGCTTGATAAAGGTTATTGCAAAAATGCTATATTCCTAGTAACTTGATTTGTGTTGTCTTTTTGGAATGCAGGCATCTACTTTTTTTTGTCTGTAGGAATAAATTTTTAATGGAAAGTTAATGTTCTTAGAATTTAGTATTTAGCACTCCTCTTTCAAACTGCATGCCTTACTCATCTGGAATTTAATTCCAAAAATTAGTGCTTTATAAAATCAGTGCTTTATCTAATCACAGTAACATGTTTGTCTTAGCTCTGCTTTTGTGAATATACTGCAGTATCTTTAAATTAAACTGTTATATATAATAATCTCATTATTAGTATTTAATGCATAAGAAATTTATGTAGGATTAATTATTTACATGGTTTTGAAGGGTTTGTAGTAATAACTGGTAGTAGTCTTGAATTGCTGCATTTCATGCTTGTTTTTCAGCGTTTTGCTATGTTTTACCTAATTAACTCCTAAGTAAGGCAGTGAGATTTGAAGGATATAAGCATTCTATATTCATTTTGTCAAATTTCTGTCAGGACACTTTAGCATGCCATTTATTACTGATATTTTCAGAAAGACCTATGATTTCCTTTAAGAAACAAGTAATAAGGGAAACTTGGCAGAGTTGGTATGTCCTAAGCAAGGGGGATAGAGGTGATCTGAGTCACTCACTTGTGGGCTTGATCTCTTAGAAGTGCCAGAGACCTGTTTCATCCTCTTCCTTCTCAAGTTAGTGGAGTTAATGGTGAGTGAGAAAGTGCTATTAAAACATTACAGAGAAGTACCTTTCTTACTTTCCATATCCTCCATTTAGTTTGGGATTTGTATGAGAAAGTTGGGAAATTACCTAATCTGACAGACAAGACAGACATTTTTTTGTCAGATGGGAAAATGCTACTTCACTTTGGGCTGGCATGTGAACATATGTCTATTTTGAAGTCTAGGAGTTCTTCTAGGTCAGCTGTTAGGAGTCAGACATCCTAGAAGAAGAATTTATTTCTCTTTCTTGAAATTGTTTCCCTTGGTAACGAACACCAAGAGTGCTTTCAGGGAGCTACAGCCAGAGGTGCTTTATTGAAGGCATGTCTGAGGTGGCACACAACACTAAAGACAATTAAGCTAATTCATGGTCTTTGAAAAACAAGACTTGTAATAGGAGAAGAGACTTTCCTTGGTTTCAGATTTATTAATGCAAGAGAAAAATAACAGAAAAAAGAATTTTAATCCCCTTAGATAGCATAACCCCTTAAAAGCAGGACAGAAGAAAGTTTCATGAGCATCATTGTTAATTGATGTTAGTCCAGGGCTCTGAGTTTTGGGTAGTTCATGTCAGTTACCTCCCAGTATACTGGTTTTGCCCACTGCTGCCTTCGTACACACATTGCAGTCCTATCATTCATCCCTTATCTCTGCAATATCTGCCTAATTTTACCAATGACAAATACTTACACTCAATAAAGCCCTTATTTCATATTGTGCAAATACACGTGACTATATATTTAATGCTTCAGATATCACTAGTTTCATACCCAGTTACCTGATAAGAACAAATAGAAGGTCTCAGTTCTTAAAATCATATCATCCAAACAAAGCACAGGAGTGTTCCTGTGCATGTGATTATGCTTTTACGACAGAATCATTCCTTAGAATAAGGAACACTTACAAGTAGTGCTAGTAGTACTAAGAGTTTCAATTTATTTGGCATTGACTTAGGCTGTGTAATAAATGTAGATTTTTCTTTTTAAAGACAAAAACCTTTTTTTAAGGTTTTTGAGGCAACTGGCTACTTTGCCATAGATTTTTTTTTTTTTGTCAAATACATTGAATGATGTCATAAAATGACTTACTAGTGGATTCTGGTAATTGTAGTTAACAGCTTGCTCTTTTTTTTTTCTTCCTTTGTTTTTTTTTCTTTCTTATGTAAGATTCTGATATCCTTATTGGTAATGAACTGCAGCACCTTGCTTCATAAATAATCTCTCTAAAGCTAATGGAACTACTCAAGGAATAAGAAGCTGCAAAGCTGGTAAGAATATCAGAATCTCACCCAAACTATCATGAGTTTCTCAGAGTCACTTTGACTAGCAGCTGTTCTGTAGTCTGCTTTATTGTTTTTGTATTTCATCAGAAACAAACTTTGTAAATATCTACAGATATATTGACTAGGAGAATTTATTTTCTACAGTATGCTTCTGTGTATTTTGGGATTTCTGGCACGCTCTACTTAATTTTGAAACATTACAAGTCATTATTTTCAAGACAGAAAAATACCAACAGGTTTCTCAGCTGCTCCAGTGAACCAATACTTAAGGAACAAAAGAGCTGCATCAGTGTAATTTTTAAAAGGTCCTTCATCTATTTATTAATCACACTATTCTTAAAAATATCTAATAGCTTTAAACCAGAATTTTAGACAACTGGACCAACTTTGTATAAAAAGTTTTTCTCCATCACATGAGCATTTTCCTTCGTTCAGTTTGTTCAGAGCTTGAAGAGCTTGATCCAACTCCAAAGTTTGAAGCCAGACTGAGAGTAGTGAGTTTTGTCTGGGTAGTGGGTGAGATGTTCACCCCAAAATCTGCTCTAGCCACTTTGGGGGTAGAGTTAACAGTGAAATCAGAAAGAAGCATTGTTTGAGGGGGGGTTTTGAACATTATGGAAGAGCTGATTCACAAAACTGACAACACTTTATTGAATTTACTTTCAAGCGGCTGGGATAGTGTAGTAGAATACAGTAGAGAGCTGGGATGGAGATCTAGGATCCTAGAGTGATTTAGAGAGAACAAACAACTTGCTTAAGAGCAGTCATTTGGCTGCAACACCAAATTTAGTACCTCTACAACTTTATGCACTCTTCAGTCCACTTGTAGTTATTCATACAGACTCTAAGGTCTCTATGAAAGCTGAACATTAGGTAGACTAATAGCTGGAACAGGGAGGAAAAAAGATGATATCTTCATTGGACAAGTAGAATGGGACAAGGAGAGGGAACAAGTGGAAAGCTGTAACAGAGATGCAGCAGATGAGGGGATAGACTGAGCTGTGATCAGGATTAGGGGCAGCTGGGATTTGAACAACAAGGCTGGACATGGGTGAGTGGTAAGGTGCTTCGTTTTTAACATCCTCTTAAAACCAGAAATATTTCTGAAGTGGAAACTTGAAGCTGTACAGTGTTACTTCAAGCTTGCATTAATTGATGTGGATATATTAACTGGTCAAATACTGCTTTCCCACTGGAACTCTTGGTTTCTCTGCTCTCTGGGGAGAGATGAAACAGTGGTGTGTGTAAAAAATGGGATGGAGGCTGCATAATGAATGAGATGGAGGAATGCAGAAAGACAAAAGAGGCAATCTCATGGTCAAGGTGGTTTAATGCTACCCTGGAGAAATTAGGGTGGTTTTTCTTTTGTCTGCAAAAGACTTGTGCTGAGACAAGTCTTTTTTGAGTGGGGGTAGTGATTTCCCACAGGTAGCTGCTTGATTTTATGCAGAAACATTGAGATCATGAGGTTGCACTCACAGAAATGTTACTCATCTGCAGCTGTTGCTGAAAATACCAGTAGTTGTATTTCGGACATAGAAGCCATTAATATTCTTCAAACGATTGTGAGGTATAAAGGCATGGATATCTCAAATTGCTTACTGAAAGCTGTCATACTTTGACCTAAATTTTCCTATGTTTTCTTTTCTCATCTGTAAAATCAGGGTAAGAGTACTCCATCTTGTTGCTGGAGACAGCTTCTGTTCACCAGTGTTTGGGAGGCAATCTTAGGCTATGGTAATGTGCAAAAAGGTACAAAAGTTCTGGAGGAAATTAATGGTTTTATCTCTACAACACAACTTGAATAATTTGTAGGAAGTATGCCATGAGCATTGAACAATAACAAAACAAAGTGTGGTGGTGTGGTGTATCTGCTTCTCAGCGTGGGGGGGATTAATTTCATACAGAGCTGTGTTTGGTGCCTGCAAAAAGGGTTTCATTCTCCAGACCAAATAATAGCCCAGGAAAAGTCATAAAACACTACTGGTTCACACTTCCTCAGTTTGAAACTGTGATAACTTTGTCTGCAGCATCATACTCTTTGCATCCACGTGTGATTTGTAGCTCTGCTCTTTGAGCTGTGCTCTTTCCCTCACTTTGGTTCCTCCTCTCTTCTTTTTACAGCTGTAATGGACTGTTTCCTTAAGTTCTGGTAATTTTGTAAGACAGTTTCATTAAAAGTATTTCAAGACTCAAACACTGGTCTGCAGTGGGTGGCATATAATCTCAGAGTAAGGCAACGCAGAGTGTAAAAACATAGAATTTAAAAATTACCAAAATAATACTCTAAAATTTTAACAGGATACTAATTGGTAAAACAAATCCAAAGGATCCAAGTAAATTATGGAATTGTAATATATTTGACCCATGACACGGAAGTATGAGAAACAAGCCATGGAAATTACATATCTTGCAAAAAGTTTATTGCAGTTCTCTAAATTGCAACATATATCATTTCCTGAAAGCATGCAGTTTTCGATAAATTTCTAAAAATTCTTCAAAGTCCTTGTATGTCTGTCTTCTCAACTTTTGAGGCACTACATTTGAAATATGGCTGTTTAGCAGTTCTTGAACAGTTCCTTTGGACATTCAGAAGCTGTCTGAGCCAGGGCAGCTAAGGTTAACAAGACCTGTTAGCATATTGTGTTGGAAATGTCATTATTAATTTACCATGTGGTTGCTGTAGGTGAGGATCTGTCATTTTGCATCAAAGAGAAGATGCATGAGCTGCTAAAGTAACTGACATCAGGATTTTGTAGCTGATCGTCCAGTATGGGCAGCTTTTTGGGTGATTGTCAGCTCAGGCATGGGTGCCCAATGGAAACATACCTTCTGTGGAGGAATGCAGAGGGCTCAGTACACAGAGCAGAAATGGTGTGGGGCAGTGGAAGAACCCTAAATGTGCAAAGCTAATCAGTGCTTTTGGGAGAGCTGAGAGCACCACATGGCAATGTTTTCATATCAGCACACTCTTGGTTAACGCTCCCAAAAGTCAGTCTGTGTTCACCTCTTGGACAGGGCAGCTGTAGGTGATATTCTTCCCAAGGGTGGACAGCAAGTGCCACACAGCTGTCTAACAATGTGTCTTCATCATCCTCAAATTCTAAGCCGACTGCTTGCCATAGCAGATCTTCAGTGCCGTCTTCTGTCAGCAAGGGATGAACCTTCCAAAAGAATGTATTCAGTGAAGCCATGTCAAGAAACTATCTCAAGAACGGATAGTGATCACTGTTGTCTTCCTCTGGTGTATTTAACTCCTTCCTACACAACTAAAGATCAAGCAAAATTGCAGGGTGAATTTCCTAGTCAAGGGAAATTTGTCAAATTATTTTTGCACAAGTTGGTAAAGAATTGCAATGCCTGGCAATGAAGAAGAGAGCATATTTTCAACCATGAGGGACAGATAGAATAACCGACCATTAATGTCAGGTTCTTCCAAGAAGAGAAAAGTGTGCAAGGAGAGGAGTGGTGGGAGTTTTACTAAACTGGCTGGAATTGCAGTGCTTCCAGTACGTATCCCTGGTACAAAGTTGGGAAAAGCCCACAGTTCCTAAGGTCCAGCAGCAGTGCAGAGGGTAGAGGTTACTCATGGAAAGAGGCACAGGTTGCTTCAGAGGATGCAGTGAGTTAGAGTGAAGCAAACATCACCTTACATCACGTAAGCTACACCCCATGCAAACATGGTAATACTGTATCAGCACAGTGGGCTGTGTGGGCACTGTCCATAGCATCTCATTTATAGGGAAGAGGATTCCTCCTTCTCACCCAGGACTCATTGCCTTCATACCTCTGCCTTAAGCACTGGGTGGGACAGAAGTGGATGAAAATAATGTGGACTAGCCCACTCCAGGTATTTTGCCAAAGCACCTCTGTTGGTCAGGCATATAGTAGAGTAGGATTTATTCTGGCAAAAGATCATCATTAGTAGTTGCACTGGAAGATTGTAATGACAGCCTTCCGTATGTGTTACAGCTAAGCAACATTTTATGATAGATCACTGGAGCTGTACTGTGATATGTTCACATGGCTAAATACTGGTCTAATCCAGAATTCACACACATCAAGCTAAATTCACTTTGTACCAGTCACTGCAGTTCTGAAATTTCCTAATTTTTGAGGAGTCTTGCCAATATGCTGCTGGTGTTTGTTTGTTCCTGATGTTCAGATAGGGGTAGGGGAGGAGTATAATACAAGTAAAGAATGTGTATGAAGTATTGATTTATGGTCAAAATTAGTCTGTCTGCATATCTAGAAACAAAACCAAATGTCTGTATATATTCTTTATTACAGCTCCATCAAGCAGAAAACCAGGGGACCCTCTGGTTATTTCTGATATCAAGAAAGGAAGTGTTGCTCACAGGTAAGACATTAGAGCTCTCCATAAAAGTCTGTTTATGTGTGTAACCAGCCAAATTCAAGCCTAACAGAGAGCTTGCAAGAGACTGTGCACTTTTTTTCTTTTAATAAAAAATTTTGTGAAAAGTTTGAAAATAGAAGGCATATTAAGAAATAATAATCCTAAAATTCCATATTTTTAACAATGGTTAGACCTTTTAGGATACCTTTCTTTTAATGTTACTAGAGTTTTCATGTAAGCTTTTTTGCTTGTTCACAGAACTGGGACACTTGAACTGGGTGATAAGTTGCTGGCAATAGATAATATTCGACTTGACAACTGCTCAATGGAAGATGCTGTCCAGATCCTTCAGCACTGTGAGGACCTTGTAAAGTTAAAGATCCGCAAAGATGAAGATAATTCTGGTATTAGCAATTACTATTGCAGATTCATGTGTACTTTCCCAATTTCTAGAGCATAGAGGATTTTTTTTAATTTTAGTGAAATGTTTTTTTCTAAACATGTCTATTTTATGCTAATGATAATCAGAAAATTTCACCTAAATATAATTTTAATGGTATATAAGGTGTTGAATTTTCTCCCTGGCTAATATTGATTGCAGGAGCCACACTGCAAAATTAAGTCTTCAGTTTACTGAAAAGACAATTGGCCCTCAGTTGCAGCCATGTAAAGTTGATCTGTTTCTTACCAGAGTATTGGGATTTTCTCTGCTTTTAAGATTCATGGTTAGTAAAGCATGGTTCTCCAGGCTTCAGTTCTCCAGAAAAGTGGTGTAGTGCATGCTTTGTCCATAAAATAAAAAATTTTACTTCAGTATGACTGTTCAAAGGTAAGTAATACTTTATGCACTGTGCTGGATATCTGATGGAGGAGCTGTGGCTGATGAGTCCAGTGGAATAATGGATCTGCCATACTTATCTACTCCTATTAATTGTCTTGTATCTTCCCCATTGAGGATTGCATAAGAGCAGAATTTCTACCTGGAGATAATAAAGTGAGTTCTGTTATGCACTGTAGTGCAAAGGAAGTAAGACAGTTTGAACTACTATTACTGCTGGCGCTTGTATTACAGTGTTACACAAAAGCATGAACTGCAGACTTGCTTCTCTTCAGCTCTATACAATCTCACAGCAAAAAAGCCCAACCTGCCACACTTTATTATTTGAAATTAAGTGCAACTGTTGAAGTGATGCCTAGAACTGCACAGGAAGACTCTTTTCCTCCCTCCTAATTGATTTTGAAGGCAAACAAAGAATCTTCTTAGTATTATAGTTCAAAGCAAAGGCAGCTGCATTTACTGCCTTGTGCAAATTGTCAGTGTAATCGAAATGTGGTTTTCAGTCTCCACCCATGGCAAGTAAGATCTCTCTTAGGTATTGCACACCTTGGTATCTGGCACAGATTTTAGTCTCAGTGGGATTCTTGTACCAGAGTTTTCTTTTGCCCACTCAAATTGCTTGTTTTATAGTTACATGATATATCTATATCAAGATTATCACTCAACTACAGTGTTTTATCCAGACATGATTGCTGTAACTAAACAGATTCAAATGTAACTGGACAGCTACTCAGAGACCTACTGAAAAAAAAAATTCTTTCTACAAATTGTTCTTGTAAGAGTTGAGTAAGTGTCAAAGCCTAATGAAAGTATTTATAGCAGATTTCAGGTACTTTGAAATTTAAATTGAGTGAGTGTCTCCTGAAATGTTAAAGGGAAAATACTTAGAAAACAGTGGCATAACAGTAGCAAAGGTGTAACAAAAAGTATATTTCAGTTAAAATAATTATTTGTGTATTTATTCACGTATTTATTCGCCATTAATTTACTTATGAAAGTTTTTTTTCCTCACAAAGGAAGAAATGTGCTGCTCAAACTCAGCAGAGGAAAATAATAAATTCCCTGAGAAAATAAAAGGCTGATACTAATTGATGAGTAGGCATGGAGCGTTCCATAACATTTTGTAAAACACGGAATAAGATTAAGATTTGTTTAATTTTTCACTGCATGCTTTTTTGAGGAATTTCAGGCAGGGAGAGGGGGTCTCAGAGCTGTGTTCTTCTGCACCACCGTGCAGCTGAGGCCACAGCAGGATGATGCATGTCAGGATCTACTTTTATTAAATGTGTTTTCCAATAATTACCCACAACTGCATCGCAAGAAAAGAAAGATGGAAAATCTCAAAAACATGAGACCCATAACCATAATACTTCAGTTGTATCTTCTCCCCAGATGGAGGTATGTTTCCAGTAATTTTTCTTTTTCCTTTTCTTCTTGCCAGCTTCCCAAACTGAGGGCAGTTTTAAATCCTGATTAACCTAATGGCTACCTCCCTTTCTTTAATATCTCCGTTCTTTGCTTTCATGGCAGAACTGGCCTTCCTGGTGAATTCAGGCCACATGTATGCCCTGTTCTTGGATAGCTCCAACACTTTGCTCAGCATAACATTCTACCACTAATTTTCTGATCTACAGCTAACTGGAAAGCAGACATAATGGATCAGTCTTCTTTCCAGTCATTCACTGAGACTTCTAACTAGAAGGGCTGATGATGATTAGCAACTTTTTATTCACTTTGTGTTTACAGCAGAGAAATGTTAGTATTGTGTCAACCCTTAGCAATGCTGCCTATTACATTTTCAGTTAGCTTGGCATGTTACTTTCTACCCTTCAGTTGAAGTCTTGTACCATGTCCGTGCCACAGCTGCATGAACAGTACCAGCAACAGATCCCAGTGGGTTTGTGGTTGTTCCATAAATGCTTTAGGCGAGCAAAGCTGCCATCTCTTGTACGTGGATAGCAAGGAGTGAATAGGACAGGGGTGGGAGGGGAAATTGGCTGAAGATCTGAATTTTCTGAAAGTTGGGAAGAAACAAAGCGGCTTCAAAGATATTACTGTTCCTCCAGTGCTAGCTAAAGTACCGTGTTCAGTATTAGAAGGCAGCAACTCTTTGAGCCTTTGCTAGTGATTTAGGTTTGGGTCTTTTTCCCTTTTTAAGCTTTTCTATCTACAGGAACAGAAATGGCAACATTTGAATTTTCCATGTTGTTTTAGATAGTTTTGGTAACATTCATGTGCATCCTAGACATTTTCCACATTCACTGAACTGCTCAAAATGTCATTACCCACAGATCTAGGAGAATTTGCCCACCAGACCAGTCATCCTGGCTGAACACCAATATCAGAACATGAACTAGAAAGCATTTGTTATTTTGATTTTATGAGAATTCTGGATTTTTAAAATTTAAAATATTACTTCACAAGTGAAAGATGCTGCACTTGATTGCTCTCTTGCTGTGACTGGGTTTTTTTTAAATAATATGTAAAGAGCTTTGTATAAATAAAGGCACATTTTATGTAGGTGCAATACCAATTGAGTATTGTTTAAGGAAATAAATGTTATTTAATTTTACACAGTGATGGATTCCTTTCCACTTCTGATAATTGCTGGGGAGAGAAAATTTCAAAATAATGCAAATTACTTCATGCAATATTATGAAATAATATCTAATGGACTTACTATTCAGTTTAGTCAATAATTCAGTATAGAGAGATATTTTTGATTGTGTTACAAAAAGCTCAAAACATGTCCATCCAAAACATGGACTCTTTTATGAATACAACTGCTCATCTTATGGTATCTTAAATGGCTTTTACTTTTCCCAGAATTATTTTAAGAAAGTTTGGGTTTAAAACTTTTGAATTGCCTTTAATTTTAAATACCTTCCATTCTGTTCAAGAAACAGATGAATATCAGTATTATACCACAGTAGTAACTTGCCTTTTCTCTAATAGTGTGACACTGTGGCAAATAAGGACAACAGCCTTCTGGTCTGCAAGAGGCAGACACTTCTCTCCTGCTCAGCACTGCTGAGAGATTTCTGGGGTTCTGGGTCCAGTCCGTGTGCTCCCCAGTACAAGGCAGACGTGGACATACAGTGGATGAGATCCAGGAAAGGGTCACATAAATAATCAAGAGGCTAGAGCATCCCTCCTCGGGAAAAGGCTGGGGGAGATGAGGTAGGATCCCTCAGCCTAGAGAAGAGAAGGTTCAAAGGGGGAATCTTTTTAAGGTGTATAAATATCTGAAGGGAGCATGTCAAGCAGACAGAGCCAGGCTCTCCTCAGTGGTGTCCAGTGGCAGGACCAGAGGCAATGAATACAAACTGAAACACATGAGGCTCTTTCTGTTAGAGCGTCAGGAAACACTTCTTTACTTTGAGAGTGACCAAACACTGTACAGAGAGGTTGTTTCTACCTGTGGAGATATTTAAGAGCTAGCTGGACACAGCTGTAGTTGGCAACGAGACCTGGGCAACGAGCTGTATGTAGTTTGCCCTGCTTGTCCAAGGAGGTTGGACAAGGTGGCATCCAGAGATCCTTTTCAGTTTTGATCAATCTGTGATTCTGTAACAAAATAGCCTTAAGTTTTAGTTCAATAGGAAAGGAGATCTAAAGATTTTAAAGAGAGTAAAATATAGTCTTAAGAGAATGAGGGGAGTTTTTCTGCTGACTTGTGTCCAGATTTTGGCAATTTAAAAATTACATAATAGGTAATTTATTTAAAAAATAAAATCCAGTGGAATATGATTAAGAATGGTGTCTGAAATGTGATCCTTTGATAATGTTGTTTAATTACCAGTCACTAGACTGAATATGCTATTTTTTTCATTCCTTCCTTCATAAGAAACCAATTGCATCCCCTTGGCATTTATTGCAGATGAACAGGAGAGCTCTGGAGCAATTATTTATACTGTAGAGCTCAAGCGCTATGGTGGGCCTCTTGGAATTACAATCTCTGGTACTGAAGAGCCCTTTGATCCCATAATCATTTCCAGCCTTACAAAAGGAGGACTAGCTGAAAGGTAAGTTGGAAAGTAAATTATTTTTAGATCCTCTCTCTGTCAAGATAGAGGTTCGTTTTGTTTACCTAAACCCCCTAATTTTCATGGGTTAGCAATTGATTTTTTTATTGTTCTCCAAATCTGAGTTTATAATGTTTTTGCTGTTGTTTTTGATCATGGCCAAGCTCCAGGAGCACGAGCAGGATGTACGTATTGTACAAGGCAGAAGACTGTGGTCCTTATTATAAATCACCAAGGAAAACTTAATCAAATTGCTCTGTCACAGAAACAGCAGCCCTTTAAAACCCATAGCCTTATATAGTATAGTACAAAAAGTACAACTAGTATTTGTATAGTACAAAAAGTAAAGAAAGCACTTCATGTGTTCCAGTTTATCTGAACTCATCATACACTTATGTGCCACTGCATCTGTATGTGCACTTATGTACACCATAGGAAGCATTACCAGAGGAGCAGAAATGCTCCTCCTGGTAAGTGATAGAGAAAAATGAAAATTATAAGGATTTCTGTCACCTGTTATTTCTCAGCTTGGTTGAGTCATTGACACTTGTACCTTTGGTTGTGGTTTCTAAGAGAACCTAGAGCACACAAAACATGATATTGTGCACAGCCAGAACCATTTACACAAAAATACTTTATTTTCTTTGCTTGATTGACCCATCTTCAAGGCCAGGTGTGTGAAATAGCTGGTTGCTTGATCACACTTTTTTTTTTAATGTTGCGAGACTTCTAGAAACTTGACTCATGTTAGGATTTAAAGCTAAGCTGTTTGAGATTGCTCTTGAGCAGGGGGGGCTGCAGTGAATATAATCCACAGGTGATTATCTCAATTGTCACAGTAACACAGAAATCCACACCATGCCTCAGCTCTGCTATTGTCACTACAACAAAGGTGACTTGCTTTAAGCATTTCTGACAAAAGAATTACCTCTGTGGCACAGCAATAAGAGCAAAATAAAAGAAAGAAAGGAAGATGAGAGTTTCATGCTCCAAAATGCAAAGAAATTGCCTTCATTGCCTTTTACACTCTCTTCTCAATGTTTTACTTCTCTCTCTTATTGTAGGACTGGGGCAATTCACATAGGAGACAGAATCCTAGCAATAAATAGTAGCAGTCTGAAAGGAAAACCTTTGAGTGAAGCCATCCACTTATTACAGATGGCAGGAGAAACTGTCACCTTGAAAATCAAGAAGCAAACAGATGGTGAGTATGGCCAAGGGTACCATCCGCGGTCCTTAACGCATGTGTTATTGCAGATTAACAGGCATTTAGGCAACCCATGGAAAAGCCTTGTGTCAGGAGTAAAAACCAGATTCTCAGAACTGCAGTAAAGCAAGGATCAACACCTTTTTTTTTTATATAATCCTATTCAGCTACCAGTCCCAAGAAATTTTCCGTGCCTGTGGGTCACGTGAGTGAGTTGAGCGATGCTGAAGAGGAGAGCACTGCTGCACAGAAATCTGGCAAGCTCTCAGACATCTACTCCACTACAGTCCCAAGTGTCGACAGCGCAGTAGAGTCCTGGGATGGCTCTGGTATTGATACCAGCTTTGGAAATCAAGGTACAGCCACAAATACCATCGACATTTACAGCAGGAATTGCCGCCTTCGTGGTTGACCTTCCTTTGCCCTGAGTAGAACTTTTTAAATGTACTAACTTTTAACCCTGTACTTTATAATGTGCTGCTGTCTCATTATGACCACACACCTCAGCAGGCAGCATGTTTTCTTGCACTCGGCTGGGCTCAGATTCATTCTTTCATGAGGATGTGATGTGTTAGAAAGTATTTATCAATATATTAACAGGCTTTTGTTTAGCTTTTCTGACATCTGAATAGCTTGGTCCATGGCTCATCCACAACGAAATGAGTTTATCCTTCAAGTACGGATCAATTCAAGGCACAGAACACTCTGGAGATGTTCATGAGTTTGATGCCCATATGCATTAATTTTTAAAAGACAACAGATTCATTATAAACTGCTGAAGGGCAACATTAGTCATTGGCTATGATTTGTAAATCTTTTGCTTCTTCCTCATTCCTGCAGTATTAACATCTAACTCTCAGCTGTCAAAAACAGTCATTCTATTTAAAGATGTGATTTTCCATAATGATAATTTTTTCTACCTCTCTCTGACTATTGTTTTATATAGGATTTTCAAATAATTTCAGTTTGTAACACATGTTTATTTAGGTAGTGAAGGATATAGACATCTTGTAATATTCTTAGTAACAAGAAAAATAGCTTACACACAACTTGAGTGTTTTATTTATTTTTTAAATGTTTCTTTCCATAGTAAAAATTACCATTATCTGGCAGGTATTTGGATAGAGAGAGCCTTACCTCAAATAATTTTTTCACTGGTATTAGAATTTGGATGAATTTGACCCCTTACCTTAAATGTAAACCCCTTTACCTTAAATTAGTCAGTTTATCAAAATAAATTCTATTAGATTTTCTTCTGGTATTTTTAAATTCTAAGGAGAAGTATTGCTGAAATAGTGCCAGAATAGTAATTCTCATTTTCTGGATGAACTGAAGATTTTCGGAGCAAATTGTTCAGCTGTGGAAAGGACTGAGGCTCAGAATGCTTTCCATAGTCCGGATGATTTGGATGCTGTGCCAAAGCTGAATGAGTATCTCAAAGCAGATTTTCTTTTTAACTCCCTTGAAAAAAATCAGCCCAGACTTGGCTGGATACATGGCATCTCTGCTAAACAGCCTGAGTGCAAACAGATTTCTGCCTTTATCCCTTGGTGTCGTGGTGGCCCCCATTTCTATTAGAGTTTGTTCTGTCTTGACCCATCGAGCTGAGTCTGGCTTTTCTCCAAACCTTTTTTGGCAAGAAGCACAGACTAAGCAAGTTGAGGAGTTTGGGGGATGTTTCTGGAGCACCAGATAATGCTTTATCCTATTAATTACCAATTTAATGCTGGTGAGCTGTCTTTTCTCTCCTTGAATTAATACCCCATTTTGTACCTTTGTCTTATGTGTCTGCATTACTAATCCAAAGCCTTCAATGCACAGCAGTCACATCTTCCCAACCAATGCCTTTCCTAGAATCTGGGACTATGTTAATATCTGCCAGTTTGCTGGAAAATGCTCACAGCTCTGTAGTTAGACAGAATTAAAGGGATACAGGTCTAGACTGATTTATGGAAGCAAATTACCCTCTTTAGAAGGCAGCAGTGATAATAGTCATCAACAAAATAGTACTTCCTAATCCAATCTGCACATCAAAAAACACCAAATATGGAGTTATAAAAGTAATATATCAAGGTGAAGCATACTATGTATAAGTGTTATATATGTGTGTGTGTGCTTGTGTATACATACATACATGAACACACATACACACATATATAATTTATGTATATCAGTTCCACCATAATGGATTTTGCTTACTAGATCAGCCTCCATTTGTGATCCACTGATCCATGTGTTCTTCTTGATACAACACTTGAAAACAGCTTCCTACTTGGAATTCAAATTACACCTGCTTTCAATTAAAGGAGTACTATTGAAGTAATACTTCCTTTGCTAGTATGATAAAAGCACCCAGAAATAAACTCTGCAGGTATAACACCCATCTGATGCCACTTAAACAGCCTTGAGACACTTAGCAATGGGTGATAGAGATGGTGTGTACTGGTCCTGGGAATGTGTGCCCATTGTGGGAGAGGGGCCTTTCCTGAGCTCTCAGAGCCCTAGTAAAAAGGCACACGAAAAGCCAAGTTCATGGGATTTTTTAATGCATCTTTGGAAACTTTTTTCAATACAGCTCAAGCAGTTTTCTTAATAACTTCGCTTTAATTTTGAGCATGTTGCACATATTTAACACATCCATAACACGTGATTTATTCCCTAATGTTTGATCTAGGATGTCAGGTTGGAAATTGATAAATTGTGGCAGTATCCAGAACTAAATATAGAAGCAGCTGAGACATAAACAGTAGAATGGTGTTAGATATATTTAAGATTTTTGCTTTCAGTGGACTTTTAGAAGAGGAGCTCTAGAGCACACCTAGTTACAGACGTAATCTAGGCCACAGAAGAAAATAAGGTAACAATGGCAAATTAAACAGTTCTTGAGAACCCAGCTTCAGAGGTATTCTTTCCTGTCATTTCACCATATGCAATGCTGTAAATTAGTAATTCGTTATTTCAGGACACACCTATCAGGCTTCAGGATACAACTTCAATGCCTATGAATGGAGGAGTCCCAAGCAGGCCAGTTTGTCCCCTCCAGGCAAACCACGGAACCACCCATTTCAGGATGCAGGGCTGAGTGACGAGGAGTGGGATCGCCCTGCAGCAAGCACGTAAGTTCCCATCTGAGCTTCTGCTCTCTGCTTTGCAGCTGCAGCAAAAATGAACACTTGCTGTCTTGAATGGAATTACGTTTTTCTGATGAAGTTATAGCAGCTTTTCCTTTAAAGATGAGATACAGTATACTTCATGAAACTTATTGGGGTGGATTAGTGGTCTTTATGGAGGATTATGATGCCAAAACCAAGACATATATTTATTTTAAGTTACTTCAGACTATAAAACACAGCATTTATCCCTTAAGAATGAACAAACAAAAAAATTAGGGCATTTCCCTGGGCAAGTTTCAGAAAAAAATCTGATCTGTTTTCCACTCCACCAAAATAAACCTACAGATAATTAAGCTAAAGACAACTGGTGTGTTAATCTTCCATCTTCTGTGAAAATTCATTTTGGTTTGGGCAAAGAAGCACAAATTACAGTCTTCTTCCATAAATGCTTGAGACATTCACATTCAGTACAAGTGATTCAGTAGAAGTAAAAAGTGATCCATGTACAAATGTCTTGTCCAGACTACTGGCATTTTGCCATGCATTTATTCTTCCTTTCCTGAGAAGTAAATTTTATTTTCAGGTAATTTCTCTGCAGACAAAAGAATTACCTGAGGAAAAAAAAAATTACTTCACAATTCCTGGAGATAGTGAAAGACCCAAAAATCTCTTATCTTCTAGTCTAAGTTTTCTTTTCTTTTGGATTTGTTAGTGGATCCACTGCAGAGACTTGAGTAATTTCTGCCAATGAACTGTTCTGCCTCAGATGTGGGAAGACAGGCATCACAGTAAAAGAGATTTTTATGCTCTTTACACCCACCCTCAGGACCTGCAGACATGCATGTCCTTCATGAAAAACCCTTTCTTGGTATGCCAGCACAGTGAGCCTGAAATCCCAATCTGTGAAAAATTCAAGTTTAATACAAAAAACCCCCTTCCTGGTGACCGTATAAACATACTGGGTAAGGAAATCCATGAGGTCTAGTCTGTAACCTTTGAAATACAAATCAAGGCGAAGTTTAGAGGCTGCCTTCAGAATCTGAATGACAAACCCTCTGATACAGCCCATGGCTTTGTGGCATTTTGTCTGGAGACAAGCCTGGCAAGATGACAGCTAAGCTATGAGCAAGTGTGAATCCTCAGTCCATATCCAGCTCCTTTGGTCCCTACTGCAGAAGCACACTGGCAGTTTTCATAGGCTAGTAGTGGACAGTGTTTAATAGAGGAAATTAGATTGTTTTCTTCATACTGCCCATTCTTGGTAGCCTAATATTTTTAGTTTCCTAGGGCCTTTATCCAGAGTTACAGCCCATATTTTGTTTCTGAAATGAGATGCAGAACACCTACTGTTTTCCAGCTATGTAAGTAATGGGCTGAAAAAGATGAGCAGTGAATCAGGGAGCTGGATTCTGTAAAATACAGAATCTTCTAAATGAAAAGCATGTGTTCTATTACCATTTTAAGTCACTGTTCAGCAGAAAGTGTGCACATTAAAGAGTCTTGTTCTGCTTGTCAGTGGGACTTACACCTGAGAGATACAGTACAAATTAGAACAATAATTACTTTAATGCTGTATCTGTAAAATGGATGGTGCCACATCTGATGGTGTTGCTCTATCCCAAGTGCTGGAGTTTTTTAGAAGGCTCTGTCTGCTCTTCAAGCCTGTTACAGGAATCCCCAGAAAAGCACCTCTTCTCTTGCAGTTCTAGCTAAACAACTTCTCTTCTTCTCTAGCTCTAGAAAGTAATTTTTTCTTACTTTTATTTTGTGTAGCGCAGCTTCCAAGAATATGTGGCAACAGAAGGAGACTGAGACTTTGGGAGAGAATCAAGAAAACCATTTAAAGCAAACATCTGTAGAAAGATCAGGTGGAGAGAGCGTCAGGAGCGTGAAGAAAGAGGGAAAGATGTGGAAAGGTGCTTCTGGAGGGCAAAGGAAAGGTGGGGGACAGCTGGAAGAGTGGAATACTTCCAGGTAGGAAACCAAAAAGTGCACAAAAGTGAGATCCAGCTGGGCTGAGGCAGAAGTGGGGGGTGGGGGGTGTGAGAAGAAAAGGGAAGAGAGGAAAAACAGTTGGAATGAGAAAAAGAGAGTAAAAGCAGAAAACACCCCATTAACTTTCTGTTGATTGACAAAGAAATTTCAGTGGGCAAGCAAATGAAACCGGAGAGCTTGAACCACTTCCTAGCCTGGTGTCTACCTATCACTGGCAGGTAGGACAAGTCTGTTATAGTTCCTGCTCCAGAGAAAATGTTTAACACATTAAAATATCAATGCTTATGGGAATGAGTCTGCCAGATCCAAGAACTTGATTTTAAAAACTTAAAAAACTCAAAAGATTTTGTCTCGCATATGGCAGTAAGAACCAAATCATAGAAACCCACGTCTTTATTATCTGTCTTACTGCCTTTCCTTCAGACATTTTATGCATCTGAAATTCTGATGGCTTTTTAAATAAGCATCAGAAAACCAAATATATTCATTATAGGTCAAACAATATTTCATATTACCTAAAATCAACCCCTCAGATTCTAGATAAAAAAGACATCTAGAGAAATTATTTTGGTACCTCTTTTGGTTTTCTGGTGAAAATTACTCATGTGGCTGTAATGAAGATGCAAAAGTTGAGATTTCACACACCAGGAGACAAGACTCAAAGAAAGAGCAAAGGAGGAGAGGAGAGCTGAAAAAGAAATTGCTTCAACTAAGAAGTCCAGACATAGAGGCGTCATGATTTTATATTTCACAGAAGTCAGAGAAGAAATGGACCTCCAGTTCTAGGAAATCCAGGTTTTGCTGTTGCAGACAATTGCCTCAAATTACCTTGTTCATTAGCTTAAGTTCCATTTGATATCATTAATATGCAATATAGCAAGAGATATTGTAATGGATAAATTAGTCTGCATTCAACATTGGCTGTTGAAAGAACTACATAGATTTATTGAAAAAGCTCATTTCAGAAGTCAAGGATTTTTCTAAAATCATGTTTTAAATACTTTCCTGTCATGCCTGGGAGGAATTGCATCTGTGATCTGAGTAGGTATTCTTGCCATTGCTGTATCTATTGCAATATCTTAGAAGAGACACTGATGCTAGGTGGAGAATCATTGCAATAAGAGATTGAAATGGCTGACCATTGTGTGCTTGACTGATTGTAGCTGTAAGAAAGCATCTCTGAGGCAGAGTATCATGTGTGTGAAGCATTCCAGCTGTCCTCCTTGTGCTGGGCAATTCTCCTGTTTAAAAGCTGTTCTGTAAACAGAATTACATTCATGCTATTCTCAGTAATACATTGTTTGTCAAGCAAGGCCTCAGATGCTTCCATAATAGTGTTTGCTCTGTTTTTGTGCTGTTAAGCACCACTAGCTGCAGTCCATGGGCAGCTGCTCCAAAGTAACAGCTTGCTGCCACCAAAAGGGCGAATTGTCACTTTCCTTCCTCATCTTTCTCCCCCTGTGCCTTTCACATAATCAGCCCTCTCCCATGCAGCAGCTCTGATGCTTGTGTGAACCTGTACTGAGCTGCTTCCCCTTGCTGAGATAGAAAAACCTCCCGCTTCCCTCCCTGTGTACACGTGGGCACTGTTAAGGTGTTGCTTTGGGCTGTGTCACTGCAGCCCAGAGTCGTGGTTTTTATCAGACCTCACCTCCTGAGCAACTTCCCTAAGCATCACTGTCACCAACATCTGCTCAAAGGTGCTTCTAAAAAGGCTTTGGTGCATTTATGAAACACCAGAGACCTAAGTTTCCATGCAAGACCGTGGCATCCCTGAAAGTTTCTCTGTGTTTATGTATTAAATGATTGGAGCAGTTTATGTTATGGCAATCAGGTGGGCTTAAATTGATAAATGCAGCTTAGGCTAAAGGAATCAGATAAAAAGCACCACCAAGCCTCTTTTGCAAAACATTGTTTGCAAAAAAAAGAGGACTCTTTCCATATTGCCTGGGAGAAGTCTGTGAGGTTGAAAGGTTTTATTGCAAATATTGGTTGCACGGAGCAGCTCCGCACACAGCTACTGGTTGATTTACTAATTTTCGTAGGGAGGTCCCGGTTTCAATCCAGTAAAGATGTGTATTGAATTATTCTTGGAATCCCATTTATCTCCTTACTGAACAACTCGCTGCTCAGATCCTGCCAGCTGCTAGTGACTGCCAGGTTATGAGAAGGCTTGTCTGTCATGTGCTCTGCATGTCCATCCAGCCTCTCCTGATCAGCGACTCTTCCCCACTCTCCTGCATAACCTTCTGTCATTCAAGTTGCAGTCTGTGGCAAGGCACGTGTGTAATATATATAAATTTAGAGGGGGGGAAAAAATCCACATTTTTTAACTTCTCATTGTAAATCCAGCTTCACAGGTACCCATGATAACACCGAGGCTGACCAGGAGGAAAATTTCTGGTCTCAGGCTCTGGAGGATTTAGAGACCTGTGGCCAGTCAGGAATTCTGAGGGAACTAGAGGTAGAACAATCTTAACCTTTCTTTCCAATTATAGAGATATATAATGGTTTTGGTTTGGTTTACATTCATTTTATTTTCTCCTTTTTTCTTTTAAGTTGCACTAATCACACCAATTCATTTAAAAGCTTTAACCCCTCTCCACAGGACAAGGCTGACAGGCGTCTGTGTTTGAGAAACATGACTCTCTTGGTACCTACCCTTTACCTTTATATTTTTGCTTGTGCAGCTGCCTCCCTTGCCCCTAACCAGAGCTGTTTTCTTTTGTGCAATGCAACCAAAATTCTATAAACGTGTTCACCCCAGTGCTTTTGACTTGCAGCTTCTGCTGTGCATAACCATCAGTGCTGTCTGTACAGGCAGCAAATGGCACAGAACTTCTAAGTGGGCATAACCTTCCTGCACCAATACATTCCATTTGCTGACAGACGCTTCATGCAGCTTTTCTTAGCATGTTGTAGGTTGTCTTTTAAATTGAAACTTAATTTGATTAAGATGAACATAAAAGAAAATCAGCTTTTCAAAATGTTTACCTATAATCGCATCACTCTGAAAGCAAAAGAAGCTGCCAGTCTGAGAAATGTTCATTATACAGCAATTATGTAAGAAATAATACAAAAAATTATAGCAACTTCTTCACCATGTAACAAATTTTTGTATTTCATCCTTAAGTTGGTTACTAATCTAACTATGCTTTGTGTTAGATTGTGATGAGGGCATTGGGGGAAGAAAACAGAAATTTGGGAGTGTTTAATTTTCTAATCACCTTTTCTCTAAGTTATCTAATCAGAACATTTACCATTATACTGCAAATTAAAGCTGCAGAATTAAAAGGCCTAAAATATTTTCTTTTATGTTCTTTTAAATTCCTGGAGCTGCAAAACTGGCAGAATCTCATTTTCATTTTTATGTTATATAAAGTCCTTTAGCAGCCAGGAGGAATGTGAATGGCGTAACTGCGTGAAAGTTTTTCAGTTCAGATTAATTTATTTCCTCAGATTTATGGCTTTTGTATTGCATGTATGGGTAGCAAAATGTGATTCTCATGTATTTGTTATTGAAAACCAGAGAAATGTAGGAGAAAATGTTATACTGATTTAATTCCATAGTTAGATGTGGTTCAGTACTGCAGGCTTCTCTTGCAGTTTTCAGTATTCAGAGCATAATAAAAGGATATGGAAATAGATAATTCCAAAAGGGAAATAGGTCACCCATGCCGACCAGAATTCAGTTACTTCAACACACTGAATTTTCCTCAGCCTTTCACAAAAGTGAAATTCAGAACTGCAGATGTACCATTTATAGCAGCGCCTCGTTGCACAGCCCCCGCTCTGGAAAGAAAGCCAGACTCATTCAGTGTGACAGGATGCTGAGAGTGGCCATGCCTCTACTTTATGAAGTGCCATAGTGGCGTAGTCAAGGACTCCTTATCATTTTTCATTTCAAGGTCTTCAGCCAAAGAGCAAAGAAGGCTGTTTTTTGCCAAGTCCTCTGGCTGCTTTTGCTCCATCAGGCAATAATATCAGTCATTACTGAGCACAAAAGAGCGTTATGGCTACAATCCATTATCTCACAGTGAAAGTAGTGCTGCACCTGTGAGAAGGAAGGGTGACACACATGCTCACCAGAGTTATAGGCAAACATTTATTTGTCTGTTTTGCCCTTATTTTTTACTTCTCCCATTCAAGCAGGCTGTTTGCATCCAGTCCCAGTCAGAGTTCAGGTTACGGTCTTTGAATTTCCCTTCTCCCAGTTGTCCATCAGAAGAGATAATAAATAGGAAATTCAGCACACCCTGTCCCCGCAGTGGCTGTGCCAAAGTGCATATGCCTCCCATTCCCCAGAGCAGAAAATCTTTCCCAAGGGAGAAGGCTCCTTGCTGTGCATGGATGCTTTTCAAGTTCGGTCTGTTCCACCCAGTGGCTGAGGTGATTCCCATCATCATCTTTCATTATCCCATCCTCCATGCATTCTTGCATCTAAAACAAAAGGCTGTCTTTTACTGAGATTAAAACCAGCAGTGAGACCAGGGCCAGTATTAATGCTGAGCTAAGGCACTCACTCTTGTAGTATGCATGTCATGCAAAGCTTATTTCCAGGTGGTGAGCTCACCTGCACTGACTTTTCCCTGAGCTTAGGGTAGTATCCAGGCACTTTGCCCATGCTGGCTCTAGAGCTACCTACATATTCTGCTGACTCACATTTTTTTACCTTGCACACACAGCTGAATTGTAAATGCTTTCCTGTAGTTCAAATTCCAACAAACGCAATTATGCCACAACTTAGATGTTGTTTTATTTATGTGTAAAGTATTTTTAAAATAAGCAATTACACTACTCTTCAGTCTGCCAGGGGACTGGCTTAGAAGCATAGCTGTTCTGGTGCTCAGTATTTTAGTTTGAAATGCCATCTGAAAACTTTTGCCCATAGGGTTCATATATTGTTATTGTGTTTTGTTGTGGTTCTTTATTTTATAGTGACTTGCAAGCAGATTGAACATCTATCCTCTTGCCTTTTGCTGTGCCCTGAGTGATTGTGTTCTAACAAAGAATA
The DNA here is from genome assembly GCA_013396955.1 of Regulus satrapa. Classification (NCBI taxonomy): domain Eukaryota; kingdom Metazoa; phylum Chordata; class Aves; order Passeriformes; family Regulidae; genus Regulus; species Regulus satrapa. Next base: position 234,588 of record VWZN01020584.1, on the reverse strand, counting down.
GAGGTGTTTTTCCTACTGCTATGAATTAACCACTTACTTAACCCACATTCTCTGTTACAAATTAACCTGTTCATTAATGCTCTAGGCCACAATCATGTCAGGAAGTACAATGAGTTTGAATCATGAAAACCCACAACCTCGTAACCAGCTGGGAAGACAAGCCAGCTTCCAGGAAAGAAGTTCTGTAAGGCCACATTACAGTCAAGCTACTCGTAGCAACACATTGCCATCAGATGTGGGGAGAAAGTCCATGGTTCTGAGAAAATTTAAGCAAGAAATGAAAGAAATCATGTCACCAACTCCTGTGGAGTTACACAAGGTCTGTAATTTTTCTTCTGACAGCTTTGAAGTAATATATTCAGCACAGGAACTCTAATTATATGGCAACACAGTAAGCACTTTTTATAATGACTCCACAGATGTGATTTGGGGGCCATGCATATTAGTTCTTACAAACGCATTAATGATAGATCCTTGTGGGGGAAAACAAATGAATAAGATGCATCCTTGTCTACTATTTCATTTTACAATAAATCCTCAAAAGGCACTGCTCTTTTGAAAGGAGCATCCACTGGTAATTTGAATTGACAGGACCAATAACTCTTCTCTGCAAAATGTGTTCATTAAGAAAGCAAAGTTTAATTTCTAGAAAATACATTTCTTCAGGAAATTACTCAGGAGGGTTTGGGGCTCCCATAGGTCCTTTTTTAAATTAACACTCATTTTGAATCAAATACAAGAGATTCAATGTACATAATATAGAATGTTATTTCAAATTAGGTATTGCTTCTTTTCTCTTTACAATTCCTTTGCTCTAAAAAGGATAAATAATCTTCAGACTAGGCAACTTTTCACTACTCAAGACGATTGAAATCACTCAGTGATATGGAGGTGGCAGTGTACTCCAAGCAAATGCTGGATAAAGTATCTTTGGATGTGCACAGCAAACACCCACCCACTTTAGGTCTCAAGTCCAGTGAGGCCATAAGAGCAACCAGTTTCCAAAACTTTGAGGGACCTTATAATGCTGTTCTCCCGGCTGGGAATGAGCATCCCCTTTCCTGCACCCATTTTCCTCTTAAAGGTCTTTCCAGAAAGGAGATAGAACGCAGTGAAATTTCATTAATATGTCACCTGGTCATTCTCAAGAGATTTGGGTTGGTTTTTAAGCCCTGTGGATTTGTCTGAGTTTAGTCTGCAGCTCAGTTGAGTTCAGCAACGTAAGGACTTGCTGAGTGTGGGCTAAATGAATGTTTATAGAAAGTAGCAGAGAATTGATCTCATATGTGGTAAATTAATTAATTGCCAGTGGATATGATCAATAAGGATGTGTTGTGATAGTTTTAAGCTATTCCTATTTCCAGCTTGATGGGATCACTGGAGTTAGGTACTGTGCTCAGTTTTTCTGAGTGGTGAATAAATGTGAAATATAAAACCAAAGTCTGCCGGTAGGCATTTCACAGTGTACTCCCATTCAATGAAGGCACAGTTCTGGATTACAAAGCCAGCCAGCCTTTCATGTTAAAATAAATTATTACCTGGAAAGGAGTCATCAGATTTCTGTTAATGAGTCAGTGGTATTCTGTGATAGTAACTAGCTGTTAGAGTCCTGGGCAGTACAAATAACCTGTGCATGAGCTTTCTCTTGCTTCAGCTGACTATTTTTAAGACTGCTTTGACTTTCCCTCTGAGTAATTTCCAGATTTTGTACAGACTATATCCCCAGTTTTTCCTCTGTCTGATGAAGTGATGCTGAGTTTGCTTTTACTGTCTGTTCTGTCACCCAGAAAAGAGTAATTTCCTTTCTAAAAATCTAAATGTTGAACCTGTACCAAGGATTTTCCAAATCCTTACAGTATTCAAGAAAAATAGAAACTAGTGACTGGATTTTATGGTCTGATTCCCCAAAGTGAGGTTATACCCCTATACAGGTAACCTGTATAACCCCTGTATAACTTCTATATAACCCCTAACACATGCAGGTTAGCCCAGGCAGCTAAAAAAGCAGGACTGCTTTTCATCTGAGCCAGTTCTTGTTAGTTTTCCTACTGGTTCTTGTGAAGCAGTGTGCCTGCTTACTTTCTCTCATGTATTCATGTCCATGTCTGTATTAGACCTCTGGTTTAACACTTAATAACCAGTTCCTTTGGACAGCTTGTTCAATTGCAGTTTTCCAAAAAAGCTGCAATGCCATGGGAATGACTTCACTGTCAGGGAAATGCCTTGGTTGAAGTATTTGTCATGTATCCTCTTGTTGGCAACGTGTTCTGCCCTCTGCAGGCAAATGTCTTAGCTTGGTCACTGAAAAATAGGAATATTTGGAAAACTGTGATGGTATGGGCAGTTTTGAGATGCAAGCTGAGACACAGCTTGTCTAAGACCTCCCTTGGCAGATTCTCAAGAACGTGCTTGATGAGGTGCACTGAGCTTTGCCAGTTCCACGGGCAGGGCAGGGCAGGTGCCTTTGTTCTGTGTCCGTGTGCTGGGTCTGCATCCCTGCTGACCTGCTTGCCCACGGGTCAGAGTTCACTTTAGTAACCTGAATTCTTCACTGCTCTCCTTTCTGCATTGCATTCACCAGTTGTGCACTTGAACTGTCTTTGTCCTCAGGAAACTAAGATTGAGATAAGTGTCCTACAGATCTCTTCAAACATTTGTTCTAGATGGTTTAATAACATTTAATTTAGCTGGATAGTGTACTGCTATATCAGTACCAAATTTAATGAATGCCTTTAATGATTTTATCTACTTAGGGTAATAATATAGATTAATATTTTTCTAAAAATCATAGCAGACCATTTTTTAGAAGTTTCATAGAGCACACATTCCTCTGAGAGCAAAAATATGCACTAGGATCAGATAATTTTTCAATATTATTATTGCAAGTAGTCATTAACCTAAAATTACAGTCAGTTAAAATATCTCAATAGCTGATCTGTGCAAGATGCATGAATTTAAATTAAGCATTTTCCCATAGATTTGAGAGGGAGAAGAAGCATAGGCACAGACTCAAAATGTATAAGCCTGTGTTTTAAATTTGTAACTATTTAATTGGTTATGAAATATGAATTAAATTTTCAAATCCACTTTCTTTTTCCCTTAGGCTCCTGATGTAAATTTAAAAGTCTAACAAATCAGCCAAATGGAGATTTTGCTATTGAGATCCCAGAGAGTTGTGATCAGCAGTACAGATAAACCAGCATGATTTAGGTGTTGTGTGAATTGTCTGCAGTTTTATTCCCTTCAGAGAGGGCTGCTGCGAGTCATCATGAGGAACCTGTGATAGGGCTTTGTCCATGCCCATTATTAAATAGAAATTGAGTATTTCAGATAGCAGGGCTTTTATCAGATTCTCTTTGAAGAATATATGTCACCCTAGGAAGAATTAGGCCCAAAATGATAACCTCTAATACAAAAAAAAGTTGTCTGCAGATGACTTCCATTTGAAAAATATGACAGCTGTCAGACATGCAACAAAGTTAAATTGCTACCTCATCCCTGAAGCAAGCATCAATTTCTTCATGTTCCAAGCTCCTGTTAAACACAGCAAAAATCAAGAAGAGATAGCTGTAAGGGAAGCAGTTTGTAAAAATCTAGGATCTGTAGATCTGAAGAACCACAAACATCAGAAAATATTTTGAAATGCATAAGCTGTGATTGATAAGAAGCTTCGGATGGTCATTCCCAAGGTCTGTGCCCCTCCTTGTCCCCTGCCTTGCCCGCTCCATTGCAGTAACTTCCCATTGACCCTCTACAGCAAAACTCCCCCTTCATGCCCATTGTCATTTGAAATGTTCCATTTTTTGTCTCACAAGGTGGGCATAAAGTAGCAGGTACCTTATTACAGACAAGATAGAAGTTCAGGTGAGCTAATGGCTCTTCCTACAGACGTCTAGAGCCCAATTTGTGTGCGTTCTGTTTGCTGATAGATCTCTCACAAAAAAAAAAAAAAACAGGAAAAAAGCAACACTGTCATAAAACATATGAAAGGGACCATCATCTGTGGTGAGTTACTCACCACTCCGGTTTGGCTTTGAGAAAGTCTTGACTGTTATTGTGTCTGGTTTGGAATCTGAAACTTAAAAGAAAGATGTTGACCATATGGACAGGGTCCAGAGAAAAACAAGCCTTACTTCACATCACTGCAGAGAAAGACAGAATAAAGTGATCTTGTTCTCTGTGGATAGCAACAGCCTCAGCAAGGGTGATTTAGTTTAGAACCCAATGGAAGCATCTGAATGACTGCTAGGGACTACATTAATAGGCTGTGGAGTCTGTGCAGTTGGATCACTGGAGATTTGAAAAAGCAGGGCAGATCAATATATCTCTGAAATGGCTTAGGTGCAGGTGATCCTGTCTTAGGACAAGAATACAGTCTAGGTGATTTCACAGAGTCCTTTGTTTCATGTGCTTCTGTAGTTCACCTACAGGGGCTGGATCCAGCTCCATCTGACTCCAGTGCCTGAAGAAGGGGAAAGGAATAAGTAGAAAAGGGAAGTTCCTTTTGAAAATTGTGCCACCTGTGCTAGAACAGGACAGAGTATTTCAAGTTTTCTTCTCTTAGGCATGGTATCCTATTTTTGCATTACTTTTTCAAGGCTTATTTAAGAAGCCATTACCTTTTCAAGGCTTATTTAAGAAGCTTTAAGTTAACTTGAAGCAGTTCGGTCTTTTGTGATAATTAGGTTTAAAAAGTTACTTTGCTAGAAGAGAATTTGAGTTTCAGTCCAGAGCTAGTTGTTTTTAATTTCTGCCAAAAAGTGCACACAAATCTGTCAGTAAAAAATATCTCCCTGCTTTTACATATATATATATATTTAATCTTGAAGAATGGTGGTCTTAAAGCACTTTTATAGCAGCTTCAAACACACTTCATCAAAGCCATGTTAAACACGCTATGATATCACAAACAAAAGCCTCTGTTCATAGCAAATTATTAGAATTTCCCCAGAGTCCTGCTGATATGCCATCTGTTGATACAAATTAAAATAATTCTATGATGAATTATTGTGCATTTGCAGATAGGTTTTTCAGTAACCAAAATGCCCATTGATTCCTGAAGTTCAAGCAGGGATGGAGGACATAAGTTCAGTGTGAAGTTATCTTGGGGGAGGATGGGGAGAAAGAAGGCAAAGACCTTAAACACCACAATCCCTGGGAAGTATGAAATGACAGCTCATACCCAACAAAAAAGTGACTGGCAGGAAGAAAGCTTTTAGCTCAGTTAAGGGCATTTTAGGTATGGCTTTCTGCTTTGCAGTGCTGTTCAGGTGGAGATAAACAAGGGACGAGGATGAGCTGGGATAAAATAAAGGGCAAGCACCATGTGGGGGTGTTTGTGCTCCCTATGGCACAAGACACTGATGTTTCCACACCAGCCCTCCACATCTACAGAGAAATGGTGCTACTGCTGCAGCTGCTGCCCTTGTATCCAGCTTCCCTCAACTGCTGCCCAGGACAGCTATCAAACTTACTAATGAGTGTGAATTCGTTCTGGTGAAAGCAGGGCTGATACAACCTAAAACCCAGGCAAGAAGAATGCAGAGAGCAGGAACGAAACCCAAACCCCAAATCCTTTACTCCTGTTTCGGGACAGCCTGGTCTCTTCTGGCATACCTTTTCACACTAACAGGACAGGAGCTCAGTAGCTTTCTGAAGGCACCACCAACCACTGCTGTGCCCCAGCACTCCTGTGTCTTGGCATCCTTCTGTGAAATGCTGACCAATTCCTAAGCCTGCTTTGAGCAGGACACAGGACTAGAGACTTCCCAAAGACCCCTTCAATTCAAATGATTCCGCAATTCAGAAACATCAGGAAGGAATTCGGTGGGTGGTGCACACACAAGGATGCAACACATGGAACATTATTTGTACCAGTTATAAAATTTTGGAACAGCTAATGTTGTCATTTTTATCAGCCAAGGCATGATAAACACCAGTCCATTTTGAATTCAAGGTACATGCTACAGCACTAAAAACACAGGTTTAACTGTGCAGCTGTATCTGTGCACAGTGGCACACCACTCACACAATTTAGTTGCATAGGTCAGCACCCCTGCCTGATGTGAGGGAGGACCAAGAAAAACAAAAAAAAACCTAAGAAAAAAAAACAAACAACCCTAACCTTACTCACAAAGAAGTCTCTGTCTTTATCTGTCAAATAGCTGAATTCACAAAACTATCTGTGAGGACTTGTCTTCTGAGCACCCGAAAAACCTTCTCCTAACTGTTTTATATTATCTTCTATTTCCTGCTTCTGGATGACCACCTCATGGTTATGTAAGAACACTGCCTGCAAGCTCTTTCAGAAGGAGCCTTATTTTTAACTTCCTTAAAAGATTGCATTATAACTCTTATACTGAGCACGTCTGAGGTTAGGCTTTACAGGGTGGACCACTGCCTGGCCAAAACCAGGCAGTCTAGAGCTTACACTGACAATGGTCTTTGTTCCCCTGATTGCAAGACACAACATCAGTTTTTGATTTGAGGCCAGGTCATCACACTACACCTTATCTTGTACTCAGATCCTGGCAGCTAGAGAACAGAGAAACAAAACACTCAGAATCAAAACATGACACCAAAAAAGGTGGGCTAAATGCCACAAATTTTCAGCTGACAAGCAGAAGTGGAAAGGGCTGTTTATTTACAGAAGAAATAAGGTGGCTTCTGAGAATAGTAACATAATGTCAAAACGGGGACAACTTTAATACTGTAAGTACCAAATAGTAGGTAAGTGGTATCTCTAATGTGAAAAAAAAATAATAATAATCACCAGAACCATCCTAGGGAAAAAAACTGCCTCATGCTTGTAGAACTGGGGACAAAGATTTTTCCTTTCTCATTGCATCACCTCTCCTCCACAGGTAACTTTGTACAAGGACTCTGATGGAGAAGACTTTGGGTTCAGTGTCTCAGATGGTTTATTGGAAAAAGGAGTGTATGTTAAAAACATTCGACCAGCTGGCCCTGGTGATCTGGGAGGTTTAAAACCATATGACAGACTTTTACAGGTAATGTTTCTGGCACTGTGCAGGTTTAGCATGAAGGGACATGACACACAGATTACTTGGTGAAAAGGTTTATAACGCCACTGGGGGGTATTTGGAGATGTGATTGTAGAAAACAGCAGTTTTGTTACTTGGAACAGCCCTGAGATCTACATTGCTTATTTTATTTTAAATTATGGGCACCACTGTTTTTTTCTATTTCTGCTGGGAAGGGGGATGTGTGTAGGGGGACCAGGAAGGACAAATGACCATAACTGTTCTGCACCACAGGCTGCACTGTGTAGATTTCTTAGATTTCTTTTCTGGGCAAGAAAAGGCAGCACTTCATGGAGCTCTGGACTTCGATGCAGTGCCACTAAAGCTGGATTCTCCTGTGCAATCAGATTTATAGAAACAAATTCTTTCAGAATGCTAGGTATTTTAGAACTCCAAAGGAGACATACAAATGCTCACTAGGAAGCTGGAATTTCCCGCAGCATTTCCAGACAGATTTTTTTCTTTTTTGCTTTTCTTGATACAGACCTGAGAATTATCCAAGTGTTGACTGACATAGTCAGAATAATGTAATACTCACTCAGCACCACAGTGCCAAGTTGGACTATGATGAAAAAGCCAAATTATTTCTCAACTAACCTAACAAAATACCTTGTATAAATTTTTATATATTCGGTAAAACCAGAAAAGAACTGAATTGAAATTTCAGATGTGTTCTACTGCATTTAAATTGACAAACACCATGAAAGACAGAAAAACTATGTGCTGTTAGATGTCATTATTGGAGTGAGCACTGTGAAAGCTGGCAATAGGGTAAATATCCCCACTTCAGCTACATTCTGTTTAAAAGTGAGCAGAAAACTTAACTGATGTCCTCTGACCAGACATCAGGTAAACTGTCTTATATCGGGTGAGTCTCTACTTGGAATAGTTAAATCAAGCTCTGTAGTCTCAAGGCTAAATTTGTTTTTCTGGTGATCTCATTTTTTTCCCCCCTGAAACGGTAACAAAGATCAATCTTTTCTCATCAATCAGGTAAACCACGTTCGCACCAGAGACTTTGACTGCTGTTTGGTTGTGCCCCTCATCGCAGAATCGGGCAATAAGCTGGAACTGGTCATCAGCAGAAACCCACTGGCATCTCAGAAAGGAAGTTCAGAACAACACACTTCAGGGAGTGGGGAGTGGAGCGACCCGAATGCTGCCTTCCTTCAGCAGAGCGGACACACCGGTGTCAGTACGGAGACACGGGATCCTACCAATACCTTATAGCAGAAACCACTGGAGCGGGACTTTTGGTAACAAAAGACAATTATGGTGCTACATCCATTCAAGATTTCTCTGAGATTGAGGCTCAGATGCTGTACAGCACTGAAAAGCACAGGAGGTCAAGTTGGTCTGTCTCAAGGCTTCTGTTAATCCACGGTTACTTTGGAAATAGTTTCATTCTTCATTAAGTCAAATCATTCCATTCTAAACAAGCTAGGATTAGTAACAGTAAAAAAATACATAAGGGCCTTTTTTTTTTCCCCAAATAAGAAACTGGGGAGATGTTTTAAACATGATTTAAATGTTCTTCTCCCTCCAACAGCAGCTGTTTGAGGGAAAAACATGGAGTTAACCTCTGCTAACAAACAGTAGTGTCCGGGTTACATGGTTTTTAAAAAGCCTTTTTCAGGAAAGTGCTGTTGTCTGATGGACAAGGCAGAGGGGTTTACTGCACTGGGTTTTCCTGGGAAATGGCTACATCTCTGATTCTGGAAACCTTTATTCGCTGGCGAGAAGGGTGCACTCTATTAGACAAAGCAGGGTCTAGATGTTATAACAAAATGCTTGCAGGAAGCTGCAGTTTGCATTGAACATTACTCCCCACTTCAGCAAACTTTGTTAGAACATATGTTATTCCCTATGCAATGAAATATTTAATGGTATGGCTTGCAACCTGTGGGGATTTTTAAGCAGACTTTTTTAGTGGGATAAAACCTCTGACAGGGGATTACTGAAAAGAGTGGAACTGAAATGGGTTCAGGCAAATTAGAAAAGTTTTTTTTAAAAAATAAAATAGCTTTTTTTTTTAAAATTATGTCGGTGGAGATTGATGGAAAAGCTCTCTAATGATCCGTAAACCTGTAAACTTGTACTGTCACACATGAACTTTTTAAGTCAATCAGTTTCTTGAAGGAAGAAAGGTCCTATTTATTATGCTTTGTTTTCAGCCTTCTTTATGATAAACATTACCCCCTGCAACACATTTTTTAGAATTTAAAATTGTAAATATATTTTAAAAACACATCACACAAATTGTGTCCTCTCCCCTCTTTCCCCAAGCAATAAGATACTGCCAGTTGCTTTATAGGCTCACCAGCAGCTGCACTGGTTTATTCTGGTATTCAAGTTGTTACTGGTAATTATTGTTATTGGTGAATATAAAGATACTGGATTTGTACATTTGTAGAGTCTCCATATCTAAGCAATCACCTTACAGAGTTGTTTCTGGTCAATTTAAACTGTTTAATGTATCCCCATTGCTGTTTCCAATACATAAACGAGCTCACCTGCCCTGCACACACAAGTATCTCTGATTTCTATTTCAGCACTGCCAGAAAAGGTCAGAAAGACATTTAAGGCTGAATCATGTAAAAAAAAGAAAAATACAAAAAAACAAAAACTCCAAGGTTCATGAGTCACTTAAATATGTATTTTTATTTGTAACAATTAAGTATTAAACTGTAAAGTATTTTTGTACAAATTTAATACTTTAATAGCATGATATTTATCGTCTATGTTATGTTTTTTGAAATCAAACTGTTGCAAATATTTGTATGGAAAAAACTGTATAAATTGAAATAAACAGTGATTTAAAGACATTAAAAATGAGGTAGAGTTTTTTGACTTTATGTTTTTCCCACCACTTTTTTTCCACAGTTTTAGAAAAAAAATACCATTTTTTATATTTGTGGTATACTTCTTCCTACCCCCTGTGAAAAGAAAAAATTGTTAAAAGCAAGCAAGGCTGTCCACATTTTAATACAATGTGTCTGATGATTGATTTAACATTCAATTTATAATCTCAAAACTGCAATGCAGCAAGTCCCATAGTACACATGAGAAAGTTGAAAGTGGAATGTTATTTGAACTCTGGAGTTTTGCTTTTCTTACCAAGATCATCATCAGCATAGAACTATTAGCTAAAGCAGCAATGGCAAGTTCTACATCATAGGAAAAGTTTTCTATGTCACTGATAGCAACTTTCTTATTATGTCTATAACAAGATTAAAATTCATAATCTGTCAAGGCTTCACCAATCTGCCACATCAGAAAAACCTCGACCTCCTTTGTAAACAGTTTTGTTTACTCAAGGAAACTCTGGTTTTGGCACATCAGTAAGACCATCTCATCAATACCGTAGCATTTGGAGATGGATAAATCTTAGTATGGACAGCAAGGAGTCTTTAAATCAAAATACATCCTTGTGTATTTTTTTAAGGGAACATATGGATCCTCAAATACCTGTAAGTCCATTCTTCAGCAAAACAGAAGACCTATGTGATTTTTCATGACCTGTACACCAGTGAATCTACTAAAAATGGATCCTTGAAAATAAAAGAGGTTTAGTGTAAAACAAGCTGTTCTTCCTAGAACATGCAAAACCAAGAAAGGCTTGGAAAGGCACCTGCATATTCAGGCTTCTCCATCCCAAAAATCTTGAACAGGTTCAGTAAAGGTTCATACCAAGACCAATTAATAATTGTCTATCAGCTTTTGAAAAGCTTCCTAGGAATTTGCTGTCCCAAAGTTAGATTCTTAAGTCTGGAAGATCCAAGTGGGGATTCGTCTACTGTTGTCTGTCAAAACAAAACAAAAATGTTACCCAACTTTGAAAGGGACCTAAAGTATATTTGCTTCTTCAAAAAAGGCTCTTTCTCCTCAGAAAATTAGATGTAATGTGACCTCAGAAATTAGATGTAATGAAAAAAAAAAAAAAATCTGTTAGCAGGTTTGACTTTACAAAAATCTATTTCAATTATTAAATTTTATATACATCTCTCACATCCCATCACCTAAAAACTGACATTTGTGCACAAACCATAAGCTGATACATGCTAAACTGGCCAACAGATCACTCTGAGCATAAAAATATGCATAAATTTACTACTGTTAACATTGAACCCTTTTTTTTCTGTATTAGCCATATATTACTCTGCAAAGACATCTGGCAAATTTGAGTACTTCACCAATTACAGGTCACCTTGAAAATTATTAAATAAATGTTAATAAAGCAATCCTAACAGTGTCCAGGTGACTTGCAGTAGTGAAAGAAGTGCAAAAGTTTGTTTTCAACTTTTTCAGTAAGGAAATACTTACGGGGTACATTTTTGTAGCATCCTCAGCTGCAGGAATTCCTCTTTTACATGGACTTAGCTGCAAACTGGCCATCTGCTCTTTACTGAGAACTGATGACCCTTTCTGGATCATGAGGTCCCTTTGAAGTTCAGGTGGGTCAGAAGCACCTTGAGTAACAGAAACAGACTGAGTCTCGAGCTCCTGACCTTGCCAGCACTTTATCTGGGGAAAGGACGTTTCTTTGGGACAGCTGTTTGTTTCTGCAATTGCCTCTCTCAGGAACCTCTGCAGACGTGTTTTTCTGGCCATCTCCTTGTTCTTTACTGCTGTCCTGAGGTGTGGCTCCTCAGCCACGATGTAGACACGGCAGCGTCCCCTGGTCACAGCTGTGTACACGTGCTGCCAGTGCTGCCGGCCGGCGTTGCCAACCACGTACACGACGGTCCTTTCCTCGGAGCCCTGAAATGTGGGACAAGACTGCTTCAAAGGCTGCTCTCCAGGAAACAGCTCAAAAAAAAGACAAGAAGGAGGAATTTGGAGGCAGGTGGGGACAGTCTGGGGAATATTTTCTATCCTGCACTCAAGGAATTCTAGTTTCAAGAAAAGTTTCTGATTCTTTCATAAGAGAATAAGGAATACATTAGCTCAGCTCACAGTTGCTCTGTTTTTTACCTGGAATGTGTGAATAGTTCTGGCCCAGGCATGCTTTATGTGACACAGCTTCCTCAGTGCCTTGTAGTTCACAGTGAACGTGGAGCCGTACGTGCTGCTGAGGGTCAACATGCGCTGCTTTGCAATTTCTGCATCCTAAAGGAACAGCACAACACTCAGCAGTGAGCCTGGATCAGCAGCTCAAGCAATGTCTGTACTTCCCTATTCTAGCTTTCCCTGAAATTACAACAGCTGCAACATCAACCAGCTGAAAGTTTCAGAAGATGCTAAACCCATTAAGTTGCTGTCCTTTCCTGGCCACCTTCAAGGAAAAGAGTTTTCACTGTTCAGGGCCTACCCTAACCACTGATACCTTCACTGCTCAACTCACTGAACCCAGAAAGAAAAAAACCAAAAACAGATTTTTGTTGCGGTTACTTTTAGGCCAGTTTGGTTTTCTGCCAGGGAAAGCTTAAGCTGTAACAGTACTCTTTACTTCAGACTACGTTAAATGTTATCTATTTCAATTACAATACATTTGAGTATTTACAGAATGTGTTTACACTGAACACAATCAGACCAACTGAAACCCCCTGTACAAAAAACCCCAGAATTGGGGTTTCTTGAATTCTCTACCATACCTTGCCTCTTTCATGCCTTTTACGCAATTGTTTAGCAGAACTAAGTATGTATTATAGACTAAACTTAGAGTGTGAATTGTTTTGTGGTGGGGATTCAGCAAGCACTGCATCATTTCCCACCAGGTTTTCTCCGTGCGAGTTCTTGCAGCAAGGACTTACCCCTGTTATGAAAAATATATCTCCGTTGCATATTCTGTCCTCCTCATCAGCCTGTACACACTCTGCACTTCTGCATTCCTGATCCTCAGGACCCTCTCTGACACCGCTGGCTGCCAAGAGATCCTTGAGATAGACATTGCGTGTGCTGGCAATCTTGTCCCCAGTTTGAAACAGAAGTCGGTTCTTATGGTCTCTAAGTCAGAGAAATAAAAAGGGGAATATGTATTTATAAAGTGTCTCTCAGGGTTTTTTTCCCTCATTTCACTCACTACGTGACCCGGACTAAAAACTTTAATAATATTCAAAATAGTTAGGGTAATGCATTTATATCTTGAACTTTTGTAAAACCATTTGGTAAAAAAAAAAACAGTAATACAGATTAGCAGAAAAATATTGCAGAATCTATTTAGAAATCATATAGTAGCAAAAAAAAACCAAAAAAAAACCTTGAGGTTTTTTTTTCACGTTGCTTTAATATAAGTTTTGAATATTCAATAGTAACTTAAAATCTCAGAATTCAATTAATGAATTAAAATGAAAAACAGTTTATCACTGTTCAAAATGTGATTTAAAAAGTTTAAAGTTTATTATATTAATTATTTATAACATAATCAGATTTAAATGAAACACTGGAAATTTTACAATCTTATTTTATGGCGTTGGCCTGACTGTAACACTTTCAGAAACAAAATTAGACTGGTCACAGGAAAAAAGTGAAACACTGGCTTACCTGGTTAAATGATTTGAATAGTGTTGGCAACAAAGTTCATTTATTAGATCACAATCTTGCCTAAATCATACAAAACAAGAACACAAACAAAATGGTGATATACAAAATACACAATTAAAAGCAATGTCATATCAGCATTCATTTATAAATAATGGAAAAAGCCCCTTTTCTCTCTGATGATCTTCCACCACCTATTAAGAACAATTACTTATTTAGAGTTTAGAAGACAGAGCAGTAAAGGAACAGTTTTGTCTATATACCAAAGAAAGTTTTTGCACTGTAGTCCTAGATTAACTAGATTTTGTTTTAATATAAAGAAGAAAAACTGAAGAAAAACTAAAACCTGGACAGATTCTTTTCTGTCTGTGGATATATTAAAAATAGCAAGAAGATTTATGTGCATTTTAAAGACGGGGAAATTTAACTTTTAAATGCAGCTTAAATACCTATAAATATATTCTAGAAGAATCATACACAAAAATCACTTATAACAGTATTGTACTTGAATGCAGACTGGAGAAAAAAACTGGTATCAGAGTTCTCAGTAGTCACAAATCACTTATTAGCCCACTGGGAACCTGTAAATAGTGGATTTTTTTACTTTTTGAGAAAAGGTTTTTCGCAATTAAAGGCAGAGGGATTTTTTTCTTTGTACCCATTCGTGCAGCACTCAAGGTTACAGATTGTTGGTACTAGGGCACATCCTCCCTTTTATCCCTTCAGTGGTTCTGCAAAACCATGCATACTGTTCATGCTCCTGTGATTATTAACTTTCAATCTTTCATCCCACCCTTCTTAAGGGATGAGTATTCCAAATATCTACTGGTTTTATGCTATTGCCACAAGCCTCTCCAACCCAACACACTCAGCTATTTTTGGATTGTGGCTGCTAGCAAGGATTTTTTTCAATGTCTGCCTGCACACTCTGTTACCTTCTGAAAGCAATGAATTGTGATTGTTTGGCATCCTCCAATCCTGGCCCTTTTTTAAGTAAAATCTTTATTGCAGTTTGTAAATCTGTTTTAAAAGACATAAAAGTAAGACATAAAAATACTCCGAATTTTAAAAAGAAAAATATAATTCAGTATGAAATTGCCTTTGCTTATTTCTTGCTTTAATGACATCTCAACTTTAAAAGAAAACAAAAACAAAACACAACCCCACCCCAAAAAACTCCCCCACAACATGACACACCCCCCCAAGAAACAGAAATGCACCACTCAACACCCAAGAAAACATCATGCAGTTATTCCACTATTAAAACCTGATAAATTTATATATCAAGAGTGATGTGGTAAGAAACAAGTTCTGACTTCTGTGTTAAACAACAGCTGCATGGAGCATATTTCATGCAAAATAAGGTTTTGCTATAGCACATTGAAGTGGTAAAGGCCAAATATTTTCAAGCCACAGACCTATACACCTGGATTTCACAGAAGACATCTACTTTTAGTATTCTGTTTGCTGAGTATTTTGCTAGAGTAAGTTAAGGTGCTACTGATTGTACTCTTTTTTTCCACATTCCCCTTGAAGTTTTTTGATGCATATAAAAGAGGCCACTCAATCCACATATAGCCAAAAAATGTCCAAAAACCCCCATAAACAATGGCTCTAGCCCTGACCCAAAAATATTTTAACAGAAATACTGGCATCCCTTCTTAGAATTTTCTCACTCAATTCTACAGCTGGGAGCACATCCCTGTCCAGCACACCATACTGTTACAGTCACATTTACTCAGGTGATTCACCTCTGATCAATTCTGAAAATCAGATTTGACAGCTCCAACTACAATATAAAAGGACAACCACATTTGATTACAGTGGTGGTAGCTGTCCCTCATTTCAAAGTCTAACTAGGCTGGAATTCTACAGCCCATTCTCTGCACTTACAGGGATTGCTGTGTGCATGTACAGAAGGCAAAAGACAAACCATGAATGTAGCATTTAAATTTATATCACAAACAAAGCCAGACTAAAATCTTCACAAAATTTTTCTTCCAGACAATAGTCTATGCTTTAGCAAAGGGAAAATCAAGATCACAAGCTGATGGACTATACACACATACTCTCACAATCCCCGCCAGCAGGCAAAGCAATAAAAATAAATTTCTTCTCCGGGATTGGCATTGTCATTTCCTCATTCCAAGCAGAAACTTTCAGCACCTCATCAAATTCAGGAAGCTGCCGGTGAGAGATTCTGTACCAGAGCATTGGAGGGGGAAAAAAAAAAAAAAGTTATAGAATTCTAGCATATCAACATTCCTATCAGCCTGAAGTTCACTACTTAGAAATTTTTTGTCATCCACACTACATGCCCTAAAACCTCTTTCCTCGGAGCATAACTTAATTTCACATTGAAAAAAATTGGTAGTTTAGTCCTTAAACCCTCCATCACTGCAGCAGATACTTAGTATTATCCATACAGTCCTTCCCATGGGAGCAAAATGAAGTAAAACAGAAGTGTTGTCAAAACATAACTAAGAATGTTTGTAAAACACTTAGTAGTTCTGGACATCTTTTAAATGTTCAGAATATTCTCCAATTCAATTAACATCAAAACCTAGATTTTGTTCTTAGAGGTTTAAAAAAGAAATCAAACACTGATAGAAAACAGGATTATTTCCAAAACAGAAGTAATGCAAATCCTGGAAACATCTTTAGGTATTGATACAGAAAAAAAAAAAAATAGAAAGAAACTGTGATGGAATGGCCCTTGACATCTGAACTCTACAAGGAATTCAGTCTGCTTTTGTTATTGTCACGCTTATCAGCAATGTCTTTAAAACTTCCTTTTTAGAGAAGCAATTATAAGTCATTTTATAAAGCATAAAATCAGTTGGGCATTTAAAATTCATTTGAAAACAAAAGAGAATATCTGACAGCATAAGTGAAATACATTCTGTGAAATTCAAAAGCTTTCCAGCACACACATTTTTTTGTCTAATATATACTTCTAAAAAAAAATCTGTAGGGTTTTGTTGCTGCTGTTTTGAGGAGGGTTTGTTTGGTTTTGAAACCAATATTACGGATTTGGGCTACAAAGAACTAACAAAAGCAGTACAACAGAGTCAAATCTGGATGCACTGTTATTTGCAGGTAAAAGGCCAGGTAAGAATTAGAAGAATTCTTCACACACACATCAGGATATCCTACCTTGAGGCATTGTCTACAATTAGCTGTGATTCAGCTCGGTGGTTAGTTCGCAGTTCCACAGAAAAGCCTCTTGATTTCAGACCCTCAAAGATATCAGCTAACATGTTTCCTGGGTCTATGCTTGGTAGCTGTCTAGTATCACCTAAGCAGAAAGCACGTTAGTTTTTCTGAGAAGGAATAACATATCAGTTGTTGAAAATTGTCTTTAAAAAAACAAACGCTAGGATTAATAAATTCAACTCAAGTCTCTACACAGTAACATCCATCCTTAATACAATTCACATGAAATAAAACTTACAAGAATCTAAGAAATTCTGGAAATAGGGCGGTAGTGTGGTTTAGGTTTTTTTATACTCCTCATTCAGTAATGCTTTACTAGCAAGTGCAAATCTCTCTGCTTGATGAGCATTGACAGTGACCACATCTTATTCAAATACACTTTGAAAAACTATATATTTAAAAACAAATGCCATAAATGGCATGTAAAAAAGGAAACCTCTAAGAAAGCATTAAAAAAATTGACTTTACACTTCTTGTTTTAATTTAAAAGGAAACCAAAGATGATCCAAGCATTAAGAACAGCATGAAAACTCCCTTCTAACATGCAATTCGTATGCTAGCAATATCTCCTTCTGATTTAAGGAAATCAGAAAAGTTTTCCAGTTGCAAGGTGCAATAACCCACCACATGGAAGTCATGGGAGAATAAGACAAAACACTGCCAAACAAATACTGGAGATACTGATACTTTCATACTGACATTTGGAAAATTGTCTGACCTTAAGAAATAGCAGAAGTATCCAAGTACAGAACAATGTAACATTCTGGGGTTTTTTTAAGAGACTTGGTGGGGGGTCTGATATTTACAATGTATATCATGCATTATTAAACATTGTATAACGCTAAATTTGCTGTTTCACTTACCTAGAATAATAAGTTTAGCAAGCTGAGCATGCTCACACAAGATTTTTAAAACTAAACTAAGAATGTGTACAGACACCAAACTTCCTTCATCCACAATGAGAACCGTAACTGCAGAAAACTTCCACGGGTATTTGTCCTCATTGCGCTTCCACGACTTAAAACTATAGATAATCTAGAAAGAAATAAAAATAAAGCAAGCTCTGACACTAATCAGCTGTAAACTATGTTAGAAAGTAGACAGTGTGGTATTGAACGTATGTAGTGCTATTATCCAAAATTCTGAACCTACACCTTTCAAGACCCAGGAGACTGAACCGTTCAGTCTTACTTTCCTCCTCAGTGAATACAATTCTAGCTGAGATCAGCAAACCCGACTTACATAAAAGCACAGTCTTTTTATTCCTGCAGGAACTGTTAAAGACACAAGGTCAGCCCTTAGGCTGCTCAGTAACAGAACACCTCCCACTACAACTTGCTGTCATTAATATCCAAAATTGCATGGGGAAGGGGACGGGCAACTAACTATCCAGTCCCCAAAGATAAAACAAGCCAATAGTAATTTTTATGTTATTAAATGTTATAATTTCTATTTATCTGGGTTATTCCACAACTCCAATGTCTTCTTGGCACCTTTTGCTACCTAGAACAAGAGAGTCTTGGCCTAAGTTTATTAAAAAAGAGTTTGCTTTCTACTTTTTTTCTAAAAAAATCCCACAATACCTAACATTAATTAAGAAAATGCTGTGCAAATGAAATTTCTCTCATTATTCAACCCCAGGCTACTGATCTTTTCATGTATCTGCTGCTATGATTGCTAGGCAACAGGATCCTAGAAAACAGCTCTAGCACCTAGAAATTATTTTTGTCTTCATTAAAATAAAATGTAAAACTGAGAAGATGGGAAAACAAGATGCCCTAGAGAAGCACAAGTTTCAGATGTATTTATATACTACATAGTAAAGAAACAAAAGTTAGCAAATAATGTATTTGAAATTACTAATTTATGATTCCCCAAAACATAATGCTGAATTTCAGATGCTGATAAGCTGTACCCAAGCATTAACATTAATAATGATAATAGGTTACACATCTCTTAAGGGAAGATCAATATCAAGCTTATTTTTCCAAAACAAGGACAGTGGCAAAAGGTGTTTCTGAACCTAACTTTAAAAAAAAAAAGCCAAAAAAAACCAAAAAAACAAAAATAACAACCTAAAACAAACATTACCTGATGCAGTGTATATGCAGGAAGCTGCGTTTTTTCTCTCAAAAGACTTGTTGCCCTCCCTGTAGGTGCAGTGAATAGTACATTCAAAATTTTTTTTGTACACGTTTTCTCTGATTCACAGTGGTAATCAAATGTATTCCACTCCTCAGATGCCTCCAAGTCTTTTTCAAAGTCCTTAGAAGCAGCTTCCACTTCTTTTTCCATCTGCTTTAAATGACGAAAAAGGCAGCTAACTATTGTACTCTTCCCACAGCCTCCTTTTCCACTTATGATTGTCACAGGATTAGAACAAATTTTTTTTACAGCAAGCACCTGATCTTTGTCTACCTCTGCTATACTTTGGATACCAGACATAGAGCCCAGCTCCTTTTCAGGAAAGTGATTTTCACCATTACGATTATCTGGATTATCTTCCTGCGTTTCATACGCCTGGGTAATATTTGTTTCGTTATTTACTGCTTTTCTTGGTGCCTCGGAAATGCTAAGTACTTTTCTGACATCCACATCCAGTTTCCACGAGTGGTTTGACAGGAGGTCGCCTACATACATTGCAATATCTTTTTCAGATTTGTAAAGATGAGGCAGAAACACCAGCTTTTTCTCCCTAATCACTACATTCTGACCTTTCAAAAACTGAAGAGATTGCCAAACATGCTCAATGGACATTTGTTTGGACACAAAACGAGCTAATTCATCTTGATCTTCATACGTGTGTCCCATTTGTCTGCAGCGTGTCTTGAGCTGATCGTACAGAATTAATGCATTCTTCTGCAAGTCAGGAATCTTCCTGAGGAGATGCTCACACTGACAGAAGGCGGCCCACGTTGCCTCACAGTAAGGAAGGTTCAACTCCTTGTACATAATCTTCGCCCCAAAAAGAGTGAAAGCAAACACAGACTTAGTTCAGAAGATGTTAGCCTCTTGCTGAATAACATTCCTCCTACTAAATACAAATTGCAGTTCAGAGGGTCAAAGTTTGCAAAAATGCACGTATTTTTTCATAAAACAAAATCATTAAAAGTAAGCTGGAATTATAATTCCTGTTAGTCACCCTTCTGTATGAGACAGAAACTTTGAAAATAAAAAGTCTGGCACAGAAAATGGGTATTAGGGAGAATTCATGCACACCATATAACACATTTTCATGTAAAGGTACACAGACTGTAGAAGCAGAGCACAGGAAAGCCATTAGCCACAATACTGTATCCAATTCTGAACACGTTCAGGAAATATGCCACCTGTACAGACACTACCACAAAATAGTGCAGATTGAGATGTGCAAAACAGATGAATTACTGACAGCAAGAAAAATTCATTGCACTGGCTCAGTCATAAGAGAAAAAGCTGAAGAGAGTCTTCAAGCAATAAAAAACTGCAGTAAGAATGCAGGTCCTGAAGCAAGAGAGCAACAACTCCGTGTGGCATCAAGGAACAGTCATATTGGACACCAGAAAAATCTTTTCAAAGGAAATTATGTGAAACACTGGAATATATTGGCTACCCTGCTGAATCTCTGAAATTAGAGCTCTGAAAGACAGGTCAGAAGATCTATCAGTAAAGCAATGGGGGCCTAAAGCAGAGGGAAAAACAACCACATTTGTGAACAACTACAGCTGTGTCTCCCCTGTGAGGTACAGGACATGTAATCCCACATGAGGACTAAGGGGAGGCACAGCAGCAAAGCTCACGCCAAGCACAGCAAAGGAAAACAGGAAGGAGAACAACCACTGCAAATTCCATTACAGAAAACAAATTCCTGGATCAGATAACCTCTTACAGGGAAACTTATTAACCTTACTACGAAAGCACAGGTATTTTTCTACATATTAGGAACAGGAAGTCTCATTAACCAGTATAAAATTGAAGAGAACAGTTGAGTATTTTAAATTAGCTGTCTAACTTTTGGCCCAATTGCCTCAAGCATTTAATATTATGTCCCTTGAAGAAAACACTAAACAGATTATTGTAACAAAACCACTTTCAAAATCTTCTGAGACCAACTAGAAAAAGAAAACCCTTTGCTAAAACAGTACAGTCCATTTCATCAGCAGTACATCATCCATTTCCAAATGAACTATGCTCAGCCCCTTCAAATGCCCATTTTATCAAGTGCACCCAACTAAAACAGCACTCTGGTCTAAGGCACCTCAAAATGCAGCAAACACCGTATTTCTACCATACCTAACATTACTTACCCTGCTGAATCCAAGTTTCCATGGCTCATCCTTCAGTATCTTATCCAATTTTGTCGCCATCTCGTCAGCTACCTCCTCACCATCCGTATCAGCCTTTGTCTCCCAACACATTCCATTTAACAGAGAGCAAAAGTGGCGTGGCAGAAGAACTGGCAAGAACTCGAGGATCCTTGGAAAAGCCAGAGCTGCCAATACCGCCTTTCCTGCAACTGCACGTATGACAAACACAGGAAGGTTTATGTGATATACAGAGATTGTTTCAAAGCAGTTTACACTGACTCTGGCTTCATCCTCCTGCCTCCCTTATGTCCAAGATGTCACAATTTTTTTCTCATTATCTTACTTTTCGCAACCCTTTTCCAATTTTTTTAAAAGTCTGTTTTGCCTGAACTGCCTTAAGGGAAAAAAAAATGTAAACAGATGACATAAAACCAGCAACTAAATGTATTCATTTGGAAAATATGTATTATGCACTTGATTTAAACTGCACACTCAACAGCATTTTGGAAGTCAGTTCAGACCTCACCACGTCTGCCTCTTACCTAGAACTAATTTTCATACAGATGTACAGAAAAACATTTCAAATTCAAAATAAGAAAAGAGGTTTCTAAATTTATAGTATCACATCAGTAGAGTAACTTTCAAAAAAAGTGCTCTCCACCGGCTTTCTCAATGACCCCAAAATTAAGCTATCGTTTCCCTGTTACATCAATCATAGGCTGAGAGGAATAATTAAATGGATTTGCTCTATATTTTGCTTCAAAAAATGTAATTTCAGAAGACAGAAAAACAAATTTAAGAAGAAAGTGAGACTTTCAGAAGCTTTATCTTTTTGGGAAAAAAAAAGGCTGTTTTTAATTAAGAAAAATTTAACATACTGATTTTTCTCACTTAAGTACTTTTTCTGATCACTGTCTTACCTTCACAAACACAAAGATAAAACCTTTTCCCTTTTAAGCAAGTACTTAATTTACACATAAATCATCAATACACACTATTTCCTCACACAAAAAAAAAGGCTTGAAGAACAAATTACTTTGAGCCCATAACAATTAATGACAACCAAAAACATTTACAATTTTAACAATAGCAGCTGGGGTAGAAGGGTCTGTATTGCTCAATGACAGAGAAAGCTTAAAGCTTAAAATGTAACAGATTAATTTAAGCTAGATACTAGAACAAAACCACCAACTACAAGAAGGATGAAGAGAGCCCATAGGCACACTGTGCAACATATTCTATCATTACAAAAAGAGAATAAAAATCCTGAAAGCCTACAAACTCTGAACATTTTCTTCTCCTATGGGATTTGAAGTAAAGTCAGTTGAAGTCTAGCAGAGGCTCTGAAACTCTCCTGTTACACATAATTTGACACCCAAAAGCATCGCCTCCATCATTTGACCTGACACTGCCCCATAAACCAGGTCCTGGAAAACTTTGCTTGCTTACACCTAGCAGTAGATAGACCCAACCTGTCTGTAGAGGTTATAGAAACAGATCATCAGAGCAAAACAAGAGCTCTGATGCTGAGGGCATGCCTCAGACATCCTGACTTCCTCTGTATTTCAGTGCTTTGCTGCAGACCAGCTAATTTTGGACCCACAGACTGAATGCCTGTTATGGATCAGAGCGCCCCAGGAATGCAATTGTTGGTGTTTCATCCAGCAGGGTTACAGCCAGGGCTCTCAGAGCCTGCACCACAGCGGGACAAGGGGGATTGTCCACACTCCCCATCCAATCACTAACACTACCTAGTCACACTCATGTAATCACACCAACATTGCCCACAAAGGCATCCTCAGAAGTCTGAATTATCTCCGTGTGGACACACCCCAGTGCTTCTACAGTCTGCTCCCGGCCACACCAATCTGCTGACAGGCGAGATTCAAACACACCTAGATAATCTACACACCTAGATAATCTACTCAGTGCAACTGATAACGGCTATGCTGAACTCCTTCACTGATCCCTGTGCTACAGGGAAGCACCTATACTGCTTTGGAACATGTGCCAGCCCTGAAACGCCATCGCCACCATGCTTAAGTAGTGCTGAACCCATTGTTCCAAGAACCCTTGTTAAAGCTGAAAAAAATGTAGGAAGCACCAGCGTCCTTCCCTCATAGAATCACAGAAACATAAAACGGTTTGGGTTGGAAGTGACCGTGAAGATCAACTAGTTCCAAACCTCTGCCACTGGCAGGGACATCTTCCACTAGATCAGATTATTTAGAGCCCCATCCAACCTGGCCTTGAACACTTCAAGGGATGGAGTATCCCTAGCACAGACAATTCTACTTAGCCCACAGAATTCAGCCAAGTCCTTCTGTATGCCTATCTTTAACTGATTTAACTGTCCTACTGTCTGAAGTACCTCAAAATAAAAGATTAATTTGAATATACATTTCAAATGAAGACATGTTATTTTGAGTGCAGTATATGAGATAGAACCTTGGCTGATAAAACAATTAAAACAGCACAGGATATACCTACGTGATTTCGAGACATAACCAAAGACGTCATAATCCTTGGTATCTCTTTGGATCCTCCTTGGCTGTAGCTGTGAAATTTGGAACTGTTTCAGTTTTTCTTCAAGATTGCTAAAACTCAGCACAGACTCCATAGGAAGCCAAGTAAAAAACCTTTTTGTCCATTCTTCAGGAACATTACATTCTTTAAGAAAGAGTGAAAATACTTGTCGGTTGTTTTCTTCTACATCAGTCTGCAGGAAATACGATGGATATCCTTGCACAAAGTACTTTGACCCCAATTTTTTAGTTGTAACATTAACTTTCCACCAAGGGCCAACTAACGGAAAACGTCCAACTACTTGATACTCCTTTTTGCTGCCGCATTCCTGTATAATAACTGAATCATTAAAAAAGAAAAAAAATCCAGTGTTAATTAACACTCATAAAAATCAGACATTTGTGTTGATTAAAAGAGTTTCCTTAGATTTTTTTTTTTTGCCTTTTCTGTAAATTGTAGTAGCAAAAGTGAAGCAGAGGTTTTCATAAACTCCTGATGCCAGTCTCTCCACTAATATTTTTTTAAAAAGTAACACCAAACTCAGAAACAAGCAATAAAACTCCTTCTCTAAGCACGAGGAATAAATCTTGCCTATGAATTTATTAAGCTAATTAAATACACACGGTTTAATATTATGCTTTACTATTTATTTCAACTCAAGTTTACAACTGAATTTAAACAGTTTTATCACAAAATATTCTATCACAACGCCTGCATAGTCTTCAGATACACGTGTATACCAAATATTTCCCATGACTGACACCACCAAAATTATAAGGAATTAATATAATATATTCTTAACATTTTGCATGGCCTGGATTGCCTCCTCCTTTTTCAAAACAATAATACACCATTCCCTGATCGATAACTGGGAACCAATTGCTGCGACCAGAACCAAGTGGGCACCTATGTTTAGTAGGGCCTCTTCCTCACCAGGACAGCTCTAAGGCAACTTATTAGCAACTTATTTCTTTTCTCCCTGGTTACTTACCTCACTTTAACCATTTTTTAACTTGCAGATAAAACACTTTTTAGGCAGAGGTTGCTCCAACTTCACCTACCTTTATAAGTTCTAAGTAGAAAACTGGAAATCATTAAAATCAACACACTCACACGTCATAAAAGGGGGGCCTGGTGGGGGGGCGGCGACACACGGTTTTTTGGTTTTGGTTTTTTGCGTAAAGTTAACTTGAAGGGGAAAAACCTTACGTTTTCTTACTGTTGCAATCGTGTGCCCGCAGAAAAGCACAGCTCACGCTTCCCTTCCCCTGCTCGGATCCCGTGAGGGACAGCGCGGCGCCGAGCCGGGTCCTTTCCCACGTGCGCGGCCGGGCGGGCCGGGGCCGAGCGCCGCCT
>VWZN01020584.1:171100-209540 GCA_013396955.1 Regulus satrapa | reverse complement strand
GGTCAGCACCGCCGCGATCCGACGGCCAGGCCTTGGCCTTGGCTTTTTGTGTACTTCGCCATGTGGCGCTCTGCCTTTACGTGACCACCCCCCGTCAGAAAACCATCGGGTCATAACATCCCACTTGCAGTGTATCCGAGTGTGTTTCACCCAGCTGCCCCCAGAGCAGTTTAATGTTACAACTGGCAAACCGTTCTCCGGAAGGCCCTCACTGGAAATCACCTTCCCTTCACTACGCTGTAACCCTGCCAGTTGCTGTTTAGTCTTCACTTTTTCTCAACACCGGACTATCAAGAAAATTAATCCACGACCGTCAGAGGTTTATGTCCAAAAAGGAGACAGAGGAGTCCCTTTACTTTATTCGAATAAAGGGAGAGGCCATGGGGCGTTCCCCTGGAATCTCTCAAAGTTCCAGAGGACGCAGCCTCCCTTTTATCCTAAATTCCCCGGCCGCATTTCACTTATCTCTTTCCCCATCGGCTGAGGTGCACAGACTTCCTGGAATGCCTGATTCCTAAAAATTCCCCTTTAATATATAACCCTCCCTTTTAATTCTTAACTCTTACGGAACTTATGTTTTCTTCCCCATTGTTTCTTTCATCTTTCAATATTCAGTTTTATTCATCAGCAAACCTACGGTTTGTTTGTAAAAGCAAATGTCTTATACCCGTTCATCAATCAGTGGAATCCTAACATTGTTTCTCCTATCTCTTGGTGCTAATCCTGTCTATCAGTAGACCCACAGTTTGTTTGTAAAGACACAACCATCATTCCTCTCAGGACCCTTGTTTTTTCTGAAATTTTATGACAGTTCATTGATGAAATACCAAGCCTTCTCATATTCAGCATTGATCTCTCACTGAAGTCCCCCAGAAATCCTGCTATTCAGTCATGAATGAAAGAATTTCTACCTGTTTTAAACTGACTTTCACTGGTTACTACTTAGCAGGTTAATATCAGCTATGTTGTTACATAGCTCTGCTTTTTCAGCAAAATTTTGCAGCTGTATTTTTGCACGCCGCTAGCAAGCATATCTTTTCATCAATTAATTTAAGTTTTGCACTATTAATTTTTTTAACACCAACATTTGGCTGACTCCTGTGTTTTGATTTGCCCTGTCTTTATGTCTTTAACTATTTTCCTCCCAATTTCTTCTTTGTTTTGCTTTATACTGTCACACAGTACACTGGAGGCCACCGTAGATGTCTTGCTGCTGCCTCAGAGTACTGGCAAGCAGATTAAAGAAGATGCAAAAGCAGCAGGTGCTGGTGCGAGGCTGGTGGATTCTTCTCTTTGAGATGAAATAACCAGGGGATTTTGCACCCCAAAGGACCAAAGTGCAACATGGAAATGCCCCCAGTCCTACACTAAATAGAATGAAGCAAATAATTTGCCCAGCTTCTGCGAAGCTGTCAGCAGCACAGGCATACCTTTCAGAACAGTAGCATAGGTTGTTTGTATGTGTGTTTAGAACAAGTGATGCATAATAAAATAGACCAACATACAACAACTACTTTTGGTCTAACCTAAAAGACACACAATTCATTTTTTCCACATTGTTTCATGGCTCCTTCCCATGCATGATCCAGGAGGTCTTCCACCCACAGGAGTACCCTACAAAGAATGTCCCCCTCTTTGCTACCCTCCTCCTTAGAAACACTGAAGGGCCTTCAGCTCTCTCACACAGAAGCATGGGACTCTCCCTCTGTCCTGGCGTGGTTCTCTGCCACTTCTCCATCTCTGGGAATACCTACATTACTGTGCCAAAGCAATACCTCTGACACCACTTTTTCTGTAGACTGTAACTTGCAGAAAATGTCAGACCTGTCGTGAATGAGATATATATATGTCTCACTGTCTTCATTATGAATCAAACTGGTAGAACTTGAGACATGTAAACGTTGAAACTTTTTTAAAAGCAGGGGTTGTTACAAGAGCATCATATTGCAGCTTGCTTTATCATAGTCTACAAGAGGGGCTTTCTGAAAACTTGATAGGTGTAAGAGCCCCCTGATTAGGACAGATATAGTAATTTAACTTGGAACTCTGCCAATATAAACCAGCACATTATGTTGAACTCTGCTTAGAAAACATGCTTGGCATTGTCAGGGCTTTAGGAGTCAAGGCAGATTCTTTGCATTTAATTCAAAGTTCTGACACAGAACTTCTCCTTAATAAAAGCTTCAGAAGAAACCAAGGCAACTTTTCCATTTTCTTTTCTTATCAAGCCCATGGAATGTTTGCAGCATTTGGCATGTATTTCCCCTTACAGAATGGTGACCTCATTGAGATGTGGAATCAGGGTCACTTTAAGTTAACCATACTGTTGCAGTGCATTTTTAAAAATGGTTTACAAGTTATTATTTTCCGTAGGAGGAAAAAGCAAATCCAAGGGGAAAAAAAAGCAGTATAAAATGGCTACTGTTACAGACAAAAAAACCCAAGCAAACAAAAAAAAAAAAAAAAAAAAAAAAAAAGCCACCTAAATTACTATTTTTAGTAACACATAAAACCTCCCTTAAGGCTGTTTCATAGTGGATAATACTTGGAAGTACTTTTTCTGAAATAATCTGTATCTTGGTGGCTTATAGAAAAATCTCCTATATATATCCTAATGTGTTCCATTAATGAAAAGGCTACAGGAAACAGAAACAACAATCAAACCAAAACCAAAACAACAACCACAAAAAAAAAAAAAAAAAAAAAAAAACCCACCCCCTCCCCCCCCCCAGGAAATGAAAGATGGCCTTCTTAAGAAATGCCTGAAATTCTCCAGTTGTACTTGTAAATGAAGGTATGGGTAACTTTAATGATAATGTGATAATATTTTGGTTCATCTGTCCCTGGCTGCCCTCCCTCAGCCCCTTCCCCAGCATCCTTTCATAATTAATGGTTTGGAGGAGAAATAAACTGCATAAGTCTGCATTTTTGCAAGAGAATCCAAGATATGTTTTTATGTTTATAATTTACAGAACTATGTTTTCCTGTAATGGTGCAATCTCTACATTTCTGGTGAACCACACAGCAAAGATCTGGTAATAAACACAAAATTAAATACAAAGAAGTCTCAGGAAAGGACAATTCTGTCTTTTGAGACTGTCAAACAAAAAGACATTAGTAAATATGTTTTAAGTATTGATGTGCAGTTGCTCACCTTTGCTTTTTGAGAATATTTTTCTGAGGACTAAACGGGGTGGTGGAGAGGGGGTAAGAGGGTGGGCTGTAAGTTTCCCTCAGGATTTGACTGAAAACTAGTATTTTGTGTGCTTAATGGAATGTTTTGGGTTTTTTAAAATTTTTCTAAGCAGAAGGGCACCCTGCTGCAAACAGTATCATACTGTGTGACTTTTGGTGTGTGATTCTGGGCCAAATCTCCATCTGTATTGGCAAACTAACTGGCACCAGAACAAGGCCTGAAGTGGAGGTGTTCCACCATCCTCACTGTCTGCAGCTGAGACACTGTGGCACATTTTGCCCTGTGTCAACAAACACCATCTCAGGTGATGCCCAGGCCCTGAGAGCTTTTTTTCCCCTTCTCACAGCTCAGAATCAGGACCAAAGAACAGATCCCGTTTTCTTTTCTGGTTCAGAGGCAGTCACTATAGCTTCCCAAGAGAAGTAATTTACATTTAGAACTGCATACAGTTCTACTTTGCAGTTGCTTGCCAACAAAGGCTACTGTTTCCATTAGCTCTGTAAAGCCTTCTGTGATACTCAGATCTGGAAAACATTTTTAGCCACCTTCTAGCTCTTCAACTTTTATCTGGAGCTTTTCTTGAAAAAGAACTAAAAATGAGTAAGCACTTTCACAGCCTAAGGTCTGAGCCTGTTTCCAAAGGGTCCATTGTTTTTCCTTCCAATTATTTGCCTTCTGGGCTCCTGAGTTTAACTATTAATTTTTCTTCATAAATAAAGCATGTCTGTGCACGAACCCTCCTTTGTTACTGTTCCCCCAAATTTTTTATACTTTTCTGGCAACAAATTTAACACAATTTTCTTCATGTGGTCTTATAAGCATAATGAGCAGATGGAAGTGCCCGGATTACAGCTAAAACCAGTTTAAATGCAAGAGTTCATCTTCTTTTATAACAAAATCAATGAATACAAAGATTAATTTCTGACTAAGTGTAATTTGTCGCTTTTTCCTCAGACACTCCTAATAGATATTCTGTTGGTAAAAGCAGGGTTCCAAGAAGAATTTACAGATATGTGGAGAAGGAGCAGATGAGAGATATTGGTAGAGTTGAGTGTTACAGGAAAGAACTTTACAATCCTCCCAATCATCCCAACTACTTCCAGGTCTGGATAGAGAGTATCAGACTGCCTTTTGTTTTTGTGTTAGGCACTTTGATACAAAGACTTGTGGTTAATAGAAAAACTGGGAAGAGTGGTAGCATTTTGATTGAAGTGTTGATTTATGCTGTCAAGCAGCAATGGCTATTGGGGTCAGGACAATTTAAAATCCACTGGGATTTAATGTCACTGTGCACTTTACTCTGGTGTTGCAGTGTGCTTTTCTGTGTTTTTATCCATTATGATTTCAATATTATAGTTCTCCTAATGGTTTGTTCCAAACCTCCTCTGTGTATGGTTAAGCTGTACCTTCTCAGTGATTTGTCCATCTTGTTGTAAGCCTACCCCCTCCTACTGAATTTTCCCTATCCCTCTTCCCATTTGCCTGTCAATCCTCTCTTATACCAACACCTTAGTCTAGAAACTTCCCTGCCAATTCCCTGTTCCTCGATGCCCCACTGGCCCATGTAACCCTTTCTCCTCCTGCTGATTCCCTCACTGGTCTGTGCCTCTGTAGACCCTCTGCCTTTTCCCCCTCCTCTAAGTCTCTCCAGTTGGTCAAGAAGTTGTACCCTCCCCTTTTTTATATGGGACCTCCCCCATATAAAAATCCCTCTAGATCCTTTTCCCAGGTCTTTGGTCCCTGATGCTTTTCATGGAATAAAGCTTGGAAACCACACTGAAGACCTCTCCTTTGTTCTTGTCTCTGGCCTTGGTGCACTGACATTTTGTGCAGTAGAGCTCCTCTACCCAAGCAAGCTTCACCCCAAATATCGATTTCTGGGGGCAGCCCTCTCATGGTGCGGTGTCAGGAGCCAGCTGGGTGGGATCTGGCAGAGTACCACGCTCTGGGTTGGCTTCCATCCTAAATAAACCTGCTGGAGAGTGGAAGTAGTTATGACAAGAGGGATATGGCAGCTCTGAACTTAATGAAAAGTTAAAATGCTCACATAACACAGTGCTGGGTCACACATCTAGTATGGATAAGAAGATACTCATGGAAAGTGAATGCACAGTGACAGCCGAATTGCCCAAACCATGTGGCTTTTTTAGCATAGCAGAGACAGTAAAGAATAAAGCTCCCTTTGGGGTCCTCACAAAGAGTGGAATTTAAGTTTTCCAGACCAAAATGCCAGATGCTATTAGAAATGCATTGTGTTTTGGGATTGATATAGTGCTGCAGCTATTAACCTTTTCCTTTGGAAATGTACTAGACCTTTAGTGATCACTGCAGGCCAGGACTTTGTTGTTTCTTAGAAATAAAATTACAGAATAATTTTTCAAAACTTTAAAAGATTTTTCAATCTTGATTGCATGGAGCAATTGTTTTGTGACCATGAAACTAGAACCTTTATTCTTCACTGACAGGTTTCCTCCCATTTTGTTGATTATATAACAGTCTTAGTAGGTGGTGAGTTGTGTGTTCTGGGTTTTTGTTTGGTGTAATTTTTGCAAGAACTTCTCATTTCTTCCGAAGTATAAAATTTGACACAATGCACAGCATTTAGATAAATTAGAAGGGCAAGTCTATTGTGGAGTTCTGACATTTGCAAATTAGCCAAGATTCCTCTCAGAAGTGATGGAAGAGTTTGCAGTGGTAGCCATGGTGTGTGGGAGTCTCTCCCCACATCACCAGTCATGTAATGCTCTACAGTGGTGCCGACAGAGCACACAGAGTGGGAGGGTGGAGGGGAAACACAAGAAAATGTGGGGGCTACCCTTGAACTGTAGGCTGAAAAATTTTAGAAGATGCTGAATTATGGAGGAATGGGGGAAGATGTGAAGGTGGAAAAGAAAAAGAGGTCCTTTCTGAGGATGCAGAAGGAAAAAGTAGAAAATTAATGTAAAATAAGGAAAGGCAGACTTTCCATAGCTGTTTCTCAAGGAAAAAGCCTAACACTCTTAATAAGCAATGCTGTCTCCACTAAATTCATTTAGAAACCAGATCCTGGCTAGAATTTTGATTAGTAATTATGAGCATGTTTCCTTTCACCTACAGCTTTCCAGGGAGAGAGACAAAACATTGGCTGAATTCACTGATTTCTCTTTTGTATTAGAACTACTCACACATCATTCATAAAGCCCCAAACAGCAGTAATGAACATATTCCATAGAGTGAGCTAATTGCATCAGAAATTATTTATTTAATAATAAGATGACCCCTGAAAAGTTAGTTTTAAAATGTAAAGCAGAGAAAATTATTTCTTGACATGACATGTGGCAAAGGTTTTCTAACATATAAAGGTCTTTCTACTCCTTTGTGTATAAGCCTACTCATACAACAGCTATTCAGAAAATAATACAAATGTGTTTATATTAATGGGATTTTGAAATTTAAAACTCTTCTAGTTTATTCTTTATTTAAGAGAGCTGTTCCTATGAAGCATCCATGCAACATATTTGTATTTTTGGTTTTAACAAAATGAATTCTGTGGCATTCTGACTAATTTTGTTCACAGCTGAGACGCTTGCAGGAGACCCACAGAATTTTTTAACACAACACCAACAGACACTTATATTCAGACTGTGTTTTTATTACTAATGGAGACAGCCATTGATTTAATGCATTGAATCCAATATTGAATTAATGAAAGACAATATGTGTGCAAATATACCAGGCCATTCTTCCACAATGCGTTTCACAATAGAACTCAAATTTTATGTGTGTATTTTGAATGGTGACAACATACTCCACTGCTACTAAGCTTGAAAGAAGATCTTTATGGAAAAGGATTTTTTTAATGGCCATAGGACCAGCTTAATGAGATTCAGGATATTTCCAACATAGCACTGGTCAGGAACAGAACAAGTTTTTTCTTCTCTCCTAGCAATCATTACTCCATTTTTTGCTTATTCACATCAATACCTTGTTATGTGGAATTATTGCTTATCTGACTATTCTGCTTCTTGATGAACCACTCTTTTGGCCAGTTGCCATGAAAGTAAATATTGGAGCTGAGACCAAGCTGTGGTCAGACGGACCAGATGTTATCACAGCCCAATTGTTTCTCCTGCTCTGCCAGCCTCTACACAGGTGAAGCCACACACCCAGCCCTCCCAGCACTCACTGGTCAGTTTATTTTAGCCAGTCACAACAGCATTTTAACCTAAACTGGCCAGTTTTCCTGATAACACAGGTGAAGGGCATGATAAATATGATGAAGCAAGCAGACAGGAGAGTTTAGAAGTATATAATAAATTATTTTACCTTAAAGAGACTCTCATCAGTTGCCTACGCTATGGGCATTTTGACTCTCTTCTTGACTTGTCACAGGGTTAAGGGAAGAAATCCAGATTTGGTTGAAACAGCTCAGAGAACAGCATTTAAAAATATTTCTTTAACATACCATATATATAACTTCTATTACACAAGCATTATTTTCCTTCATTCTGCTATCAGAGATGTGAACTATCTTCAGAGAATGAAATACCATCTCAAGATAAATCATGTGGTTTCTTACAATGCTGCTCTATCAGAGCATCCAAGTCAGTGCTAAGCAATCTACCAAGTGGAGGAAAGGGTGAGTCATTATTAAATTTATGAGAAGCTGCTTCATAAATCTTATATAATCACTTTTTCTGAGCTGACTTGGGAAAATCCTTTAAAGCTGCCTCATTCTATTTGGCATCCACAGTAGCTGAGTGTGATAGAAAAGATTTACCTTTCCCCAGACAACTTCCCAGAGCCCCTGCTTTTCAGCTGACAGCGAGGAAAGAGCCTGTAGCAGTGCGTTTCAATTTAGAGTCAGATTTAAACTCTTCGAAGGCACCTGAACTTAAGCAAAGATTAGGCCCATAAAACCAAAATTACAACTCAAACCCCCTCTGTAATTCCCTCATTCTGGAATTATTGAACCATCCTGGGTACCTAGCTTATTTACTTCAAAGCTTTCCACGTCTCTGCCCAAAGCTTAGTGAGGATTCAGAGCTGGAGTGTTTCTCTTCCTAACTTTCCCATGGGGTTTGCTTCAGCAGCCCTTCTGGACACCAAATGCCTTCGTAAAATCAAAGATTCATAGGTGGAAAGTAAAAGAAGAGGAGCAAGATGAAAGCCTGATGTTGAGCACTGGTCCAGGGCAGAGAGGTCCCAGGGTCTCAGCGAACATTTACAGTGGCTCTTTTGTGCCAGATAAGCTCCTCAAGCCCCTGTCCTGAGCTGCAGGCTCCAAGCAGATGTATGTGCCCATCTCCCAGGATAGGCAGGGTTTTGGATCACATAATCCTCGAAGTACCCTGCTGGACACTCCTTGCTGTCTCCTCCTCGAGCTCTCAGCCTGACTCATGGCCCTGATACAATTCCTGGCAGTGGCATCTGCCTTGAAACAGGGGCAGGGCTGCGAGGTCAGTTTCAGTACCCAAAATCTGGAGTGCTTAAATGAGAGCCTAGCTCCAGCTCTCATCAGTCTGGTCCCTGGAGTGGGAGAGGGGTCTGGGCCTCACAAAGCCTTGCACCTGCAGCTGAGTTTCTCCTGAGCTGAAACCAGAGTCTGGAAATCCAGAAACTGTAGAAGTGTGCCAAGAGGGCTCTTCAAAGCTGTCTGAAGCAGTTATTTTATGTAACACTTTTGAAAGATTAAGATGTATTTTTCACCTTTGAATCATTGAATGGCAGTTATATATTTTACTTCCCATAGCTCTGGAATGTTACACAGGTCCAGAACAGAATTCACTACCTTGCTAATTTTGAGGTGTTTGACTTTTTTGATGACCAACCCTCATGTTCCTCCTAAATCCCTTAGCTAATCAACAGATCTATCAGGGTATGCTTCTGAAGTATACTGTGCTTGCATTTTACATCAGTGACAACTGGCACAGAATCAAAAAGCCTAATTGAAATTAAATATTCATATAAAATAGAGAAGAGTGTCAACAGCAGAAGCCTTACTAGCTTATTCCTGCTTGTTTGCCTTTGCAATAGCTGCATGTCCCTCTTTTACTCTGTTCTCATTCTTGACTTTACTGATTCCTGCTTGTCACAGAGTTTATATATAGGGTTTTTTCTTCCCCTTTGATTTAAAACAATAGTTGTAAGAGCTCAGCAGCTGCCAGGGCTATTCTTTTATTTAAGCCATCTGACTCACTTTGCTATATTAATAAATGAGAGACCCTTTCCTTGAAAACACTTTTCTCAGATTTCTGCCAGCTTAGAAACAAGTTCTCCCAAAACAAGTGATTATGATGATGAACAAACCCCACAATGGCTCAATTCTCTATAAGCATAGCAGATCTCAGCTTGAAATAAGACAACCACCTAAGCTATACATTTAATGTAGTGCAATTTTTATTATAAGGTGCTTCCTATATATTTCATTATCTTCTGCTACATTATTAGGAAAGACAATCTAATTCATTACCATCTTCCAACAGAAGAATTTATTACCTGATGTTTTTCTTGTTTTTACTGACATGACCAAATAAAGAATAGCAATTAATGTCTGAGAAGAAAGTTACTAATGCAGAGATTTTTAAAATAACAACCAGAAAGCAATTTAGGAATGAATTAGCAAAAACTAGCCCTGATTTTTTTTTGTTTAATTTTTTTTCCTTGATTGATGGAGGAAAATTATACTGTGTATATCTTTTTATTCAACACTGTGGTTTCTTTGACTTACTTTTAGACTGTGTTGATTTTGTCACTATTTTTTAAATTTCTTTTGCAGAAACTCAGAGTGCCCATCCTTCAAAACAACTGGCTTGACACAAGACCAGCAGCGTACATGTATAGATTATCAGGACCTTAAATAACTCTCATGTTGCATTCAGTGATCTGAATTTTCATGCTGCAAATATAAATGCCATGTTCAATTTTACTTTCTGCTGCTGTAATGCAAGTATGAATATTGCCATTTTGTGTAAATCTAAAAAAATCTGGCAAAGCAACACCGCTCCTGGGCTTGACAGTAATGGCAGTGTTTCAGCTTCCATTAAACAAATGGGAAAAGACTTAAAAAATTAAACACAAAGTTGAATATTTCCTAGTGACTTTGCTAAATGAGACTGGTCCGTCCCTTCCAGAGAACCCTACAGAAAGTGACCTCTTGTGGCAGGTGCATGTCCAAGGTGTCCATCTGCAGGTGTGCAGGGACTCCTGCACCACAGCAGGTCCCAGGCAAGGCTTTTTTCAGCTGGCCAATCCAGGGGAATGTGGCCCCAAATATATGAAACCCAGACTTTGGAAAAGACTGGAGAAGTGCTGCAGCTCCTAAGCACCTGGTCCTGTTCCTGGGAGACTGCAAGGTCTTCAGATATGCTCCCCTTCCTACCCTAGGCTGCAGAGAAGCTGAGATGGATCTTGCCTGTGCACGGGTTTATATACAAGCTGAGAAAATTAAAAAATAACGAATGAGGTTTGTGTTCCATTTCCATGACATAAAAAAGATTCCCACAGTTTTCAGGTGCTACTTGTTCATTTCTTCCCAGCATTGGGTGACACTGACTGGTTGATGCCCAGACCTTTGATGTAATCTTCTGGTACTTTGGGTGTGTCTGAAAGGTGCAGGAGTGGCTGTGGGTCACAGGTGTGCTGGGGCTGGATGTGCTCTGCCTAGCACTGGAGGAGACAGATAACCACAGTGAGGAGAGCCAGAGCTGCAAATGCACCTGAACAGCCAGTCACCAAACCTCGGTTGTGGAGGAGACCTGGAAACAAAGATGTTGCCTGTTCAAGGAAGCCAAGGGGAGCTCAGTGAGGAAAAAGGTGATGCTATTCAGCCCATCATCCCTCCTGTGCAGTGAATGAACTGAGGCATCTCTGCTTTGTAAAGCTAAACAGTAAAGCAATTGCTGTGCTTTATATCCCGTTTTAGTTTCCCTGTGAAGTGTACAAGCTCCATTATAAAATAAATAGCCCAGTAAAGATCTTCTGGAAAGTTATGTGTTAACAGTATTTTGAGGATGTTCACATTTTCTCTGTGCACTTTCATATGTATGCAAGCTTGTATTGTAACTGATCCCTAAAAAAAGGCTTATGGCTAAAATAGTCTACATAACATTTGATAAAATTTTATAAAATGCAGCTCATAAAATCCTGCAGAATGTCTTGTATGGTACAAAGCTGTGAAGTCCATTTCATAAAATACTCTGAAACCTGTATCTTGAAGCAGAGGATAGATCAAACGCTGCAGCAAATGAATTTGGATGACACCTGGCTTTCACAGTGATGGGTTTATTATTGGAATCTGCTGTGCTAGAAGAGATGCAAGGAGGGAGGGAAGAAGCTAGGGGGAAGGGAATCATGGACTGCCCTCTTATGTGATGAGCCAGCCTCAGCTAGGGAATATTTATATTAGTGTTATTAGAAATTATACCTTTATGTCCCTCCCAGTACAATCACTATTCTGGGCAAGGAGCAAATCCATAGAAAACCCTCTCACCTGGGCAAAGCTAAATAGGCATCAGGTCCCTGGAATATGGCAAACACCGTGTCTACCGTGTCTGCCGTGTCTGCCTTCCAGTCTCAGAATAATATATATTTGTGTTTCTCTTGTTTTGTGTAAGATGCCACAAGAAAGAAGATTATTCCAGCTTCTTTCTTGGGGCTATCAGGACAGATGTATCCCAACTGTGTGTTCATGCAGAGGTTTTGTTGGAAGAAGATTTAGTTATAGAGATAAGATCTTTCTTAACCCTACAGGATCATCAGGAGAATGATGCTTCCTTTTCACCAGGGAAAAGGTGATGGAAAAACTGAGCCTTTTTAAGCACTTGGCCATTCTGACACCTCTGTCACAAACCACTCATGCATGAGATGTCAAGCTGTCACAGCTTTGTGACATGGCTCACAATTTAATCCTGCTCAAAATATCATGCATTTGAGAAGTCTTGGTGAAGTTGAAGGAAGCAATTACATACCTGGACTTGTCTGCATGGTTCCTGGGAGCATACTAGTCTGAAGGTACATTTGCACCATAGTTGTGGCTGTTCACAAGACTCATGGCAGCTCCTTCGGTGTCTCAAGGCCCATGATCCCTGCAGCAGACAGCAAGAATTTGCTCTGATGTTTCCTGTTTGAAGTTCCCACCACTGCATCCACACAGCAGAGCAGGTGGATTTTGACTGCTTGAACGGGGTGACCTGATCTGAACAGGTTTCAGTATCACCTCAAAAAAGGGCCCAAAGCCTGTCTGCAGCACCGTTTGCTCCATTTTAAGTACCAACACTATTTCCACATTGCTAAAACAGCTCTAAAACTTCACACTGCAGAGGAT
The DNA here is from genome assembly GCA_013396955.1 of Regulus satrapa. Taxonomy (NCBI): domain Eukaryota; kingdom Metazoa; phylum Chordata; class Aves; order Passeriformes; family Regulidae; genus Regulus; species Regulus satrapa. The sequence continues at coordinate 197,040 of VWZN01020584.1, read as the reverse complement.
GCAGGTGACATTGGACTTCCTAATCCATTTTCCCTATCACACATTGCAGGGAAACAACCTTTGCCTGAGGCTCCTATTTTTACATCCATTTGTGACTCTGTATTGTCCTCCCACTGCAACTGGAAAACCCCACACACATGCCAGATCCCAATTTTAGTCACTTGGTACATTCCAGATTAATAAATATCTCTCTCCTTTCTACTTTGTAATTAGTTCAGCTTTCATATCCTCAAGCCCATGTAGATGGCTTTATTTTACAATTACTTCATTGATGCTTCATAGAGACTTCCCTCAAAATATGCAAGAGTAAGATATATTGTACGGGAGGACAGGCCACCTTGTAAGAGACCCAAATTTTAAAAAGTACAAATTGACAAGTACTGATTGCATGCAGTACTGGAAGCTTTACAGTTATTTCTCCCAAAACTGGAAGAAGTTATGCACCCTTAAAATGGCAGACAAACAGTTTATGCAAAATATTCATTAGGTTATCCAGGGAAATATCACAATTTCCCTCAGAAATATCAGTAAAATACAACGTTTCCCAGAGGCATTTTGCAAACTATGGTGGGTAGTGGCATTATCCTCACTTGGCAGCAGTTCCTTCACATCCATGCACTTCTCCAAATAATGAGTTAACCTGTACTGAACTCAGGCCAAAGTGACATAAACAGAAGGTCACTGTAGTATCAAAAACCCTGCTGTAATAACTGTAGTAGATGTATAAAAAATACATCAGCATCAATTAAAACTGAATAAAATTACTGTTTTCTTTATTTTCCCCTGCTGAAGGAGATAATATCATTTGGTGTCCATTATTCACTCACCCATAAGACTATAAAGACTATGTTCTAATGCTGCAACCAGATAAAGGAAGGTTGCAAGCTCCCAGAGGTATCAGGAAGCATGGGGGGATTTTGGGGCTAGAATGGAGAAATGGCCCATCACCACTCTCCTTTTAGAAGAAGAATCAACAGATTCTTTAACTGTCTTCTTTTTCTGTTCCATTGCAGTAATGTGACTTTATAACCAGAGAGGAATGCTCTTTTCTGTTCACCTTTTCTGTTTTGGGAAGAGGCAACAGAAAGTTTTGGTGTTTACTGTTTTCTAAAGGTATATTTTGAGAGCAGGAGCCTGAAAGATGAAACAGTGTGAAAGACTGCAAAGATCATGGCTGACTGGCAGTGAAACTAAGAGTATAGGGAGAATTTTCTAGTGTCCAATGCCTAAAAAACTCAGTTAGATAGAGAGAGAGAGTCACTGTGAGTGGGATTACCAGGAAATCCCAAAGCTGATCTCTGTGACAGTGTCTTGAATCAGTAAGTAAGGGTTCAAGCAAGTAAGCAGGTGTTCAAGACCCCCAGAAGCAGAGTTGTGAGAAACAACCCCTATTCCAAGCAGGCTCAAGCTTTTTCCTCCCTCACCATGCTTCCTTTCAACATTTGTTGCTTGTTCTACACCCAAACTCTTCCCATCTATATTCCTTACTCCTCTTTTAGTGATCTTTTATTACCTTCTTCCCTCCTTTGGTAACATGTAGTCATGTACAAGAAAACAGAAAGTGGATGACAATCTAACTTAAAGGAGACAGGAAATCTTTCAGAGGTGCTCTGAGAGATTTAAATCAAATCAAACACATTATCAACCCTGAGTAACCCAAATTCAGCTTACACAATTATATATAAAAAATATGCATAATTTCTATGAATATATAAAACATGGATGCAAGACTTCCAAGCGAGATCTGCACATCACTAAATCAGTCAGGAAAAAAACACTTGAACTTTGCCAGCGGCTGACGACTGGCTAATGGTGTTAAGCACAAGCGTTAACGAGCCCTAATCACTGATAGGAAGACGGAAGAACTGCTCAAGACCAGGACCGGTTCCAAAAGCTATGGTGCTACTGCCACCTGAGGTTTTCTTCTGGAAATACAACTCTTACGTGGAAGGGGTTGCCCAAAAATTGGGTAGAAGAGGCGGTCAGTCTCTGCCCTCATCACTGCCCTTGCCAGCCTGGGCAGAAGAACTGGAAGTCTCCAGAGGTCCCTGCCAGCTGATTTGTTTTGTGATCCTGTGATCATTAAGACAGTTGTGTTTTCACACACATTTCATACACATCATTTTTTAGCTGTTCCAACTTCTTATGCAAAAAATATTTTTATCTGCTGCTACCTTGACCTCTAAGGATTGCAGTGTAACCAGAAAAAGTGAAGGCATTTCACCACTGTGGTACTTTTTTTAAAGATTGCCATCTATTGTGCTTTTCAAAGTAGAAGTTTTGTCTTTAAAACCAGAATCCTGGGCGATTCTTGCACAGGCCAGGGTCCACATGCACTGCTCCAGAGTATTACACCATGGCTGGGATCGCTTCCCACTCCACACACGGACATCTGTGTTGAGCGGCACGTTAGCAGTACTGGTGCACAAATCCATATATTCCTGATACAACATGTGACAGGGAAAATGAATAGAGTTTTTGAAAAGCCCAGTAATTTTTTTTTTAATAAAAATAATTATATACATTTCATCATCTTCTATTGTTCATATCTGATTTTAGCTGGGAAAGACCCTGCTGTCATTTTTGCCCAGCTTTTGAACCTGTTCCTGAATTTCTCCTATTTGTTGTAAAACACCGTTTTGATCATAAAAGCTTTTCTGTCATACAAACTCGTCCATGGTGGATCTCAGTGTTGCACATGATATACACTGATGTACTATACCAAGCATTTGCTTGAATTTAAAAGTTAGTTTTCATCATCATGCTCACCATCCCATCTTTCGGGCTAAAGAAAGTATAACCTAGTTACATTTAAAATAATAATATTAGAAACATCCCATGGCATTCCAAATTTTGATTCTCAACCAAGATAATGTTTTGGACCCTTTATTTCTTTTTCAAAGCCTGTCAAGACTTCCATTATGGCCTAAAATAGTATAAAATAAAACTACATTACTTTTGAGACCGTAAAATATTAATACACTATGAATAAGCAACTATAGCTATTAAGTACTTTTAATAGGGTTTGATTATTTTATTATTTATTGCTTGTCTAAAGTCCTTATAATGGTAAAATCATTGTGCAGTATTTAATGTCAAATAAAATAGAGCAAAAAATTTAAGATCATCTCACTACAAATAAGATAATTCAGGAAAAGTAAAAGATTTTATTAATATACAAAGGTTGATAGCTGCAGTTCCATGCAGCTTTAGATGTCATTTTATAGAAGGTTTGTTCTTTTTCAATAACTTCTCTGTTTATCTCCAGAATTTATTTGTATCTGTACTGTCAGTGCAAATATGACACTTGTCCACTTGGGATCTGAGGCACAACACAGAAAAATCTGGTAATTTTGGTTGGATGTGGTTATCCAAAAATATGTTTTTACTGGAATTCTTATAGATGTCTATATATTGCTTACATATGAAAAAAGGTGGGATGGGAGAGAAGAGATGGAGGGTGAAAAATCAGGCAAAGGAAATTCAATGCTTATGTTTTCCTAATGCATCAAATTCTTCCTGTTTCTTATATTAGTATTTTATTCTTCATTATAGCTCAAATGAAGCAATTCTGTTTATGTATGTGCTGGAAGAAGAAGTCTATCACTTTTAGTGAGATTCCTTAAATATTTTCAAGATGAGCAGATGCTTGAAATAAGCATACACTGGGCCAGTGGCCAACTGCACTGCTTGGTATTTATTAGTAGTAGTGCGTGGCTAATGTAATAGTTACTTCCATTTTCTAAATTTTCTCTTCAGCTGTTCATAACTTCCCAAAGAAAATTCCCTTTATATCTTAAATTCTAAATACTTGGCCTCATGCAAAAGACAATCTTTGTATACTGGTTCCTGTAAAATCCATCCATCTGAATTCACATAATGTGACTAAGACAGAATTGATTACCATGAACTCTAGGTCAGCTTTTTTTTCATATGACTGAGAATAGCCATGAAGTTTCAAACATAGTTGAAATTGCAAAATTTAGCCTCTCATTTGTGGGATATATACATTTGTGGGATCATATGTGGGATAGGACAAGGCTGGGGACAGGGCCACCTACAACTTGGATGGGGACAGTCCCAAAAGCTGAGCTGAAATGGTGTCCGCTTTAATGCCTTTCATTCTGCAAAGAGTTGTTCACAAAACTAGCAACTGGACTACAGTAAGGCAGTTTATCAGCCAAACATTTTAAAGCTGAAGGTTTTTTAAGAGAAATAAACAATTCTATTCTTTGGAACCATTGCTTTTTAAATATGTGTCATGCCACTCTGGTTCCTATTGCTCTGTCTCTTTATGGATGCTGCACAGCATGTGTGAAAATGTCATTTTTATGCCATACCTTGCAGTTCTGTCACAAATCACAGTGCAGATCTGGACAGTATGCAAATACTGAGAAACTCTGGCTGTTCCTATTAAGAATATATTAAGATATCTCCTATTAAGATATTCAAACAAATTTGCTAGTATAGAGAAGCAATAATTACAAAAAGAGAGGCATTAACTAAGTATATAACTCTGTATAAGACAAAACTTCTACTTTGAAAAGCACAATAGATGGCAATCTTTAAAAAAGCACCATATGATAATTGCTATCCTTCTGGTTTTGAAGGTAGACTGGATATTCACTGAAGGACTTTGATATACAGACTATTCTACATTCCCTCCACCTGAATGGTCTCACTTGTTTTTCTTCATTAAATGCCACCCACTTGAGTTCAGTCATCAAAATTAAAAAATAACTTTTCATTTTCAGAGGGGCTGAAGATCATATTACTCTTTTTCAGAAGAAAAAAATGACACTACTCCAAAAGAAGTATTTGCAATATCAAGACCCTTAATATCTTCTTTTCTTTCTTTTACAAAAAAGAAATGCATAAAACACACATTGCAGAGATTGGATTGGTATAAACACCAGCAGTAACAGAGTGTTTTACATCAAGTCGTACTAGAGGCTTTCAAACTCCATTTAATCTTGGGAAATATTTATTGCTATTGCAGGTTTCAATTATAGGCAGTAAGGGTTTCTCAGCTAATGTCGACAGGGAAAATCCATTTCCAGGGCAATTATAAAAGTATTGGCAGAGACATGGGAGATTATATGCCGTCACATGTCTTGAAAAGGTGCTGAAAATGCTTTTGTTCTGTACATGGCAGGATTAAATAATTTTTTGTCTGTCTGGCCTCTGCTGCTTCTCTTACATCAGAGTAATTAGGATAAATGAACTCCCATTTGACCCTCTTCAATGCCTGTGGTACATAAACCCAACCTATAAGATAACACAAGTGTTACACTTAATCCCCAGTTCAGCAGAACACTTAAATGTATACTTGGAGACCCGATTTAAAGGTATGTTTAAAAAGAAACATTTCTTAATGGCGCTGGTGAATTGGGGCCTTAACAGGCTTTCAAGGTCATTGCTCGAGGAAACCATGAGTTAATGTAAATCTTTGGAGAGCAACACTTCTTCCACACCCCGTGCCAGCAGCACAGCTGCATTCCCCAGCATGTCCCAGGACTTTACATCCAGGTATTGCTCCGCAGCGTGGCAAGACCCACAGAGCACTGCATAGCCACACAATGGAAGCAGAAAATCCTAAACACAAACCCAGATAAAATTCTCCAACCAAAAGCACTCTCCAGCAAACATTGTTTTCTTTGGAAATCTGTTTTAATGTAGTCAAACGTCCGGATACCTTGTACAGTACAAGCAAACATTTTTATAAAGTCTGACAAAAAAATGGGAATGCCAATATTTATTTTCCAATTAAGGCTTCTGCACTATTTTTCTTAATATAAAGTAGAACAGCTCGTTCCATGAGAATGTCCATCTGTTTCAAGTAAGCTTGGGTGAAGAAACCCAGACACTGGGTACTTCTAGAATCCTTGATAGCTCAGTAGGAAGGAAAGGACCAGTATTTATCTATGCCAGCATGATCTCAGGAAAATTACTTTTACAGACAATAGTTATCAGCATAGATAAACATTGAATGAAGTAAAGAGTGACTTAGGTAAATGTGTCCTATTAAGAATTGTAACATTGCTTGATGACAATAAAAAAATAAAAAAAAAGAAAGAAAAAAGAAGACTATAAATGAAAACTTAAATTAAAATGTAATGGCTTTGAACTTTTTCTATAGCGTATCCAGTGCAAATTGATTTTTAACCATAAATAAATATTTGGTGGATAAAGCCTGTAAGATATGTTGGCAAAGATGCACAGTCAGAGCTATAAATATGTGGGAAAAGCTAATAGTTCAAATTTACTCCAAAGGTCATCTAGAGTATAAATGTATTCTCAGAAAAATTATGCAGAAATTGTATCATTCTCTTCTTCACATGGGCTGAGATTGCAGGAAATAAGTAAGTCCTCACAAAATATAATGACAGGAAGAGAAAAATGCCTGTGCTGTGACTGAATCCAGTTTCTTCTAACAAATTATTATGTGCTCTGTGACATAAATTCCAACCATTAATCACTTCCATAGGCATGAAGCCAGAAGAATAGCACTGTTAAGACCAGTTTCAGCTAACCCCTGAAATATTTTACTCTTGAAAAGGTTGCATTTTTCTAGACAAAGGAGGTTTTACATGCAGCTTGGCAAGAAGTTAATGTGAAAAGGAAAAGCCAAAACAAAATCAATTTAAAACTGCAAAGCTTAGACTTCTGAATGAAAGAGTTTCCACTGTTTCTTCATAAGTTTTGCCTATATATAAGCCAGGAAACATATATAATCAGTGAGTTTCAGTGCACAGATGTACTTAAGTCTTGTTAATGTGGGATGCAACTCCTCTATCATAAAAGGAAAATGCAAATTCATTTACCTCACTGACATCCAATGCTTGGGCCACATGGAACATGCAAGAACTGTGTGCTCTTGTCAGATTAAAACATAAGAAAAAACCCATACCAGAGAAGATAGCAAAGACTTTTCCTTTTCCTTTGCTTGCAGATGGGCACAAGGTCCCAGGAGAGGTCTTGCATTGGGAGTGTTTCCAGGATGGCTGTAAGAGATCCAGTTCACACTCTTGCCCATAATGAAGGGGAATAAGCTGCACTTAGTGGGAGTACATATATGTGAATTAGCACCATTTCCTCTGCAATTATATTTAAATTAATCAATCTTTAACAGAAATCAGACCGCCAAAACAACCACACGAAAAAGCCCCTGCCTCTTCAGCTGCAATGGCAGGGAGCTTAGATTCTCAGTTGTTGCTGTAAAATTGCAAGACGACTCATAACAAAACCCAAGAAAATTATTACAGGATTTCCATATGTCCATAAAGTAATAAAAACATGTGCAGATACTTCCTATCCTCTTATGTCTCAATAACACCAGCCAATGCATTATTCATAATATTCTTAACAGCAAGAGACAATTTAATTTTCCCGTCTTCTTTTGTTCTATTCTAAACATTTATCCCAGGGAGTGGAAATTTAAGTAGATATTGGGCATGTAAGGTTTTGTGTAGAAAGCCGAGCATTATTTATCATCCACTTATAGAATATGAACAGCTTCAGGGATATTTTCCCCTTTTTGTCACCAACATTGCACACTTTTTTCACTTCAGTGTCCACAGAATTAAAACTAGTAAATGAAAAGAGAATGGTCCAAGGATGCTGAAGGTGACTCTGGGACTACAAAGCAGAGAGAAAAATGAGAGAAAAGCATGCCTCTCTCCCATGGGATTTTCCCTCTCTCCAGATACCACAGCTCAGAGCAGTGATGCCGTGGAGCAGCAGCACTGCTGGCAGGTGCTGGGGACTCACCATCTGTGCCTCTGCTGAAGGCAGGAAACCAGCTGGAGACAGACATGTTAGAAATTTTCTCTTCTGTGTTCTCCACGTTTTGGTGCTCTTCCATCTCTCCACTCCTTCAGTCTCTCCAAACAAGGTTTGCAATAAAAGTTAATAATAAGAATGAAGTGGCAATTAATTTCTTAGGAAGAACTAAATGCTATGCAATACAGCAATGCAAAACCAGCATTATTGCTGTTCATTTTTTTTTAATATTGCCAGAGGTACAGTGGATTACTCTCTGTCCTTTTTGTGTGTGACCACAGTTCTTCACAAAGCCTTATATAAGCCCACTTTTTCATCTGTGTCACAAGAGTGATGTTGCTGAGTTGGGAATAGACTTATCAGGAAAAAAAAAATTACCTTTCTTGATATTTAAAATTAATGTGTTCTTAAAATATTAATTTAAAAACATTTTACATTTAAAAGCTATCTATATTTTGATACATTTACCCACTTTCTGTATTTTGTTCTGTATCTGTTTGGGGTTTTCTTAATCAAGAGTTTTTCACATAAAACGTAAAATTAGTGTCACAGGAAAGCACAGTCCCAGAGTTAATTTTTACTAATTAAAGTAGAAGATTTATCCTTTGTTTCTTCAGGAGGGTGAAAACTGAGTCCTGTCAGTTGGATGTGACACAGTGGTACACATCTAGTGCTTAGGTTGATGTAACCTAAGAGATGAAACTACAGTTTCACTCCAAAACAGATCTGTGCTAAAGTCACGATGTATATAGAAATACCACCAATGACACTGCAAATGGTCTCTACATATTGGTAGATTGTTGTATTAAAACATGTATGAAATCACAAAAATGCAGCAATTTTATATTTTATTTCTGTTCTGTGCAGAAGTAATAAACCTTGCAGATGCAGAATGTCAGTAAGCATCTGAAGGAAAAATCTGCATTTGTATTCTGAGAACTCGAAGGCACTTAACATGAGTTTTGTAATTTATTGCCATCATGGGAATCGTAACTTTCAGGAAAGCCTGTGAGTTTCTCAAACTATATTCCCAGCATCAACCTATTTACAGAAAGAATTTCAATGAGAATTACAATTATATGTGGGGCTGATGAAAAGCATCTTTTCCCACATTGGTGCTGCTAGAAACTGTCAATCAAAGCATATTTCAGTATTTTCTATCTTAATTATGAGATTCAGGAATGTATATACACTAATTGTTTCCAAAAAGTTAATTTTAAAAAAATTGCTGAGTTTTATATATTTCATTGCTTATCTTAGTGTATTAATGTCTATGCAAAATTCATCACAGCACAGCCAATTAAAAACATGAGTTGATAAATTCTCACATTGCAAATTTGCCTCTGGAAAACTCTTCCCTACCATCAGCCAGATGATTGTAACAATTGCTACAACTGATCTCTCAAACACAATGCCTATGTGCTAAAAATCCTGCTTCTACACATTTCTCTTTTTACAAGCTACAAAATATTTGGGTAATTTATGCAGTTACTGTATTTCTAGAGTGCTTAGTAGACACAACAGTGTTCCCCAATATTGCCTTAAAATGCTATTAACACAAACTTCAATTAGATTAATGATACTCTGTACTTCCTAGGAACACAGGATACAAAGAATGTTTAGGTAACATCTTCTTGCACTGCAAATTTTACACCTATTTTTGTAAGAGAAAGATAAAACCATCATGAAGTCAGAAATTTTTGTTCCTCTTAGCTCATCAATAAAATAATATCCATTTGAAAATGTTCCACATGTGCATTTTAGATGGAGAAGCTCTGCTTGGGATTTATTCCCCAAAAATTATAAAATCTGACAGGACTGACACCTTCAGCTACCTTTTAAGTGCTTCCATGTTGTAACCACAGGAGTTCAACCTCTCAGCGACATACAAATTTCATAGAAATGTGAAGAGAAAAACAATACGATTATGAAGAAAGTTTAAGGGAGAATTCACTATCTGGAGAACAATTTCTGTCATCCATTCCCCTCAGGACATAGATGCAGATATGGCAATTTTCAAAGTATTTTGAGCTTGAGGGTGCATTTCCATCTCTGGGCAAAAGTCCTAAGAAGTGCAGTATGAAATTCCAAACATGTATTTCTGACACTGACAGAGAAATATTCAAACTTTTGGCACCACAACATTGCTGGGCACCAGCTGGTCATGCCACATACATTGAGCCACACACTCTTACACAGATACCTTTTACTTAACAGAGCTCCAGCCCACTGTTACTTAATGACATTGTCCCAAGCTTAACACAACTGAAGGACTAATTTATGCTCCAAGTAACACTTGAATGTGATAGGCACAAAGGAAATAGTTGGGGTCAAAGTTAACTAAATATGATTCTATAATTAGCTTAAGCTGCTGGAGTGCAGGCTGCCACCCAGGAAAGCAATGCCCTCCCTGTCACCAACCCCTGTGTGCCCATTGCCTTCCTCTTGTGAGCAAAAACAGCAGCCCACAGAGAGTTCAGCTCATGCTGGTTACGATCTTCACTTTGAGTAATTCAGTGTGGAGTTACGTAAAAATGTGATTGTCTGTGAAAGTTGATTTTCGGACATGTCTGCTCCTGAAATTCTTCAGGATGAGCTGCTGCACTTTCATCCATGTTCCTCACAATGTAGGTTAATACGCAATATTTATACAAATCTTTGTATAAAAATCAAACAAGTGAACAAGTTTAGGCAACAGTAAAGTCCTAAGTCAGTCCCAAGTCCATGCAAACTGCTAAAATTGCTGCTTAATGTTGGCTATCAAAGTGGGACTGTAAATCCCACCTTTCCAAGAAGAACTTCTGTCTCAAGCAATCTCAAATTTCTCTATTCCACACCCTCAAAAAAGCACTCAGATCTTCAAAATAATGAGGGTAGTCATGTGTATTGCAAACCACTCCAAGAAAACACTGGTAGGGAAGTACCTTTCCCCTGCTCTAATGCAGGAGACACATGCTAGACAAGGAAGACTTCCATATAGGAACTCTCCACTGACCTAGGAAACTCAGTTTGCCTCAGCAGCCCTAGGAGTTAAAACCCTTACTGTGTGTATTTTCTTATATTGAAGAAACAGATGTGAAGCATGGAGTAGGGCATTTGATATTTTTTCTTTTCCTCCTTAATTTGTGAGAGAAACTTGCTCTGAATTTGGGGGATTTTCTGGGCTTTTTACCTGAAATTACTTGCATCCCAGCCATGTAAAATCAGGTATCTCAATCTTGCTTTATACTAGGGCAGACAAGTTCTCAAACTGAGATCCAGTACTTAGAAAATACCTTGGAAGTGCTGGTCCAGAAACCAGTTGACTGATTTCTCTCTCCTTTTAACTGTTATTCTTGAAAAGGGAGAAATGAATATTTGAATATAAAGGGATAGGTTCCCCAAAAATCATAAAGTTGGATATAATTATGTTAACACTTTGCCACATCTGTTGTTCTCTTCAGAAGCCTCACAGACACGATTAGGCAGAATCTTGCCCCAGCTGTGCTTTTCAGCAAAGTGGTACCATCTAAAATATGGCTGCTAACTTGGACATAGTGTTTGGAGGGAACTGCAGAACAGCTGGTGAACAATTATGGGTTTTGGCCAGTAATCAAAACACACTGTGTAAAGGGTTCAATTGCAATTACAGTTATTATCTTGACAGGTACTAATGATTGTGTTTAATATTTTAGTGGAGGTATTAGGTTTCTAATTAGATTAGATGTCTAGCACCAAGCATTAGATTTAAAGAATCAATCACTTTAATGGCTGACTCATTAAGATACAGAGTCAACTATCTATGAAAATAATTTTAAGATCTATTTTTCTCAGGCATAGATGTCTAAAAAACAAAACCAGTATTGAATAACTGGATTAGGATGCAAACAAACTCAGGTGTACTCCAAATGATGCACACAACAGAATGGTCAATAAGATCTCACACATAACAGTAGGCCAACTTTAGTGATTTACAGTAGAAATTTACATGGTCACTCAATTTCTTAGCATAACTAACATTACTAGGTAATTCTACTGCATGCTCAGTATTAAGTATCTCTGAAACAGGCTTAAAAGCAAACACTGCTGTTAAAACAGCATCCTTTAAATTTAATCAGTGGATTTGACCTATCGTTTTGATATGGCTCTTCTTGCCTGAAAAGCAAAAAGTTATGTCTCAACATGGATTTTCTCCTTCCCTTTGTTTACATAATTTGGATACGCCACTCTTTGGAGGGCAAGAGCTCAAGCACAGCTGATGTCTCAGTAGAGAACCTTTTCACAAGATCAGGACAGGATATATTTGCTACAGTCCCTCAGCCAGCACCTATCCTAAAGCTTGCTGTTCTTACCAGAGTGGGTATTCTCTTCCCAAGTGGCAGCAGGCTGCCAGCCACCACCAAAGATTACAGCAAGGGCAGTGAAACACTGGCACAGTTTGCCCAGAGAGGTGGTGGATGCTCCATCCCTGGAAACATTCAAGGTCAGGGTGGATGGGGCATGGAGCAACCTTGTCTTTTCGAAGCTGTCTCTGCTTATCACAGGCTGTTGGACTTCGATGTCTTTAAAGGCCCATTCCAACCCAAACTATTGTGTGATGGTTCTGTGTTTCGTAGAGGTAAAGTCACTAACAGCAGTCCTTCTTGTCAAAATCCTTGTAGTCAAAACCTCTGGAGTTCAACGTACAGTGAAACACATAATTCATTATTTTTAAATGACTGGGGGCTGCTGAGCTGCTTTATTGTTGCAGGAGAAGTGATGCTTCTGCTTTTTAAGTCGCAGCATTAACTTCTGGAATTCATACATCTCGATTCTAAAAGCATTGGTTAGGTTTCTCCAAACATAAACATTTTCAACATAGGTGATTCTGACAGCAGTGTGGAAAAAGTGTTGAATTCAACAAAGATAATTGTCCAGCTCATAGTCTCTGTAGAGGTACCACACAACAATTAATACTATTCCTTATCAAAATAAAATTCAAGTTTTAAAAGGAGCATCTAGCTAAAAATTTAATTGTGATTATCCAAATCTCTGGCTGACTAATGAACCACTCTTCTTCCTGCTAGTATCTGAAAATGTCAGGATTACACAAGATTCACTGATGTTTTAAAAATGGTATTTAAATATTAACACTAGGAAACACTCAGTTGAGAGCTCTGTCTTCAACTCTTTTCTCCATGGCTCGACCAAGTGTAGGATTTCGGGAGCTGTGGCAGACTTTTCTCACTGCTGTTCCAGAGAGGCACCTTGAAGCAACATGGAAGTACTTTGCTATGTCTGGAGCCATGAGCTTTGTTTCTGCCTTATGCAAAGTGAGCAGCAACAACATATCTGGCGTACATCTCCTGAGACTTAATGCTGAAGAAGCTGACTTCAGACAACTAAGTAATTAACCTTATGAATAAGCAAAGTATTTGCCACTAACCCATCTCCCAAAGAGCCTGCATGAGGCTGGCAACACTCTTGTTCCATCAGCACCACAACAAACATCTCACACCACTTCTGTCCTTCCCTCCATATTTTTCAATGCTGTGAAGCTCCAGGAAGTGTCTTGAAAGCCACTCAGTGTGGGAAAAAAAGGTGTGGGAAAACTAAGGGCTGCTCAGCACCTTACGGCCCAAAGGCCACTTAGTGCTCTTGGTATTTTTGTCTGAAGATAGTAAAAGACACGAAACACCTCAAACTCCTCGTCCCAGCCCCTGTGCAGGACACTGCAGGAGATGCATGCGGCCTCTGCACATTGGGGTCAACACGTGTGATGGCAGCATGAGGAGATGAGGTGATTTCAGCCATGCCTTGTGCCTTCTGAAGCCTCTCTAGACCAAACCTGGGTGCAAGCAGTGCCTGAGAGGGAAGTGTATCTCCTCGTGTCTCCTCTCCTCCCAGCTCTGTTAGCACCACTATACTCCCAAAACAAAGAGGGACAAATCTGTGTGGGTACTTCTGTGCTGATGAAGCTCTCCCAGAAGAGACAAGACTGCATCAGCATCAAAGGAGGTTTGCTGGCTTAGTTTTACTTCGCAGACAAGTACTTTCTTTCACAGAAATAATTAATGCCTTCAGGGTTTTCTGCCAGCTCCTCCTCCCTCTTTCCTGCCCTTGCTATGTGCCCATCCCAGTTGTGATATATGTTCCACATATGCAGGGAGCCATGGATAAAGCATTGGAATCTGGAGTCTTTCAGGATGCTCTAAAGTGCCCTAGGTATTGCTTGGCTTTGCAGATATAACAGAAAATGTAAAGAAGCTCAGTGCCTTCACAGAGGAGAAAATGGCATTGAGATTGATGCCCTAAGAGCCATAAAATAGCACCACTCTTACGTTTAGGCATCTGCATGCCACCCTTAGTTCCACGGACAGTAATGGTTGATTAATACATATTTTAGTACAGTATGATTAGTACATATAGATACCTATGTACAGGCACTTAAGTGCAGTTGTTTTCATCTAGAGCTGAATCCTGCTCCTCAATCTCTGCAGAGTAGACCTCACCATGAGCTGAAAAGCCACTATTTTAAATATTTGGGGTTCTTTTTCCTCCTTTAGCAACACATAATTAATGTTGTTACACATGGGAGTTCTTACCAGGATAGGATTGAACTAGACACTCAAATGGAAATAAGCATATCTGACCTCAAATTTTCAAAATGCCAGGAAATAAAAGATTCAGAATTAAAAGTGATCACAACAAAATAAGTTCTAATGTTGAGATAAAATAATTTATACATGTACACTCAGGTTTTAGATGACAGAATGACTAGCCATTACCAGTGATGTAGGCTGTTCAGTGAGGACAACTGAAGACAATTAAAGCACATTGGAATTTTTACAGAAAATAGTTAAGGGTTTTATAAACAGAGTCCCTATTGCACTCCCAATATTCAAGCAACTCTTACTGATAAATTGAAACTGAACAAAATAGTTGCTAACTCTACTCGAGAGCAGAGTGTGCTTTGATGTTTTGTTCAGAGAAACAAGTTCAAGAATGATTCACCTTCTATTTTACAAGGTAGTGCAGTTATTAAATTGGTTTAGTTTGTAACATTACTTCCGTGGAAAAGAAAAAAAAAAAAAAAACCTTGATCTATAAACAAAGGAAAATTTTCCTAGATCTGGGCTGCCAGCATAACATTCCATATTTTCCTAGGAATCAGTCTTACACATGGAATAAAATTTAAACTTCAGCAGCTACTGAAATAACAAAGGTGTGACTATAAGCAAAGACAGATTCCAGATTGATCCTGACCTTAAAATATAAAATCCCTCAGCTTGTCAAAATAAGATGGCATCCTTGAAACATATGAGACTTGTATAAATGGGTAAAAATCTTGAAAGATGTTTAATGCTAGGATTATTAACTATCAGTACTGCTCTGTTAACTACAGAGGTCTATTTATCCCAAAGTCCAGTTTTCAAAAGAACTGCATTCATCCTGAGCCCATTCAAAATATCTCACCTAATCACATGAATCAAACCAACATGTCTGTTCAAGAGCTGTTCACTATCCTTAAAATAAAGGTCCAGGCTTCCACATTGTGCTCCCTGGCAGGTAAACTTGTACCTCCCACATCAATGGACTACACCTAGTGCCAGCAGATAGGCACTGTTCCTATGCACAACCCATTTCTAACTGCATCTAGATGTCCACTGAGAATAAGATGCAAAACTAACCAGTCATATCTTATCAAAAACACACATGGTTTAAAGAAAAAAAAATTAAAATGATCTAACCAAGTTACAATAGGATTAGGTGTAATGAAAAAAAATATAATGAAGCTAGGATTTAAGAGGAAAAAGAATATACTATCACCAGGAAAATATATTTGCTATAGGAAAACAAAGAAACATTGACAGAAGCTTATTCATCCTGGAATAGCTTGGCTTTGTGCTCACTAAAGGGTAGAGTATTTCTCATGAAACTGCAAGTACTAAAGAAGATAAACTCTCTTCCCTTAATCAGTGGATTTGACAATTCATCATCAGGGATTTTACAGCAACAGATGGTACATCTGTCTCTGAGTTTCCTTTATTTTCCTGCCCTGTAAGAGCATCATGATTGTTTTGTACCTACATACTATATACATTGAAATGTAATTTGGAATAACTTTCCAATTACATTATTGTCTCCAGTTCCCATGGAAAACTTTGGTGGTTTTTTGAGTGTGAGGATAATTTCACAGTAACTTGTGGAATCATGGAATGGTTTAGGTTGGAAAGGACCTTAAAGATCATCTAGTACCAATGTCCCTGCCATGGGCAGCAACACCTTCTACTACACCACGTTGCTCAGAGCCCCATCCAACCTGGCATTAAACACTTCCAGTGCTGGGGTATCCACAACTGCTCTAGGCAATGTGTCCCAGTGCCTTACCATCCTCACAATATGGAATTTCTTTCTAATATCTAAAACTACTCTAATTTCAAAGCCATCACCCGTATCACTGCATGCCCTTGTAAAAAAGTACATCTCTGGCTCTCTTGCAGCCCCCCCCCATAGATACTGGAAAGTTGCTACAACTCACATTTCGTCAAATTAGGATTCCAACTCACATTCTCCAAATTAGGATCACACAATTAAATGATCCCTTCAACTTAGGGATCCCTTTAACTATTTTGAAACTGAGAGACCAAAGCTCACCTGCGGATAAATTAATGGTTAACAACCACATGGATGTACCATTGGTGTAGGATGCACCTACATAATCAAAATCTCCTCTCTTTTCCCACATTGCTTTGTATCCTCATGTGCTCTGCTGTCCTGGACACAAATTTCCAGGATGTTACCTCCTTGTGGAAAGGCTGGCAGGCAGTCACAGGGCCCCATGTGTGTTGCTCTGTACTCCTGGAAGCACACTCCAGCAATACTAGAGCGGCTGTGCGTTTTGCATTTGTGTGGAGCCATGCAGAGGTCATGGACTCGGCAGTCTGGGAAAGAGGAGACCATTTAGTCCTGCCTCAACAACAGCCGTGGTGATGTGAAGATACACAGATGTATATCAAAGCCATGCTGAGAGGGGTCACTCTGGGAACACTGCTCAAAGCAAACAAAGGGCCTCTGGCACAATGATTTAAAAACAAACCTCTGGAAAGAAGCAGAATCCTGGCAATGCTCCAAGTACCTTTCCCAAGTACCTCTGAGCAACAGATGGAATTTTTCCAGCAAAGCCACCGATTATGTGTAACGCAGACAAAAGGCACAGAGGAGTTCATGGTCCTTACCCAGGCTTCCAGTGACAGCGAGCTTCCTTTCCCCATACCAGAGCCCAGACCAGAACCTGGGAGAACAGAAAGCTCTTTCACCCCTGCACGCACGCACACGGAGTGGGAGCGTCTAGCCAGCCCTAAGCGAGCCACTGTGGGACTGCCGTGGTTTCAAATAAAAATAGTGTGATGGAGGTATGTTTATGAAAACATCACATACAGAAAAGAAAGGCAATGTAAAACACACTTTCCTTTTTATAAGGCCTATTTAGCATTTTACAAGGTATACTTTCCCAAGTGAGGAATGGAAAATTGCAAAGACGTTGAAAGCACTCAGGCAGACTCAGTGTCATTAAATGTTCGCTCAGTACAGTTACTCCAAAGAACTGTATTCTGTATGTGCCTGCTAGTAAAAAGAAGGACCTTAAGACAAGAATGAAGCTCTCTTTTGGAATGACAATCACAACCTTTATCAGTGTTGCAGACGTAAATAATTTTCCATTCCTATCTGCAGCAACTTTGGCAGATTGTGCTTCTCAGTGGCGTCCCTGGGTGATTTTGCTACTTTGTCTCTTGCCTTGCCAAATAAGCTCATTACTGATTCTTGGTGGCTTTCATCAGACCATCATTTTCCACACAGGAGGTGCATGTGTGAGAGTGCAAAAGCTCATGTGCCTGTTTCCTGACATCTCCTAAGCCCCGGGCTAACTATTCCACAGCTTTACCCTGATTACTCTTTAAAATAAAATAAAATGTACTCATATTTTCACCTTGAATATTCCCTACTGCAGTTTAAGCCATACTATACCTTCTATGACACTTTCTCCACAGCTGGAGGACTGAAACAGCCTTATAAAGAATATTTGAAGGCTAATATTATATCTGTCCTTCACTCAACTCAAGCCTCAAGCTATTTGAAGGAGTCAACTCTGTGGCAATGCTCTGAAATGCTCCGTTTCTCACACAGAATGTCTCTAAGAGGTATTTTAAAGAAAACAGCACTGCATGTGTTTGGGGAAGGCAACACCAGATGCTTGACCAGAACTCTGAATGCTTCTTCTGGGAGAACATCGGTGTTGTTCTTCTGCAGAGACAGATGCAAGCAAGCAGATGGCATAACTGTTTCAAAACAGTTACTATGCAGCAGTGTGAACAATGCATACAGCTTCAAATTCAGGATTTAAACAGAAAGATCCTACTCTGCAGCAACTAAAAAATTCAAAATTATGCTAAGAAAATCATAAATAGTTCCCAGAATATAAAGTCGTGCACATAATTCTTGTCATTGCAAGTGAAATGTAGTATCTCAAGTCAACTCGGTAGAAAAGCTGCTCAAGACTATTTCATCATGAAATCATAGAATTGATTTACTTCTCCCCTGAGAAGCTGAATACAGTTCAGACCACTATTTTCCAATTTTCACAATCACTTCTAGTCAAATATATTGCAAATATATTTCGAAAGTGTCTGTCGCTTCAGTTTCTTGGCACACTTTAGATAATACTCGGATGAAAAAATAACCTACTGCTCTCCCCCCACCCACATTCCCAAATCGCAGCTTTTGTGATGGCTCAGCGTGAGCTACCATCAGCTCCGACTGCACCAAGTGTTTTGTGACGCCTGAGGAACGCCGGGCATCTCTTGCTTTCCGATGGGTTACACCGAGTTTGAAGGACGGGAACGCCGTGGTAAAATTCTGCTGTGCTTTAAAGGTTTCTGGAAGGGAGGCTCATCCCTGTGGGATACACTCTGACGGGAACACCATCCCCCCGCGCCGCCCCCTCAGGCGCCGGCAGGTGCACGGCCGCTGCCCGCTGCAGCGCGGTCCGGAGAGCAGGCGGGGCGCTCCAAAGGTGAAACCAGCCAAAGGGGCTGGGTTTGTCCGGCCAGCGGAACTTCACCGCCGGCCCTTCCCAGCCGGAGCACTCAGGGCCAAGCAGGCAGCGCTCAGAGGGCNCGGTCGAGCAGCGCTACCCGCGGAGCTCCATCGAGGATGACTTCAACTATGGCAGCAACGTGGCCTCGGCCAGCGTCCACATCCGCATGGGTAAGGACCGCGGATGGGTGGGAGAGCCGCACGGCCCCGCCTCAGCCCCCCAGGCGCTTGTGGAGAGGTGCCCGTTGCCCTCGGTGTCGGGGCGGTCGGGGAACGCCCTGCGCTCTCGACGGGTGCCTCTGTGATAGCCCGGTCACCTGTGGCCTTGAGCTGCAGTCGGGTTCCGCGCCGTGCTTTAACCTGCCTAAAGGTTGTGCGTGCGGAGCCAGGGCGCTCTTTAGTCCAGGTTGGTCGTCAGGGTTGAGGGACCGCTGCCGGCGAAAGGCTTCGTCGTTTAACCGTGAAGGGGGTAGGTCTTCTCCTGAGAGGAGCTGCCCTGTGTAGATTCAGACGTGATTTTGTCCGGAGTGACGAGTTTTGAAGTCCGAAGATGGTGCATGGGATGCGTAGTCCCTGCGGTGTTTGAGGAGGGTCTGACCGTGTTCGCTCTCCGGTTGGACTCTGAGGCCTCTTCCAGCCGTATTCGTTTAGTGATTCAAAAGGGTTAGGATTAGTGACTGTAACTGCAGCAGTTTAACACGGAATTTCTTCCGTGAGGTGTTAGAACCTGTGCCTCTTCCACCGAAGCCTCTGGCCTGCTGAGAGGTCACAGGGCCGTCCGTGAAATCCCTCTCCGCTGTGGGTGTGCGGGTCTCAAAGGCATTGAGTACGCTCCCTAATCAGAAATCTAATCAGTAATCCTTGCTGAAATGGTGTTAGTGGGCACATTTCGGAATAAAACTGGCTGCGTGCTGCGAAATATTTTATTATTCTGACAATCGGGAGACTGCGTCCTATTAAAACGCGGTTTCATCTTGTTTGAAAAATAATGGGTGTGCCATAGGAGGTATGAAACAGAAACCACTAGCAAAATTGCTGATGCGTTTAGTAGTGTGGGGGAAAGGCTTTGCAAGCTAGGAGGCTGCTTCTAGGCTTGGTCAGTTTATTGTGCCAAGGTAGGCCCTAATCCCTCAAGGCTTGCCAAGTGTGTTTCACTTCCCCTGCTGCTAATTCAGTTTCTCATGGTATATGCTCTTAAATTTAAGAATGTGCTATTAATGACTGATTTTTTTTCCCCCTATAAGCTTATTTTTCCTTCTACAGCATTTTGCTTAATGGACTTGGTCTCCTATTCAGAACAGAGAATATCTGTATGATACATCTGTATGTTCTGAACTACACTTTTCTCTCCATAATTCTAGAATTAAGAAGCCTGTTAATTCTAGGATATTTTTCCAGCCTGTGGATAACTGTTCAATACAAGTTGCAAATGATAATAAATGATACTTAATGCGACGGAAGGAAAATCAAATAGACATTAATGTAAAAACTTTACCTTTTATAACTTTTGTGACTGTTTCTGCCTTCCATATTAATCCTCTGTCAGTTAGGTCTATCAGGCAGCAGAAACATGATGGAGAAGGTATGCTGTTAGTCTAGTGAGAATGGGAGTACATAGGTCTTAAACTCATCCAAAGTAAACTCCTTGCAATTGTTTTCTGTATTTCTTTTGTCATCACTGTTAATTGGTTAAATAAGGATGGCCAAGAATAAATGTAATTTTGCTGTAATACTGTGTCAATGTTTAAAAGTAAAATGGGCTTTGTGCTTTTTCACTATGACTTTATAATGTTTCCTTACGAAAATGAAAACTTGTATCTGATTCACTGTTGAACTTTGGAAGTGTAAGTGAAATGTGGTTCCATTTTTATTTTCCTTATTCCAGCGTTTCTGCGAAAGGTCTACAGCATTCTTTCTGTTCAAGTTCTATTGACCACAGTCACCTCTGCAATATTCCTATACTCTACTGGAGTGCAGGCGTTTGTTCATGAGAGGCCTATAAGAAGGTGAAATGCACTTAGCATTTAGTTTAGCATTTGTTAGGTATAAATTACATAACTTGTTGCTACATTTCAGTCTTCCTAGTCATTTTTATAACCTGTGTTTTGTTGCTATAACAGATACTTTTCAGCTTTATTAGGGAGAAACTTTTCTTCACTGACATTTTACTCCTTGGTTTACTGTGAAAGCTATTATTATTTTTTGTTGTGTGGTTGCTTATTTTAATTCATGTTTTATTAATAGCACTTATTTCAATATTTGTGCGGTGCAAACTTTTACAAGAGTTGCAGAACATCATTGACATTTCTTGTTTTACAGTCTAAACACTTTCAGAATCTTTTTGGAATGCTGTTGTTTATAGGTGCCTGTTCCAAAAAACAGAATCATGTCTTATTCCTCTTCTTCCCTTTCCTATGTTCTTTTCCCCCTTACCCCCTTTCATGATTTTCATGATAAAATAAGTCTCAAAATGCAAACTGTGCTGAACACGCCAGAGGAAAGAACAGCTGGGAAGGGAGGAGAGCACTTGAGTCTGGTTTCTGTTTGTCTGCACTTTTGGACTTTTACTTTCACTTTAAAGTCCAAATTAAGAAGGAGGATTAAACACTGCATGAAAGTTTCAGTTTCTGTATAACCTACACTGTGTGCAACAGTGGTTGTAAAACTACCATTTTCTACTTAAATCTGATAATTTAAAATTGTCCTGCTCGCTTTCAACTGTTGTGATTTTGTGTTTGATGTTCCCCTTTTTTTCTTGGAGGTCTGCTTGAATGATTTAGCATTACTTACTGGTCAGTATTGATTTTCTTTGGTGCAGTTAGTGCCCATGTTTGTTGCATTTGGGTGCTTATGAAAAATACTTCTCCGAATATTGAGCTCAGAACAGGCAAAACAGTACACATACTTTAACACTCTTACTTTGTGTCGATGAATTTTCTTCTTTGTATGTGTTCATTTCCAGATAATGGGTTCCTGGGCAGTCTTCAGCTTTAGTATTAAAAATTTGCCTTTACTTGTGACTGAACTATTTTTAACTGTTTATCTGTAGTAGTGTGCTTTAGAACGGTTTTATTGCAAACTTGCATTACGTTTACTTTGGACACCTTTTCTAGATGATCACATAACAAATTGGTTTTATATAAACAATTCCATAGTCTTAGAGATACTTAAGTTTGATTACTTTTTTTTTTTTTAAATATGGAATTTTACAGGCCTGTCTTGCTTTTGATATCTGGGCTTGGATCGCTGGCTGTAATTGTGGCACTGACCTTCTACAGACACCAGCACCCTGCTAATTTGTACCTGCTGTTTGGATTTGTAAGTCTTAAATTAAATTATTGATTAATTATTCAATTTAATAGTCTCTAGACTATCTTGCATTGTAATTAATTCCTCTGAATGAACTTTGGCTTTTTGATGCTAAATTCGGAGCATGTTTCCAGCACAGGCAGATCAGTCAGAGCTGTCCTGGAATTTCAGTCTTCTGCCTCATGTTGTGAATATGTAGATCCAGGCTAACAGTTGCTCTTGGATGTTGTGGATTATGTAGCAAATGGCTCTTCTGAAAAGAAGTCACAGTAGCTCAATTTTGATGCTTTAAGAGTTGCCTAAATTTTATTTGTGGTAAAACAGAAAGACTTGCTTGGTAAGTAAACAGGTTGTTTAAAAACTTTCCACAGTGATGCAGATACTGTGTTAGACAGCTGTCCAACAAGATATTAAAAATGTATTAATGTTATAGCTCCTTAAATAGTTTGTAAGAAGCGTCATATAAATGCTGTGCACTTAGAGTAGAAAATGTGACATTTTCCTATAGGGACAGTCTCTCACTCCTTTTCACTTTGTATTGTACTCTTTCTGTGTAACACAACTTCTGGCCCAGTAAGACAGCATGATTGCCTTTTTCTTGCTGAAAATTAAGCATGTTTTCATCCACAAAGATTTAACAGGAGACCTAATGTTTAATGGCTTGACTTTTTTCTTATCCTTTTATTTTTTTTGGGTTTGCTTTTTGTAGACACTACTGGAAGCACTGACAGTTGCCATTACAGGTAAATAGTAGCCATCTATTGTCTGATTCCATAAACAACTTGAAATAGGAATCCACTATGTTGTACTAATTGCCATTAGGGATTTGTAGATGTGACTAAAATGATAATGAATCCTGTCTGAAAATTGTAATGACAGTGGTAGGAGTTTAAACCAGGGAATCAAGGGAGAAATTCAGATTCAGAAATGAAATTGTATACACTCAAAGTGAGAAATGAGTTGGGGAATCAATTCTTTCAGAATAGCTAAAAATGTTCTCCCTCATAATGCTCAGCTCTCAGCAGAGGTGACCATCAAGTTGAAATAGTCCCATCTGCCCCCTCAATTTCCCTGAAGGGAATCTGAGCTCGGAGAATTCTGTACTTTATGGACAGGATTGAAAGGAAGCAGTGTGTGGTCACGTCTTGGCATCACCTTGAACTATACCTTACAGCATAAGATAAAACCTCTTCATTGTGGCTTATGATCTCCTGATCTGGGGAATTATTTAGGAGGAAGGAGGGAAGAAAAAGGTTGCATTTGTTTCTGTTTCTGCTATCTTTCTTTTCCTGTCCCCTAAGCAAAACTTCAAGCTTTTATAGGGGATTGTTTTCTTTTTCCCCTTGTTTCAGTATAATGAAAAATTAATATCGATTTTTCCCTTAAGATCTCTGTTATCTGTGCTTAAAATCTTTCTGTTTTGTTTTGTTGGTGTTTTCATAATTCTGACTAGGGAAGACCTGTTATTTCCATTTAAGAAGCTACAGCTATAAAGTAACTGTCAGACTTACCTAGTACAAGATCCCCGAGTCATATGATCATGAATTTGAAATGCAAAGACAAGTTCAGGGATAATTTACTTATTTTTCACAGTTAAGTTTAAATTTCTGTTTCCTCAGAAGATAACTGAGCAAATACATCATAGTGTAGTGTTCTTTCATTGACAGATTTCTTTTTCTGTTTATAGTGAGTTTCTATGATGTCTCCATTGTCTTGCAAGCCTTTATTCTTACCACTGCTGTATTTCTTGGATTGACTGCATACACCTTGCAGTCAAAGAGAGACTTCAGCAAATTTGGAGCAAGGTATATTGTCATATTGATGTTTTTTTGTTGAGTTTCTTTTTTTTTTCTTTCATAAAGCAAGCTTTGCAGGTATAATAAGGAACGCAGGTCAACAGAACCTGCTTCAAGGGAATGGTGAAGGTTATTTATTTTAAAGTATTAATTTTACCTAGTTCTGACCCTTGGTAAATTCTTCTCCATGATAAAGAATCCTAAAACAATTAGAAAACTAGTTTGCCTGGATTTTTCACTGAGAAAGAAGGCAGATGTTTCAAATCCTTAAAAAATAGTTAGAATATTACTTTTGACAGCTTTATGTAACTTCTACTGCTGACACAAATGAACAGTTGGCATCTAATAATTCCAGACAGTTACCTTACACAAATATATTGTGAAGAGGTTTTAGAAGAAATGAGGATGTTTTAAGAGAACTCTGAAAGAAATTATATTGTTGGTCACAGTGTAATTTATTTTCTTTCAGCCTCTTCGCTTGTTTGTGGATTTTAATCTTCTCAGGTTTCTTGAGGGTAAGATACTTCATGTTCACAGTTAGAAGATATTCACAGAAGAATCACAGAATGGTGGTGGTTGGGAGGGACCATAAAGATCATCTAGTGCCAACCCCCGTGCTGTGAGCAGGGACACCTTAATTAAGATCAGGTCACTCTGAGCCTGACCTTTTACTAAATTCTAGTGTGACTAAAAGGTTTGGATCAGCCCAATACAGGTTAATGAAAGAAAATTCCTACCCAGATCCAGTACTGTTCTAGATCTTGCTGGTGATCTTTTAATTTAGATTTTGTTGGATGTCGTTCTTGCCAACGTAAAAGGGGTGTTTAGGTTGATTGACAAAATTTCTCAGTTGAGATCTACTACTTGATGAGGAGAATGTGAAGGAGATTTGAGATTTAATTGTATTTTGGTTTTCTAGTTGTTCTGCTGTTAGAATTCTGGAGACCAGAGCTTTCTCCCTTTTAAATGGAAGCTTTTTTAGTCAGTGAGAGATTGTGTGACTGGAGAGTGTATGGAATAAGAGCATTGAACTGTCACCTTGGTTTTGTGCACATAGCACTAGAAAGACTGTGTTTTAAATGTGCCCTATCATTATGAAAATAAAATTCACAAGTATTTTTTTCATATTTTGTCTGCCTCCAGCTGTTTTTCTATAGTGAGACGATAGAGTTGGTATTTGCTGCTGCTGGAGCTCTTCTGTTCTGCGGATTTATTATTTATGACACTCATTTGCTGATGCACAAATTGTCCCCTGAAGAGTACATACTGGCTGCAATCAATCTCTACTTGGACATCATCAATCTATTCTTACACCTGCTGCGTTTCCTGGAGGCATTTAATAAAAAATAGTCGAAAGTGGAGTGGTTTGACTACAGCACAGTTAAAGTTAAGCATTTGGATGATCTGCAAACTCAGTAGTTCTGCCTTCTAGAGACTGAATCTTTATTATGTTTGCATTCCATGAATATTGATCCTTCCTTAGGGGGAAAAATGGATTTTTGCATAGCTACGATTCTTCTCCAAACCATGTATTTTATGTAGTTAACATGCTGTCATCATTACATTCACTTTTTTAACGCCTAATTTGCAATGGATGTACTTAATGATAACATTTTGCCAACTCCTGATTGCTCCAGAGTAAGCTTCTGTGCTGTTCTGTAGCTGCTAAAAATATTTCCTTTGGGATTGATCATTCATTTATGTACCACATAAGGGTAGCATGAGTTTACCATTGTGCAATGTTTTACTAAGATTTTTTTTTTTTAGGTTTTTTTTTTTTTGTAAAATTAAATGCTGTCTCTGATAGAGATGTTCTGTCCTTGTTAAGGGCTGTCGCTATGGAAGCTCTAAGGGTGTTAAAATAATTAAAGGGAATGTTCTTCATGTTTAGTACCATCAATTGCCTATCTTTCAGTGTTCTGAAAAATCATTTGGAGATCGATTATGGCATTTTATCAACTTGTGTATAATAAAACTCACTGTGTGTCAGTAAAAATG
>VWZN01020584.1:137771-160670 GCA_013396955.1 Regulus satrapa | reverse complement strand
GCTGTTTAAAATAAATACTAATCTGCTAAGCCCTCTATTTGTCCAGTATTTTAGAAATATTGTTATAAAACTTAACATTTAAAATAAAAAAATTGCATTTCTGTTTCCTTGGGCAACCAGAAAGGTGTTAACAGCCAATGCATCTCCTTAACTCATGCTATCAAATCTCATCTCCAGAATATCATCCCCTGCTAATTGTAGAGATTGGAATTTGAGAAAATGTAGGGGTTTGGGGTTTTTGGGTCACTCCCAACATCATGGAAGAAAAGTTTTTCCTTGAACTCCTTAACCTGCTCCTGACAGAAATCCTCAGCAGTGATGAGTGGATCTGTACTTCCACAACTGGGTGATTGCCCAGTAACAGCGACGAGAGGAGGACAAAGGGCAAAATCTGTCACACAATGTATTTCCATCTCAGCATTTCATTGTCCGTGACAGCATCCCCCAAATTCACTGGTGAGTGAGATTGCTTTATCCATCGTCGTGCGCAAACGGCAGCAACTTGTACCGTGCCACGTCTCCCCCTGGGTGTATCAGTGGCATCGCCAACCGGGCCCGTCTCTGGCTGCTTGGCGAGCGGCGGGAGCGCCTTCCCGCAGGAGCAATCCCGGCGGGACCCTGCCGGGCGGCCAGGAGCCGGGCTTTGCTGGGGAGAAGCTGCCCGCCAGGCGGCGCNGGGAGCGGGTCCGGAGCGGCCCCGGAGCGGGTCCGGAGCGGCCCCGGAGCGGCCCCGGAGCGGCCCCGGGGTGTCAGTGCAGTCACACGCTCTGCCCTAGTAAGGAGGGGCATTGAAATGTGTGTAAAACCGCTTGGTTTTTTTTTACCGATGATTTGTTTGTAACGGAGTGCAGTCGCTCTCTAAAAATATACTAAAAATGCTACTTCGTGAAAATGCTTCCCCAGTCTAATTTTTTTTTCTTCCCTTAAACATGTCATTTTTCCAGGGAAGTGCACAAAGGGACCCATGATGTTTTCTGATGTATGGTGTTTTGTGTTTAAAAGGAAGGCTCTTTAAAAGCCTCTTATCAATCAACTGAAGCATTTTAATGACAATTTCAGAAACTCGGTGGAGAGAGAGTTGTTTTATATCTGCTTGTTTTATTTGCATTTTAAAATCTCCACGTGGTGATTTCAGCTAAGGTCTTGTGTCAGGGAAATCCAGAAGTGAAGTTGACCAGAGACAAGTAAAAATGCCTGTGTTGTTTTCATTGTCCAAATGTAATGATGTGCAATGATTTAAACCAGCAGTTTCACATGGTTAAAAATGAATTAGATTTATAAAATTCTAAAAGCAACCTCAGACACACAAAAAAGGATAACAGTTTGCGTTAGGGTAGATTAGTTTTGAGACTGCAAAAAACTATTTTCTATGCATTCACAAAACAAAAAGTTTTTATTTTTAGGAATGCACTGAAAAAAAAGATTCGTTTTCATACGGACTAACAGTGTTACAACAAATGCATCTGTTCCTGCAATTGTAATTGAAGCTGAGAAATATAAAATAATCTTCAGCATTTCAGGAGTAAATATAAAACAATATAAATTAATATCAAATTAGAGGGAAAAATATTTTGGTAATACAAGATCCACTCGGTAAGAAAAACACAGAAAACAAGGTTTCTTTATCTAAACAGAGATTTGAGAAAGACACACAATAATACAGTTGAACAAATTTATGGAATAATATTTTAAAGTGAAAAATATTTTCTAAGTTGCCAGAAAACAAGTGTTGCTAAATTTGTAGAAATAAAGCCATACTTTTAAAGAGTAAAAAAAGGAAAAAAAAAAGGTAAGTTAGAAATAGATTTAAGCTGCATAAATCTATACAAATAAAGTAAATTTATATTGTAACTAAACCTACCAATTCCAGTGAATGAGAATTTTGTCATTCATTGGTCAGGAAACAAAGTTTAAAGCTTGAAAAAACAAAACAAAACAAAACAAAAGACTAACAAAAAAACAGAGAAGCTGAAATTCCAGCTTTCATTGAAAATAAAATAAGCAAAAAAGTTTTTGCAAAACCTTTTCAAATGTTAATTGAACTTCTAAATACACTTTAAAAAAAAAAGATTACATTATCTTTCAATCACAGACTCTACATTTTAAAATCTCATTTCTGTCAGAAACTTCACTAACACAAAAGTGTAAACCAATGAATTCAACTTCTGGTCTGCCCTGACATCTTTAGAGATTGTTTTGTTATGGAAGGAAATTAAATAATTTCCAAAGTTATCTTTCCCAAGTATCTTTTTGCATTAAACAGGGTTTGGATTCAGTGGTTCCTAATGAATTTGGATATGTTAACAGTGACTGGATCATATCCAAATATGACTTGATGGGAAAGCCATTAGTTTTTTTTCCCTGAGGTTACACTGGGATCCCATCTGGTGATTGCTAATAAATGTGGATACATTCTGGAAAAAAAAAAGAGCTTGTATCAGATTCTAGTATGAATTACTGGGAGTGCAGTTTCTTGAAGTTTCATTCATGCACTTCAGGGAAACTGAGCTTGGAGTACTTTAAAATTTGACAAAAAGAACATGACATAAAACTTCCGTTATTTTTTTTTTAATTCTACTGCAATTGTTTTTGCCGTAGAATTACGTTTGAGATCAGCAAAAATGTATTACTATGTAAGAACACTTATAAAAAAGTCCAAAATAAAACCATCCATTAAAAGCAATTTTATATTTGATTGTAGCTACCAAATGCTTATGGTAAAATAAAACTTTAGTTATTGAATGAGTGTCTGAATAGCTTTCCTCCTAGGAAAGTAGGATGAAATCTAAGTCACATTTATCTTTCCTGTGCACCATCCAAAACACTTAAGCAAGTTTCATTTTTATATGCAGTACTAGGGAGAAAATCTGAAGAGGACCAGAGACAAATGTTTGTCTTAACAAAGAGGAAATGCACATCCATTTTTAAAATCCTGTAAATTCTTGGAAAATACAGCAGTCTGTTTAGAATAGTAAAGCTGATGGTTGAATGCAGCTTATGTTATTTGTGAACACTACAACTATATAATTACATGCAGGGAAATACTGCATTTCCTTTTGTAAAGTAAAAATACTCTTGTTCAAATCACTTTTCCCCCCTTTTTTTTCTTCTTTTTTTTTTTTTTTTTTTTTCTTTTTTTTCTCCCTTAACAAACCAATTATTATCCAGGGCAAATCGACCCTGGTTTTGATCAAAGGAGCAATTTATCTCATCCTGCAGTTCCTGCAGCCTAACAGCTATCTGTTGTTGCAGAATGTGCAGGTCGCCTTTAGCTGCCGACCCCATCCAGGCATGAGAAAAGGGAGTGAGGAAAAACCTATAAAGCCCGAAATAAAACTGCGGGTTCTTCTGGTTCTTGTCAGGTTCAGTTACAGTGGTACAGAAACAGCAGTAAATTCACTGAGGCTCTATCAGATCAAAACAGCTCTGTTATAAATATCATTCATATAAACCATGTGGGCGAGAGAGAAACTGTCAGAAGAAGGGAAAGGAAAATAGATCTTCTGCACTTCAATAAATTATATGATGCTTTTATAGATTATAGCAAAAGAATTAAAACTTAACATACGTATGCCTATACGTGAGTATATGTGTGTACACTCGCATAGTAGTATTAATTTAAATATTCAAATGTTTTAAATCAAAATATTATACTTTAATAAAATACAGAAATTTCAGTGACTGTAGATAAAATTGTAGTACAGTATAAATCTAGAACAAGAGGTTCAAAGAAGTGCATTATGTTTTCCTCAAAAATTGACTCAATGGCTTGCTGCACTTCTAATTGGATGAACAACATAGTTCTGCTCGGTTTTGCAATTGGTGAGCAGCTGAGAGGGTTGTGATTATTAAAGGTCATGACCTTTAAAGGTGATGAGGATGTGATGACCAAAGCCCTTGTTTACCTACACAGTTGATAGAAGAAGGTTGTTTCATAGCTTTCCCTGCTGTAATTAAAATTATCAGCCAGAGTCTTAGTGACATACCATTTTGACAAATTCCCTGTGCTTGATGGTGGTATGTTTGGACATTTTACATTTTGAGATGCCTTGACACAATTACTGGAATACAACTGACAATCCCTTTACGTGAAATATCTAGAAATAGCTAGAAGTTGCCAGGTGATAACGTACTTTTCCTCCTTTCTGATCTCAGCTAGATCTAGAGCCATATCTTGGCTATAAGAGTTTATTAACTAGGGAAAGATTAATATGTACATGTCCGTTCAGTAAAGCATAAATTAGAGAAAACACGCTAGCAAAACCATTAACACAGCAGTGGCCACAGCTGTGCAGTAAGAAAATAGGGACACATTTAAATGATGGGAGTGCACCAAGCCTTTTAACAAAGGAATTAGATTTGTTACTTGATTTCATGAGAAGTGAAGCTACATGCACTTTACAGAGCATCTACCAAATGGAGGAAATCTGTTTCTTAAGAATTGTCATATTTTTGGGCACACCATTTTACTTTGATCTTCAATTATTGAATTTTTAAACAATTTTCAAGTGTTTTTTCTTGCCACTGTCTCCTGATTCCTTGCCCAGGGGAGCTGAGGTCATTGAGTTCTACTGTCAATGCTGTACATTTGCTGGCTCAAGTCCCAAGTCAGCTAAACAGACAGATAGTTGCTTCAAAAGGGTAAGCGATGGGATTCAAGATATTTTGGTACTTAATTGCCCATGGTAGATTGCTTACTGTCTTGCAGGTCACTCCTTAATGACCACAGGAATAAAACCAGAGACAAAGAAAAATGAGGTTCAATGAAAACCAGGAACTGAGAGGAGGAAATGTACAGAAACAGGACTCCTAACTTAAAACCTGTGAAGCAAAAAGAACCACTAGCTGACCCCAAAGCTTCCTGTGGTCTTCTCTGTTGGGTTCACATGTTCACTTCGTGCCTATAATTGTGTCTCTGATCATGTCCAAAACTGTTGCAGACTGATAGTGCATCCTTAGCACATCTGGGAAATCAGAGCAGCATTCATTTACTCCAGCTTTACTCTCTTTATTTAGAGACTTTAATCAGAGCTGGTTATCCTTAGCTACATTTTCCATCACGGGAGGAAATAAGGGACAGCTCAAGGGGATATTTAACTCAATTTTTTGTTGACTATTTCTGTATATACTAATCTGGTTTCCTCTACCTGCTTCTGTCCACTCACGACAATGTAAGCTTTGTGCAAGTCACATGGATTAGACCTTTAGCATAGCAATGCCCAATATCTTTCTTCCAGATTTCCTCTTTTACTCCCACACTCCCTTCCCAACCGATAGAATCCACAACCTGGTGGTTCAAGCCACAGAATGACAGGAAGGGAGGACTTGACTCCTTACAAACAGAATTTGTGCCTTGCACCAGCCTTATAACTGTTTCATTAGTGGGGCAGTATCTGAGAAGACAAAATTGTTGAGATTTTGGGAGGAAAGATTCAAGTGTGTTATCCAACACACTAGAGAGCTTCTCTGTGGATTGACTATGAGCAGACATCTCCTGTTAGGCCTGGATGTTGCACTTTCAGAGAGGACCAGAATTCAGAATACATCTCAAAGAGGATGAGATTGATTTCAGACAGCTGCCTATTCAACACTCTTGAGCCTTCTGAAAAGCCACTTATTCCTCCCCATATAAAGAAACATTAAGCTTGAAAGTATATGGATCTCTGCTGAAGTCTGTGGTCTTGAAGCTTAATGCTGAACACTTCTCTCTTGTTTTGAGTTTATGTGTTTTGCTGAGTGTTGCTGTGGGGGCTTAAATCAGTAACTTTTGCACATGTGCAGGTGTGTATAAATTCTCAGGAGTTTGAGAGAAGGAATGTAGTGTAGACGAGAAGGATGACTCTATTGGGCTCTGAGGCTGCTGCTAAAATTAACTAGCAGGCCAGACCTAGCACATAAGCTTTTGTACTACTAAAGAGCACCAAAAAAAATATAGCTTTCAAATGTTAAAAATGAACGAGAAGTTTGGCAACACCTTTGATGGAATCACCATTCTGGTGATCTCCCTACTGCAAGGATGTCAGAAACACCTCCTCTCACTGGGAGTCATCCTTCCTGCTCTGCCATATGTTGGCTTGGAAGGGCCAGGATTATCAATACCACAGCCAGATACAGTGGGCTGGCTGTTTATCCAGAGGTGAATCAGAGTGCACGCACTGGGCCAGCAATGTCTGTGGAAGGGGTGCCCTGGGTATTGCTGATACCTGAATGTATAGATCCTCTTTGTAAGGTAAATTTTTGTGTCTCTTCTTGACTACAGATGCAGTGTCTCTTCTTAGCTACAGATGATGAATTATGTTTTTCTGTAATTTAATTTTCTGCTGCAGCTGCCATCCAGCCCTCTAAAGTAAAAATCTACAAGCTACTTCTGTAAGTCACTAGGTGGAAGCATCTACCTTAATACTACTAGAAAACTCCTTATTAGAGAGGTAAGTTTTCCAGTTCCTGTCATCTTTAATTTTTGCATCCCATTACACAATGTCTCATTATCAGATGCTATTAATGACGGTTGCTCTATTGTCTGGTTTATCAAAGAACCTCAGCACAAGCCCAAGGACGATCCTATGTCCTGATCCTTTAACATTTGGAAATGCACTTTATTTTGTATAGTGACTAATACGTGCATGTTTGGGACTTCGTTTGGTGAGACATGCAAGTATGTGTTTTAACTGAGCTTATAGGAGCAAATACTTTAGGGGCTGAACTGGGACTAACATGAGTCTTCCTGACCTGCAAACACCTTCAGCAAAATTCCAGTGTGAAGCCTTGTCAGAAGAGCTCCCTGGGTCTGGGTGCAAGTACCTCCCATTTTCTCCACACTGTGAATTCTCTTCTCCCTTTCCCCTCTCCATTCAGAATAATTGGCTGCCTTGGAGAGAAGTCAAAATGCCAATTAGACATGTGTGACCTGGGCAGCCTGGAGAATATTACTGTTATACTGGAAAATGTCACTAATATGCATATAGGTCTTCTGCAGCATCGTAGCTCTTAACTAGATGGCCACTTCTTCATCCAGGTTTTGGTATCCTGACTCTTCTCCAATTCTGTCCTGGTCACTGACATCTGGAATACTCACTAAAGGTCTGGAAGTGGCCAGGTGGAGAGCAATGGTGTTAAGCAGAAAAGGAGGCAAGTTGAAATGGGCCATCTGGCTGGGTATTGCATTCTGACACACCAGAGGCCAAGACTGCAGGCTGATTTCAAGATCTCTCAGTTCCTAATCTACTTTAGGCAACAGCAGCAGGGCTAATTCAATTTAAACCATTTAATCTAACCTGGTAGATTTTTCAGGAAAGTGGATTAGCAAGTGCTGAAAGGACTGCTTTGCCAGCGAAGTCCATAGATGATAACCTCATGGAAAGAGACTACAAACAACTGCCTGAGGTTGCCTTGGAAGTGTTTTACCCTTCTCAAATATGCCAGCTCCACAGCAGGCAAGCAAACCAGCTCCATCCTAATCCAGCTCTTCCTCCATTGGTTTGTTCTCCTGGAAATGCCAGTTTTTACTAAGGTTGATACATGAATTGGAAAGAATCGAGTTTGGTTTTCATGCCACAGACTACAATGCTGAGAAATAAACAAAAAGAAATCTGTTTTTTACTTGTTAGCTGAGCAGTTTTGATTTGAAAATCACTGACAGACATCAAACATGGGACCCCACAATGAAATGTTTACAGTGCCATTTCAGAGAGGGACTCCACTTTGAAACTGAGTGGAAGTATGTGGGAAGTTTGCAGAGCAGGATGTGTAGGGGCTGAAAATTAAAGCACGATGGAGCCATCAGCATCCAGAGTTTAAGTTAAAAAATGGTATTTATATTCCTCATGTTTCTTCTCAATTGACAAGATGATCCCTTCCCTTTGTGGTTATTGAGCTAGCTTTTGTCTTGATTCAGTGTATTTTCAATTTGCTGGCTTTGGCTTTGTGTTGATTTCCTTTAGAAATGGTACTAGCAAACTGGGGAGCTCTGCACACTTCATTGTGAAACAAAGAACACCATTTCTTTATGTTTTCTTCTGTTTGTTTTTCTTGTATGAACATATGCAAGATGTTTCATGCAAATCAATGTATAATTTAGCACTGACTTTGGTTTGATGGCAGAATGCTTAACACTTGACACTCTTATTTCTACTTAATTTTCTCATGCAACAGCTTATGCTGCTTTCCATAACATAAATGAAGAAGGCTAACTCTATAATTTGAGACTTGGAATTACTTTATTATTACAATCTGATTTGTTTACTGTTGGCAAACCCCAAATATTCTTCCGAAGAGGAAGTTACTCTGTTGTGCCTGCCATTAATATAAATATATATTATGCCATGTGTTTTATCTATATAGGGCACATTTCCTTCCCAGTTCACTGTTTGTCACTGAGAATAGAGAAAACAATTACAAGACAACCTGCTTTTTATTTTGAAACTGTGAAAGTTATAAGCTGCAGTGAATTGGAAAAACTCAAGAAACTCTATGGGACAGAGGTATTTCAAAGCACTTCCACTGGCAAAAAAAGTACAGAAACAAGACCATGATGAGGACACTTTGTGGAGGTAACTGGCAGTAAATGAAACATGAATCTCTTGTGCCTTCTGTTGGCCTAGCTCTCTTTGCAATTTGGGTTTGTGTAGTAAGGCAGGAAGTAATTCTTCTCTTCTACAACTGAACCTGTAATGTTGGTTTTGTACCTCAGGGTAGGGATTGACAGAAAGTATTGTACAAACTGGAGAGAGCACCAGATCAGGAACAGCTTGGGGGGAAGGGATGCTTCTTTGGGGGGCAGGTTAGGGGCAACACTGGCAGCATACACAGCATATATGAAGAGGGAAGATAGGGGCTGAAGAAAATGAGCAGAAGCCTTCCTGCAGGTTAGTATTATGGACTTGGCTGGCTGCTATCCCTGGGGAAGTGGCAGCAACCTTGTTGTTTGGAGCATGTGAAACTAGTATAAACAAGACCGTAACAAATGATTGCTGGAGAACAGTCCTGTACTGGCGGGGAGTGCTGGGTGACTTAATGGGTCTTTTCCATCTGTGGAGTCTATTAATAACAACAGATGATGCAAAAAAAAGAAAAGAAAAGAAAAAAAAAAGGTGTGAAACTTGTGCAGGCATTTTTCAGAAAGCAAATCGCTTTCCTGAAACAGAGAAAAAAATAATCTGAAATCACCCAAAGACATTTATTGAACCTTATCTGAGTCTGTTTTTACAAAATGTGTTGATATTCAGCTGCCAAGCGAAATCTTGGGCTGATTGACATCCAGTAGAGTCCTACCACTAGCTTCAGCCAGGTTGGAGTAATTGGGGAACCAGAGGTTGGTTCATTTGATCAATCAGATCTGACAAATTACCCCCCACTCAAAACAGTTTAACTCATTTTTCATCCTCACAAACGAACAAAAAACAACCAAAAACAAGACAAGAAAGAAGAAAAAACCTCTAGCAAAAGAGTAGATAAGAGCATTGCACTTCCAGTCTCCCTCTTCCCTTCTCACAAACCTGCCTTTCCCCCTCACCCATCCCAGCAATCCTGCAGGTCTGCTGTGTTTGGATTGCTTGTTTGGTTTGGATTGGAAAATACCCATTAGATGTAGCTCAAAAATTGTGGCAGAAAGTCTAGAAAGTGAAACAAGACAGATATGTAAGAAAGATGAGTGGTCTGCTTTCATTATTTTCTCTTCAATTTCAGATGGAGAAAATGTTGTCTGTTCTCAGTTTTTCCAAAGAGCCAACACTCTTTGCTCAGACTTTGTTACTGCTGTCCTTTGAGGATGCTCTGCCCTTGCTGGCCTTTCACCTCTGGCTACCTTTCCTTTTGTAGTGATGCTTCTGAGACTTGGGAACATAAGGAGTGGAGAAATGAGAGGACAGCTGAGGTGAGGCAGGAGGCTTGTACGTCTGTGGCTGACCAGCAGGGTAAACAGAAGGATGGAAAAGCAGCAGTTCCCTCTGCTGCACCTGAGTTACCACAGCTCAGGGAGGCTCTGTGGCTTCCTAGCACCTTTTCCTGCCCATTTTTGCCACGACCCCCCACCACCCTCAGTGGTCTGGCCTCACACTCCTCCTCTAATCTCCCTTTCTGAGGAATTTCTGCGACCTCAGGCTGCCCATCCTTGGTTTCTTTCACCCTTGGGCAGGAGGAGGGGAGTGGCTCCAGCCTCCAGCTCCATTGTGTTTGTTAGGGCTGCACAGTCCCAGGATGTTTCAAGAAGGCTCAATAAAAATCAGAGCTGAGCCCACAACGTCTTTAATTCATGCTCAGTAACCAAACGAGAGGACTGCTTGCTTACCAAATGAAACTGTTTCAGCATTAAGAAAAATATTTATGAAGATCCTGCCAGCAGAGCTGACCTGCAAGGCTGATTTCCTGATGCCTCCCCCTTGTGGCAACCTTCCATTCTCTGCCAAGTTATTGCATCTTTCTTTTGTCAGCGTTTGTTTTGTTGTGTCATTTCAGGGGGCAGAAAGGATGTGTGTCTCCCCACACCTCACCCTGGCAGCCCCTCGGTTGTGCAATGGTCTCAGTAGTCCTTTGCTCTGACTGTTGAGTTTTGTGTCTTCCCAGCTGCTCCCATGACCTGCAGGCCCCCTTGAGGGGCTGTTCTTTGGCTTTTCAGTCTATCAGAGTCTGTGCTTGACCTCTCTTGACAGTTCTGCAAGGGTAGGCTGTGGTGGGCTCAACACCTCTTCCCAATCAGGCTCTTCCCTCACCCTCAGGCTTTTGAATGGGCTTATGATCAATTTTGCTTTGATTAACTCCACTGGCTTTTAGGGTGCCTCAGAGAAGATGTCTTGTGGGGTCAGATTCCCATTTGGGGCAACAATTATGTTACATCCTGGGCAATGCCCTGGTATGTCATATCATACAAAATGTTCCTTAACTTCCATCTACAGTGTTTGTGTGAATGCCCCCCAAGGACCTCTTCTGTCCTCCCTCCACAGAGAAATGGAGGAAATATTCCCTGGTGATCAGGGAGGGCTCTTCCAGCCTTTTCCCATGGCTGGTTTGGAATTTCATGGTGCAGTGGATTTTCCCATAGCTGTTGGTCACTGTATGCGCAAAAAAATTCTCACTGTGCAAACTCCGTGTCACACCTGGTGAGCAGACTCACTTTGAGGTTAATTTGAGAGTGGTTCTTCCTTTTTCCAAAAGTTTTTAGCATTTCTCCCCCAACCCTCACTGTTGTTACCTTTTCTTTCTGGCTGTCACACTGGGTCCTTGCCCCATCATCTCAGTCCTTTCTTTGCCCATGCAGCTACTTCCTTGTACTTGAACTCTCACCTCCTTACCCTTCAGAGAGTCATGCACAATTTTTGTAAACTGGCACATGTGGCTTTAAACAGATTAGTTTCAGAATATTGAGATTTTCATTGATGCCTGTCCTGGGTTATCCTGTGAGTTTTTTAAAAATCTCTGGTCTCTCGCAAGGAAGCAGAAATGTTAGGGTTCTGAGCATCATGTTTTCCTCTGAGCCTTCTCTAAAATGTTTGGGCCCAGCCATGTGGGTGCAGAAGGAGTGTTCATTGCAGAAAAGTGCTTTACGTGTGTGTGCATATAGATGTGTGTGTATGTGGGCTCCTTGTGCTAGCCCAGGTGCCAGAAGTGGGGTACAGTGCTCTTCTTGATTTTTTTAGAAGTGCTATGGTTTCATTTAGCCCTATTTGCTCACAGCAGGGGCAATTTTTTGTTGTCTTTTTGTGACAGTCATGTGTGCAATGTGAAGAGATCTGTTGGGACCCAAAGCATTTAGAAGCATTTAGAATCTGAGTGCTGTAATTAGATGTGTGCAGCACTGTCTGGTAAAGGGGTCTGATTGCCAAGCAATGTTTTGAGTTATAACAAGACAAAGAATCAATCTCGAAGAGCCACCAAAGGGAAGACACATAATATTTGCATGATGCAGCTTTCAGGATGTAGTAATGACAGCTCTGGAGCTTGCCCTGCAAAGCATCATGCTGCACACTATGCTCGCTTCTCTAACCCCCCAGCAAACCTTTGAGTGGCACTGCTGGGGGCTGAGTTTCGTCCCTTGCCTTTAGTCTTAGGATGCCACTCATGAAGGTAACACACAGGGCAAAAGTACAGGCATTATTTTCTGCAAAATAAAATTATGCCACTCTTGCAAGAGGCCTCAGAAGCCCAGGAAAAAAACGTTATCTGTGGCATTGTATGGACTTCTGCAATGATGGAAGCCACACACATCTTTTGCTGACTCATGGCCCAAGAGATTATGGCTTGCAGTGTTAAACCATTGACAGTAATATACATTGAACAATCATTTTTTATTAGGATGTTGAATGGTAGCGGTTAACAAATTAATCAGGGACCAGGGATACAAACATATGCCTTTATAGCTTATGGCAGGGGTAGAACCCTTATTTTCTCCACTTAGTTAGTGTGTATGTTTTAAAAGGGGTAAGTTGTATGCTCATCATTTTTCTTGTTGTCCAAGATCTCAGCAACAAAACAGTAGGGAACTCCCATTACACATTTCAGCTTGAAAAGTATTCCTTTCTTTTCTCTGTAAAATGTGCAGGTCTAGTGATCCAAGTTAAACATTACTGGAATTTAACCATGACTCAGAAACAATATTAATTTTGAGCCCACATATTTTTCTTCTGGTAGGGTATAAAAGTTTAAAATAAGTATACCCTCCAGACAATCTGAAAATGGTAGAGTGCAATGGATGAGACGAAGAAAGAAAAACAAAACAACATGCACATGTAGCAGCAGAGCAGCAGCAGTGTTGGGTGGTATGAACATTTTTGGTATGATGGCAAGAACCAGAGTTTTTTTCCCCCATTTCTGTGGTCTGGTTCAAAGGGAACAGAAGGCTGGTGTCATACCGCTGAGCTGGGTCAGAAGATTCCTGTCCCATACAAATCCACAATTGGGGTTACTTCTTGGTGGGAAGCACAGGGATTGTTCAGAATATTAGCATGGCATTTCTGAACTCCCGCATCCCTCACTCCCTCCCTGCACGGGAGATACCACACTGCTGTTTGTCTGAAGTCTAAAGGCTGCCACAGCCATCTTTTTCAAATTAAAATGGAAATGTAAATTTTGTAAATGTTAGTTCTCCTAATTGGCAGTGGCTGGTATAATTAAAATAAAATCACTAATACTTTCTCTTGTTTTTTTTATTATCACTGAAGTTCATTTTTCAGTAACTCAGACAATGTCTTCATTTTTATGAAGACCCATACTGACCTCCAAATATCTGATTTTTTTCAGTGAATGTTTATGCCCATCTGGTTTGAATTTAGCATTCTTATGAGTCATTCCGCTTTGATAGGAACACTCTGCTATAGAAAACTTCTTTTAATATTTTAAAGTTTTAAATCAAACACTGCATACTGCATTACCTAAGCCCCCTACAATTACAGAAATCAGAGGGTTCGTTTTCTTCATCAGACATTGCATTTGCTCTCTTAATAAATTAAATGTTTTTTCATGCTAGAAAGGTCTATAATGCACATGTGTTCAAGTGTTTTACCATCTTTTGTTGCCACATCCTTTCCCAGACTCAATAACAGCCTTTTTGGAAACAGCCTCAGTAGAGGAAGGATGAGTGATTCTATAGGAAATAAGGATGCTCAGCACTTCCTTACATCTGACATTTAACCCAAGCAAAAGTGCTATATTTATTTTACTATCAACACTGATTTTGTTACTTCTTATGTTCTTACTATACGCATTTCCTGATGTTAAAGATATAAACAATTCTTTTGGGTTATTTCTTTTTTTGCAGGGAAGAGTTTAAATAGGTTTTTTAAGAAACTCCAAGTGAACTGCAAAAGAAAGGAAAAAAGTTAAAAGCAAGCTATTAAAAGTATGGTGCTGTGGAGACCATTTTATTTCAAAATAAAGTTTCAATTTGCCAGCACGTTTTGTTGAGCTATAATTGAATCATCACATGAAATAGAATGGGTCAGTTCCAACTGGAAAAAAAATGGAATATTTTAAATTATTGTTTGCACTTAATATGTTCTAACAAGTTGAGACTCCACTTCCTTTCCTGACTACTTAAATTCATTTTAGCTCTTAAACATATACAAATTAAAATTTAAACATTGATATTTTCTCTGAGACCCCCAACTAGAAGAGAATTAGTTTCTGAGCAAATATGGGTGAATTGCTTTAAACCAGATGAAAATGACGTTAATTTATTCTATTATAATATGGGATAATAGAAGAAGTTGGGTTTTTTCTGTAAACACAAGCTATTTAAGCACTCAGTTCAAGCAAATGCTTAGCAATTAATTTTTGCTACATACTTACAAATTAGACTGACACTACTTTCCCAGTTTATAGCCTATAATATCCTTTTTCAAAGCCTCTGACTTTTCTCTCTTTTCTATCAGGGTAAATTTGGATTCAATTAAACAAAGAGAGCAGCTAATTTTTAGCTGATATTTAGCAGAAAATACAGAACCCCACCATGAGGGTGGAGCTTCATGAGGAGCCAAAATGCTACTTTTATATTCTTACACCAGGGTATCTTTTACATTGACCAGGGCAGCAGAACAACTAATGTGCTTTAAGTAAGATCTGCTCAGTGGAACAATGTAAGTTTGTCATTGCTATGCAGACCAGTAATAGTGTCTGGTTTATTTTGGTTGCATTTTAGGTAAGGTTAAAAAAAAACCTAAAAAAACCAAACAAACAAAAAAAAAAACAAAAAACCCAGGCCCATTAATAGGAGCTAAAATTTAGTCCCTTCATTTCCATCATTCCTAAGCAGCCTGTAACATGAAGAATGCTTTTGTAGTTCACATTAGTCACATTATCATGATGGAATAATGAAAGAAGAAAGGATTTATTTTTAAGTACAGTTCAGAGGTGTAGTGTTGTCAGACTAATGTCAGAATACCACACTTTTAAAAAACACTTAACCTTCATCACTCAGACAGATAAATACTAAAGATACTGAAGACCCTTTCTAGTCCATTGTGGATGTTGTGTCTCTTTCTTTCTTTCTTTCTTTCTTTCTTTCTTTCTTTCTTTCTTTCTTTCTTTCTTTCTTTCTTTCTTTCTTTCTTTCTTTCTGTCTTTCTGTCTTTCTGTCTTTCTGTCTTTCTTGTCAGATAATGGATGA
Organism: Regulus satrapa; assembly: GCA_013396955.1. NCBI lineage: Eukaryota > Metazoa > Chordata > Aves > Passeriformes > Regulidae > Regulus > Regulus satrapa. The sequence goes on along the minus strand of VWZN01020584.1, from coordinate 145,576 downwards.
CTTTAGCCTTGTTAAGAAATCTGGGGATAATAAATCATAGAATTATAATTCTGTCAATTTTCAATAATAATTTTTCACCAATTGCTGGACTTATTTTTTTCCATTTCCAAAGACAAAAAGGAAAATATTTTCACTCATTTTCTCAGTATATGTATAGAGTGGTTACAGTTCATTTTCAGAGGAAAAGTTCAGACATGTAATGGACATAAGAAACATTCATCACATAGTTGTATGCACCCAGGCTCTCTCCCATTTTACTTGTAAGGATTAGAAGGATTGTAAGGGAGAAGTAGTAGAGGTTTTTTCCAAACATGTCCCAAGTATTTCCCATAAAAGCAAACAGGATTCATAGGTTGCTGCCCAAACTGTCCTCACAGCTCTGAGTGTATGTTGCAGGAAGGCACAGATAGCTGCACCCCAGGCTGAGGGAGCTGTGCTCCTCACCCGGCTCATCAGGTTTTGGGATCCTAACAAGCTGGGCATGGGTTACACTATTACATTTGGTTGAAATTGGCCAGAGGTTGTTTGTTGGGAAACTGACAGACAGATAGATGGATACTGTAGTTGCATAAACCTAGTTTCCTAAGGAAACTGGATTAAGAAATGAGGATGATAGCACCTCCCTACCATAAGAGTATGTTATGAGAATAAAAGCACTTCTGGTGGTGAGCTGCTCAGGTGTTCCAGGGATGGAGAAAATGCAAATTCCTAGACAACTAGATTAATCTGGGCATTTTTCCTTCTACTTTGAAATTGTGTGCTGCAAATGGTTACTCATGGGTATATCTTTTGAGCCAGTAACTCTGCTAACAAAAACTGTGTGTGAAGTATCAGCAACTAATGAAGTGGAAAGAGATTCAGATTTTGTCTGTGAACTGCTAAGTGTCTGTGTGGCAAAACACAAGAATTCCTACTTACTTTTCCATAAGAAGAGCATATTTAGAGTACAGCACTATTCCCTTTCTCCAGAAAGTGGATTAGCTGAAAGGAACCAAATATGTCTTTTATATTTTGAATTGTAATGCATTTCCTAGCCTTGAATTTGAAAAGCTTTCTCTGTGTAATAATGGGAAAATCTTTGCAATTCAAAAGAGAAGCAGGTGTGAGACTTAGCTGCACAAAGCATTTGTCTTTCTAAGCAGAAAGGTAAGCAGCAGTAAATTGTTAAATCTCAGGCTCATGAGGATTCCAACAGGAATCAGGAAGAATTTTGGAAGGTATTCTAAGGCTCAGAGCCTAAAATCTTCCACTCCTTCACAGCCTGGTGCTGCAGGGAGTGAAACTCTAGAAGCTCTTCAGTTTTCCATTTCCAAACCCTGGGCAGGGGTAGCTCAGCTCCCTGATCACTGGGCATGCTGGCTGGCATCTGCCTTGGGCTGAAGGTCTTCTGGGACCTTTGCTGGAGGGAAATCCTTGCCATACTGTGCCTGAAAAACCAGCTTACTCACAAACCCAGCAACAGCTCTTTTAATGCCTGACAGCAGCAGCAGGATGGGGCAGTGATGTGCTGCTGTGTGCTGGCTGTCCTGTGGGCTGTCTCCCATGCATGTGAGATGAGACTAATCTCCTGAATGGTTTTCCTTTGTCTTTGCCAGGGCAAACCCTGTTGTTTGAAAAAATAGGAAATCATTGATCAGGAAGAATGAGCTGGTACATCTTTGTGCTCTTCAGGAGGGAGGCTCCAGCATCTTCTCACACATCTTATCTTTGATAGCTGGCTCCTCTATCTGCAAGGAGGCAGGGGCCTGGGCTGCTGCAGGCAAACGGGAGAGTTGAATTCAGGTCTCCCACATGCTAGATGAGCACTCCTGTTACTGCATTGCTGTATTAAAAAAACCAAAACAACAACATAGCTTCCCCTGCCAGCTAGCTATTAAAGGCATTAAAAAGCAGGCTTGATCTGGTTTCGCAGGGGAGAGGTTAGCCTTGGAGCATGCATGTCTTAAACCATCTTTCTCCTCAGTGTGGGTTTTTCTGGAGCATCTCCAAAGATTGCTAGCTCTCCCCATTTTCTGGACCTCAGCACCCAGGGAAGAAGTCTAGACTCCTGTACTCGCAACAGGCATCTTAAATTAGGAGGTGCAAGTCCTGGCATGCAGTGATTTGGCCCGGCAGTGTCTGTGTTTGTTTAAAGAGCTGTATGCTGAGCCAGGTTAGTGCCTGTTGCATTAGTCATAACAAGCTTTCAAGATTATAAATGGGGAAAGTGCTGAGTAACTTGTGATTCAGCCTTACTATGATTTCTAAGTACATATTACTAATGCATTCCATGTTATTACACTCCTTCCTCTCCCAGTTTGACACCTACATCCGTTCCCCACACAAAGCAGAAAAAGATCCTCTTATTTGCAGTAGCTCATAGGGCATGAGAAGCTGGCTCACCCTCCCCTCGATATTGCCATCACCCTAAAAACTCCCTCATTTAAAACTGTTTACTCTGTGCCGTGATCTTTTCTTTGGGAAATAGCAGTGACAAAAACCAGTTGACTTAAGGCAAAGTTGCAGCTTCTGCACCCCCTGTGTGTAGCAAACAGTATTTTCTGCCTTTTTATTTACCATGAGTTATCTGCAGAGTTTTTAAAGAAGACTGAAAATTGAGCCATCAGGTGGTGTCTGCAGTGGAAGCTTGAATGTCCTATATATATATATATATATATATAAGACAACTTTGTTTCTTTTGGCATTATCTAAAATGAAGTTAATGGTGGGTGGAGGCTTCCTGGGAAGGAAATGTGCCGGGGTAAAAAATGAAATTGTGGTGGGCCACCACCCTGGAGGGCCTTGAAGGAAATACTGAATAATTATCTGAATGTTGTGGGTGATGGAAGTTTTTGCCCTCTTCAGGCAGGGTTTTGCAGAGCAGCAGGGTGTTGCAGCAAAGTCTGTTTGTGCACCTTTGGGTGGGCAGCAAGTACACAGTCCTGTGGTCCTCAAGCAAGGGCAGACCCCTACTTGCTGGAATTTAATTTGATCATTTTTACCTATAATGAGACATCTGTTATGCCAAGAAAGGCCTCCTTTGAAGAAAGAAAAATTATTCTTGTGGTAAGGGTCTGTGGGCCTGAAGTACTGGAGGAGGTTGGATCAGTGATCCTAGGCTCAGGGGTGGGAGTTTCAGTGCCAGAGTCATGCTCCTCCCTAAATGTGGCTGTGGCAGTCCCCAAAAAGGGAGGCAGAGTGCCTCCCTTAACAGCTGGGTGAAGGAGAGTGACCCACACAACCTCCTGCTTTCTTTCAGGGCCTGTCAAGAGACTCTGAAGTGACCAGCCTTTAAATTTAGGCACTTTAGGTAAGCACCTCAAGTTAGAAGGGAGGTGTCTGGGACCTGAAGTGCAGATTACACCTCTGACAGCAACTTAAAGAAGTTCCTCTCCCTCCCCATCAGCTCCACCGGACATGGAAGACTGCAGACTTTTCTGGCATGTTCCCAGTTTGGCAATTTCAGGAGATGGCTGGAGATGCTGCCAGTTTTGCATCATGCTGGAAGGTTAATGCCGTGGTGTAGGGGAAGCCCTGGTGAACAGCACAGTAGTCACACAAGGCAGGGGATGGATGAAACTTGTGGTTGCCCAGGCCAGGTCTTCAGCAAGGATCCTACTGATGATGGATGTAGGAAACACTACATCTGCAAAAGTGAGGTTTAGCAGATAAAAGCAATTTTTAGAGGTAAGCACCATAATAACTATAGGTTTCTTTTGAAACACTAGTGCTGTTCGTTGCAAATAACCCAGTGGCCTGGTGACCTGTCCAGGAAGGAGGGAGTTGAGTTCTCCAGGTGCTCTTTGATTCAAGAGATTGGAACCTTTAGCTTCTGTAGCCATCTGAGTGCTCTGACCACCAGGCTTAATCTATTCTAGAAGAAAGCACCCCACTCAAGCTGCACAGAGATATGCAAACCTCATGGAATCTGGACCCTTCTAATAAATAATTGTACAATGAAGGCCCTTGACTGGAAGCAATAGAACCTGTTGGTCTGGTCCCTTCTTCAAAGCCTGTTTATAAATTTATTTAATTGTTTATAAATTTATTTTAATCTGCAGATAAAGACAAAAAAAACCCACACAGGATGCAGTGCCTGGGATGTACCATCTTTCATCCACCTCTCCCACTGTACCCCTCCACTGATATGAGCCTGGTACTGGCCCCTGGCCACTTGAGCAAAAAACATCCATTGATACAGGAGGCACAGACAGCCTCAGTGAAGAGAGAAATACCTTCACAGTGGGTTCAGCACTACCTTGAACACTTCTGGAAGAATTTCTCTTGATACAGTCTCCCTGGGAACGGAGAGTAGGTCCTTCCTCACCTCTGTGACACAGCATGCCAAGATCATGGCAAAATGTTACCTGTGGTAGGTGTTGAATTCAAATGGAGATTATTTATCATCTCTGGCTTGTAATCAGAGGTGGAAAGTGTCATCAGCTGTGCTGCATAGGGTTGTGTCTCTCAAGAACAGAATTAGCTGGAAAAGATTTTCCCAATGTCTGTAAAATCCAGAAAAAATAAAACATGAAAGAAAATAAAAATTAATAAAGCCCATGAAGGCTTTTTAGCAGTATTGCTCTGGCATGGGGCTGCCAGTGAGCTGTGGATAGTGGGAGTGTGTGGAGCAGTGCAGGGTAAGCAGAGAGCAGCACCTGAACCCTGTGTGTCAGCAGGTACATATTCTGCACAGAATCAGTTACCTCAGCAATTCAGACAGACTGAAATGGAAGCTATTTCCTATGAAAAATGACCACAAGAGCTTTCCATTCCATGACTTTAATTTAGGGGGTTTTTTTTAGGCATTTGGATATTATCCAGTGCTTCCCGGTAGCTGCTATTATAGTATTGTTTCTAGTATAGATTGTATGAGTCACTGTGCTGCCAAATTTAGAATTCATCCTGGAAATGCTCAGGCTCTTCTTTCAACTCTTTCTCCCAATCCCTTGGGCATTACACAGGCTTCCTCCAGATTTTATCCCAAAGTCCTCACCATTCCACCTGATGTCCTCTTGTTGGTAAAATCTACTTGCTACAAATCATTGTGGCCTCTGAGAGGTTAAGCAGGCAAGCTTACGGTAAATCCAGAGACATCGGGGTAAGCATTTTCTGACAAAAGCAGTTTTACCTATTTGCAGTTCAGGGTCTGGTTGGAAATTCTCTTCAAAGAAAACAGAAAGGCAAGAGAGTCACATCTTTTCAACTCTCTGTGGTGATAAGGTGGGTCTTCATGTGTGTGCTCTTCCAAGGTTGTGGCTAGAAGAGTTGGAGAAGCAGAGTACTTCAAGTCTTCAAGAAAACTGTGTCTGTAGCCTACTTTCTTCTCTTTTAGTTCTTTTTTCTTACAGCACAAAGTTTGTGCTGTAAGGCTAGCTTCCAACCTGAAGCATCCTTCTTTCTATAGATGCAATTTGTGCAAGGTGTTAGCACACTCATCTGCAAAATAATCAAAATTATAGACAACCTGCAGACTGTGGGCTCAGCTGGACAAGTAGAGCTCAGCCTGAAGATAAGCAATATCCCTCAAAGGGATTTGCAGCTCAACCCTGCTAATTGTGTACCTCTTTATCTTACCACTTTATTTCTGCTAGCTTTTTTTTCTGCATGGTGGGACTAATAATGGCATATTTTGGACTTGTACAGGAGTCACTGATCTATTTTTTCTCCTACTCTAGTGTTATACCTATAATATAATAGGAACTTCAGTCTTGTTTGAATTACTGTTGTGTTTTGTTTGGATGCTGCGGTGTCTGGTGGTCAAAGCAATGCGAAAAGTAGCTCATAATCTGTGAAACACATGAAACACATGAACTGCATTCCTGCGACACTTTCATACTTGGCAGAGAGTGTTGGTTGAAAATGAGCAAAGCAGAGTTACCTTTTCTTGTAGCTTGCTTTGTGTTATGGTGGCTAAGAATTCTGTTGTGTAATCATTTGTAATTGTTTTTATTTTAGGCTAGCAGACCAGATGCTTTAGTCTGGGGATTTTTTTGTTTTGTTTTGTTGTTTTTTTTGTTTTCTTTGGGGTTTTTTTGTGCAGAAAAAAACATATGCATCACCACACACCAATGCTTGTTTCCCAGTATATCCCTGACATCCCAAAAGGAGAAAACCCCCTGAAACTCACTGCACATTAAGTTGGCTGATTCTTTACCAGAAAGACTTTGACTGTTCATTTAGGTTTGATTACATATTACAATGCTTACACTCTATAAGATGTGTTGAATGGAAAAAATATGTCAATAAAATAACTAAAACATCAGCTGTAAACATGTATTTGCCTTGCTGAGGACAGAAAAGAAAACAAACCTTACATTCTATACTAAGTCCCACTAACACAGTTTTTAATATGAAAAGGAATAAATAAATAATTCATCAAGGGGTAAAGTGGCAGAATACAGAGCTGAATACCAGTGCATACTTTGTGTCAGACTCTCAACTATCCAAGCCTTGGAAAGTAAATTTAGCCAAAGCTTCCTCCGTATGAATGGTATCAAAGGAACCTTGAACCCTCAAGCGTGTTTGATGCACGGTCCCAGCAAACTTCACAGGATGTGATGGGATACATCCTTATGTCATGCCACAAAAACAAATCTGACAGACAGCAATGCAGCATTCTTGTTATTTTAGACATGTGGGTCAGAAATGCCACCCAAAGTGGCATTTCTTTTGTGTTTTAATCACACAAAGCCCAGGAAATCCCCATGCCAAATACTTTATGATAGGTCTAGAGCATGCTAAAGGTGAACACTCTGCAGCAGCTCATCCAGGAGACAGGGTGTCCTCACTGTGGTGGCATTCAAGGCTGCAGTAGCCGTGGGTAGCTCCTGATGATTCCTAACCTAAAGCAGTATCTGATGTCTGGTTGAAGAAGCCACGGATCTCAGAGGTTGAATAGACTCAGGAAACTGAGTTATTCTTCCATCAAAGTTCTTCATTCATTTCTATAATTACAGTCAATACTAATCTGTGATAGGTAATAGCTATAATAACATAGAAGTATTAATTTGTGGTAGGTATAGGATGAATGTACTGTGTGTGTCCTTGAGAAAGCCAGGAGCAGAAAGCCTCAGCACTCTACTTATTCCTAAAGGGCACACACTTTGAAATGGGTTCTTACATTGCCACTTGCTTTCTATTGGTTAAGCGTGCTCCTCATAGCACAGCAGCTTGCCTGTGGTCCAGCTGGCAGACATCTATCCACAGTCTTCAAGGATCAGCTGCAATGCAGCCCCTATTTACCTCTGGACAAGGGGCTTTGTGAGCATGGATCATACCATTGTCTGACAGATTCTGTAATCCAGGGCGAGACCAAGGGCTTGATCTGAAGGGCGAGACGACATCAGTTCAGGTGATGAAGTGCCTGTAGGCTGAATTGGTAGTGGGACAGGGGAGGGCCATGACTGTGGATTCCTTTCCTTCTCATATTAACACACAGTAACTAATTGTAGTTGGTTTGTTAAAAAAAAAAAAAAAAAACAAAAAAAAAACAACAAAAAACCAACAAAACAAAGCACTTTAAAAAAAAAAAACCAAAACCCACAGATGTTCTTAAGGATTACAACAAGGATAACTCACAGCCTACATTATTGCACATACTCAATATCACCTAAGTTGTGCCAAATTGGTAGAATAAAGCTCTGTTTAACCTCATGCAGTGGTCTCAGGGCTCCATAGCTGTGTGCTTCAGGGGCCAGCTCTGGTAATAGAGGTGTAGCACTTGCTGCTGTCTTCAGAGCATTTGTTGCTGGGGATTAGTAGTTTTCCCATAGACCCCAAAAGACCTGGCCCCGCTGCAGAGTCCTCATGTTCTCAGAGGTGCA
>VWZN01020584.1:12499-137708 GCA_013396955.1 Regulus satrapa | reverse complement strand
TTCAATTAAAAAAAAAAAAAAAAAAAAAAAAGAGCCAGTGGGAGAAGGGTTTGAGTTGGCTGTAAACCAACCTGTGCACAGTTTAATAACATACATTTATGTTCAGTGATTTCAGCTCTTATCTTTTAATCAGAAGTTATAGGACCCTAACCCAATTTTAAACAGCTTAAAAGTACAGATTTTAAGTCTTACCTTTTATTTTCTTTGTACTGAGGTAAGTAGTAAGAAAAATCACTGTAATGGAAAAAAACTCTTACAGAAATTATTATAACTCAAGAGGTTTTAAGTTTTTCTACCAGCTTCAAAGTTGCTGTTTCTAGATCTCTTTTAATAAATCCGTTGTAACAGATTTTTTGACAAAAGTTTGTGATCCCCTATCCTTACTGGGTTTACAATTACATTAATTAATTAGTTTTATACAAATCAATTTGCACAGCTGAATAGTCCTAATTAAAAATAAATACATTTACAAGCTATCTTATTACGGCAGCATTAAGGGTAATGAGTTCATTAAGCACCACATGAAGACATTTTCAGGCTGAGGGTACAGGCTGCAACATGTTGAAGACACTCGCTGCTGAGGAAAGGAGGCTCTGCCAACAGAGATTAGCCTATCTGCAACAAAAGCTTTTACTTCAAAGATCATAGATAACGTTGGAGGGCTTAATTAGCGTGTATTTTTAAAATGTAAATAGGAGGATCTAGTGGGCACATAAATTGCATAACACTCATAGCACACCCTCTGCTCTTGCTTATGTAAGAAAAGAGAGTAAAAGTTAAGCTACGTATGTCACTCCCTCTATTTCAAGGGGTGCTCTGCTTGTAAAATGATTCCTATTAGTGCAGGAGTGTCTTAATAATTGAAAGTGTATCCCAAGCTTGAAATAGCTGCTGCACACCCTGTTTGTCGGAGTGCCCCTTTCGATGAGGTTAGTCCCAAAATGCCCAACTATAAACTGAAATAAATATAAGGAGTCTCTGCACACTGTTGTGCTGCTCCGCTTTTAAAAGGGTGAACTTCCGCAACAGCAACACCCTCTTTCAGATCACAATAACATAAAAATGGGTAATACTGAACATTTATGGGTAATACTGAAAATGGGATTTATTTCATGTTACGCAGAACTGATAATTGATTCTTTAAAAGTTTGCTGTGCTTTCACATGAAACATTAAAATGTTATGTGCTGAACTGACAGAGGAAATTTTTAATATGCTGAAATAAAATGTGCTTAAATAACTCTCCCCAATAGTCTTTCATTCTTTGCTTCACTTATACAGAGAGCCAGCCATCACTTTTAAGTTTTAATAAGTTTCATATGCTTTGTAGAGGAACTGTGTTTGGTTAATTCTAACCTTTAATTAGTAGCCTCTGGATTGGTGTATACCCCAGGCACGGGGATGTTATTAGTGTGAACTGAAAGCTATGTGTGTTACTCCATAACAGATCAAAACAAACCTTGTATGCTCTGACAGCATTAAACCCCACTGAGACCTTGTGCAGGATATGGTTTTCCACTTGCAAAAGAAAATTGTAATTCACAAGCCTTTGCCAGATGTTGTCCTCCCATACTTACATACCTACTGAGTAGGTGGTCACCTAGGGTAAAGCCAAGTGTGCCCGGTTAGAGCATTTGTCAGACGAAATAATTTCTTGAGGTCTTTTTCTTCCTTTTTTTTTTTTTTTTAATTTTTTGGGGTTTTTTTGGGTTTTTTTCCTCTCTTAAAGAAAAATAGCAGCAAAAAAATTTTTAAAGCTGTGCTGGAAAATGGCTGTTTACTATGAATAGGATCCTGTTGTTTTCTGAGAGGAATGCAGGGCCATGCTCATGATCTCTTGAAGAGAGAAGGCATAGAAGCACAAAGGAGTCTGTTGAAGACATGATTTCTGCTGAACAATGTCACTACAGACCACACTGCACCGTAAGTGCAGCAGTAACATGGAATCATGAGACAGAGAAAATGAAGAGAACAAGAGATTGCAATAGAATGCTTTCAAAGATGACTTCAGAAGACATTCTTTTTGTTAAAATTAGAGATGTTCTTGTAACCAAATAGAAGAGTCCCCTAAATGAGAACAAAATGGACTGCTGGCTGCTCATCCCTGGCATTTTATTAGTATATGGATAGCTGGTACAAATGGGTACTACTATCAGACTGTTATCAGATTTTACCAGGTCAGCACGGGTCATCTTTGTTACCTGGAAAAAATTTTTCCCAGAGAAAAAGATATAAGCTTTGCAAGGAAACAAAAAAAAATTGCACTCAACCTTTACCCGGATTTTCTTTGGAAACATCTTGGGCAACCCCACCTTGGTGTTTTTTACATACTCAGCTGTAAACACAAAAACACAGCTTGCATGGTGTAAATGTTATTGCAACTTTTGTGGTCCAAGAATAAAAGTGAGGCAGGATTGTGGACAGAAATTAAAATTAAAACAGTGTTCCATAATTGGAAAACTTGGAATAATTTTTGGACTTTATCTTCTTCAGTAATTTTATGTAAAATTCTTTAAGTAAAATGAGAGGTTTCTGTTATTTTAGAATGTGCAGATGGTTTTATTTTTTCCATGGGATTTTATAAACATGGCAGGTAATGACTGCAAGTGATTTTATACAGTAGAAAGCATTAAGAAGACTTTTAAACAGAAATCAAGTTCTCCCCGGCTTCTGGACTTTCTGCGAAGAATGAGATAAACTTTTGACTCTGAATGCCATAAGGTACTTACGGTATGACTGCTTGAAGCCACAAAAATCTTATCTGCTGCCATGGTGGAAACCAGCCTGTGAACATCAGACGTTCAGTGACATACTTACATGATCTATTTTTGACCAGACCTCGTGTAAGCATTGTGATAAAAGGGCAGGTCCTGCCAACAAGTCGGCGCACGAGGTGAAGTGCAGTTGCCGAAAGGCAGGGGTGTCACCGAGCAGTCCTGCACTTCTCCTTGCAGGGGCAGTTCCACGGAGCTGTGCTTCTGGGCACGGGCGCTCTCCTGCATGATCAGGCCTGTCTGCATGCACAGGGAATTGCTTTGATGCTTGCCTGAATAACTTCTCGATAAATATAGTGCAGCAAGCACCTTCCTTTTATTCTGTTAAAAAGCGCACGTAGCTTTAGTTCTATCCATGGGAGACCTTCCTCGGGAAAGTTAATGTCTGTCCGAGGAGTGAATTAAAACTAGTCACACAGCTATTATGTTACAGTACATGGAATGCAATGAAGTTTCGTTGTCTAGAAAAACCGTGCTGGCAACTGATTGTGAGCTGTATCTCTCATATCTGCCTTTTCATGTATCTTGGATTTAGTGGTATTAGATTTTGTGTTTGTGTAATCAAAGGAAAAAATCTTTGCTCGTATTGGCAACAAGAACAAACTATGTATGTAAACCTGACTTTAAGGGCTTCCAGCACTAAATTTTGTGTGTAAAAACACCAATAAAAACCTGAGCTAAGCACTGAGGTTTTACAAGAAACCTGAAAAGCCAGGGTAGATTTTTCTCCTTGTTTTTCCTCTATTTACTTCCTCTTATTTTTTAATAAACAGAGAAGGCAAATCTTCCAACAGACTCTGCAGTGTACACCTCTCTCTACAGTATTCACCCTCTATTACTCTACGGGTAAACAGTGCCGGTCATTTCTTTCAAACACGTCATCTTCCTGGGATTAAACCTGGATTAATTTCTCCTTTAGACAGGTGACTTTCCACTCCTTGTCAGAAATCTGAACAGCATAAAAAATGGTTCTGGTCAAAATTACAGATCAGCTGGAAATTCACAAGAAGTCGCACAGGATTTCCTCTGGAGAACTGACTGACTGACTGACTGAGAGCCATTTTATTTGTCAGTTATGTTGTTTTCCTCCAGAGGATAATAGACAAGCAAATTAATTAGTGAAAATAAGCTACAAAACCATCAAAACATTCAGGCAAAGCTTCACTCAAATTAACATGTTCAGTGAAACAGAAACTTGGACTGGCAGCTCTCTGTTTTTACACTATTTGTTGATTCTACTGACAGCTTTAATCATTGCTGAGCTGACATTCTGGTGGTACAAATGAGTAAATAAAATGTCAGTTTTGCTTACGATGACATTGAACATAACTGTTCAACCTTGACAGGTCTATATTTGTAGACAAGATAATCATTTCTTTAGACTTTCCCGCAAGAATAACATGTCTAAAATCTGCACTGCTACTACATACATGGCCTGTAAACACTAAAAGTCAGCTATTTTTATTTGTGATCTTTTGACACAAACTAATGGTGTTTTTTTTTTTTTTTTTTTTTTTTTTTTTACCTAGTCAGAAGAGCAGAACAGCCAACATGCACCCAGCTCCAGATCACAGAGCAAAAGCCCTACCTCACCAAAACTGATGGGACTCCCTCTATCAGCTCCTGTGGGCTCAGCGTTGACTCTTCCAAGGGTTTGTACAAAACTCCAAGTTTTTCTGCTAAAAAATCTTGTGTCAAAGAGGTTCTTTGTTTAAGGCATAACCTGAGTTGTCTGTCAAATGTGGGCCCTGATCCAGCAAAGCACTTAAGCACATGTGTAGTGTTGTTGAAACCAACGGGACTACCGCTCACATGCTTAAAGTCACGCGTGTGTTTAAGTGCTTTGCCGGCCTGAAGCCTTGCAGAAGTCCTTTATATCATGTTGATTTCAAAGCACATTTCGTTATTACATCACCGTGCTGTTCTTGGCAAGGAATGAATTAATAAATGAGACAAGGAGAGGTCCGGCAGGAGCTGCTGGGGGAGTGGGACACTGCATTCCTTTCAGAACAAGGTTGTGGCAATAAGTTTTCAGGAGACATGAATCAGCCACGTAGGCAGATATAAATAACGTGAAGCAGCCGGGCCGGGTGACATACTGCTGCACTTTGTATATTGCAAGAACATATCAATACTGGGTACATTGTGTTTTTAATCTTTCCACAGACTTGGCATCCACCCACCCTCCAAGGCCAACCATATTCTGGTCAGTGTGAGAATGCACTCGGCTCCTGTCTCTGCACAGGATTTTAATGCTATTTCACAACCTGGGATCGCATGGCTGGAAAACAGCCCCATTGTAAAGCCACAGTATTGGCCTGCAAGTGCTTTATAGATATATTAAAGCCAAAACGTCTCTCTTGAGGACACAGTGGTAACCATAGGGTTGGGTGAGACACATGCTCTCAAATCACAAGCTGAGCTCTTCCAGAGGGATGCTCTGTTGCATCCTGGACCATGTGCAATTGTGTTTCTGTTTGAGTGATGCAATCAAAGCTGGGCTGCTTTCATATGCATAGTTCTGTTCAGAGCACGCATTTTGGGAAGTCCAGGAAGCTGCTGCCATGACACGGCCATGATACTTACCAACCTTGCACCCTGTACTGGTGGGTTGTCTGGGCAGCCAGAGCCCTGCCCGTGGGTGAGATCTCAGAGCCCACGTTGCAGAGAGCCCTGTGCCACCACGTCAATGCATTGCACTCTCACTGCCACCTCGTGCAGGCTAGCAAGATGTAATGGAATCTGCGGGCATCGTCTGCTCAAATAAGGATGGTGGCAAAAGCCGAGGACTTATCATGGAAGGGAGGGTCTCCCCTACTTAGGAAGGGAACAGCTAAGTGGAAAAGAAAGAGTGCTTTGGGGAAATAGGGCAGGAAAAAGAGAGCAGGTGTAGAAGGGACTAAGAAGGAGGAAGAAGAGCAAGAGAGTAGCAAACAACAATGGTATGAACAAATGTATGAAGGAAATGTCCTAGAAACAGCTGAAAGTCCCTTTTGGGATCTCTCACTGAGGAAGTCCCTAAGTGATGATGGGGATGGGGTGCAGCTATGCCTAAGCATGATAGTGAAAGCATATTTTCTGTGCTGTGAGAAGAGGGTGCTGGGGTGGAAATATGGGAGTGGAAATTTGGTACCACAAGGCATCTGGTCTGTTGTTATCTAGGAAAAGCATCTATGCCCCTTCCGTTTTGCTGGGACTGGGCTAAGTGTTGACTTTAATTGATCACATGAATGGGAGGGAACAATGGAAGCTATGGAGCTTTCTAAATAATCTTCACACACAATAAAATATAGATAAATAGCACAAACCTCTTCCCTTTGAAAGTTTCTTTAAAGGAAACCACTGTGCTACAGATACTGACAAGCAGCTGGAAGAAACAGCTTCCAGTACTGGGAAGGCCAGTACTGGGAAGAGGGGCCAAGCTCCCTATCAGAGCCTCAGCTTTGTTTTGTGTTGGAATCTGCAAAATCTTCTAAGAAAGGACAAGGGATTTATTTAACATTTCATCTGGGAATTCTTGATGTTTGGTCCCATTTTCCTTTTTTTTTTTTTTTCACTCATTTGATTTATTTGCTTATTGTTACTGGTAGATTATTTTAATGTCATTCATGATCAGAATACAACCAACCATACAATTAAATATAAACAAAGTAAAACAAATTAAAGTTTTCTAATCTGGAAAGTGGCTTGATTTAGATTTTTTCCTTGAACTAGGACTCAGTGTCCCGTTTGATGAAAGTTGGAGGAAGGCTCTCAGCAGCAGCTTAAACACACATTGCCAAACTCACAACAGAGAAAGAGCAATCACACGCTTTCAAGAGGATGTTTTGCATCCGGTTATTTGAGCAGGATGCAGCACTGCTGATATTATGGAGGCTGAATTGATGCTTTTCCTGGGAAACATCATTTGGAGAAGAGCTATAATCATCTTTTCTGATAGATACATTGCACAGCACTGATACAAAATGAGTACCTAATCCAAAACCCTGTCACAAATGGTGACATTTCTGTGCTTTCTCTGGGGTTTGGATCAATTTCTCTGTCTGTAATTGCTGATCTAGGGGGAATGTTATTTTTGCTGTGGTACTTGCATTAAAACAGAGCTATCATTTGATCAAGGTTGTTGCAATATGTTTTCTAACATATCCTTCTTTGAAGGATTTAAATCTGCTAAACCATCTGGGAAAGTGAAGATAATGCAAAATGTAATTTTAATGTATGTAAATGTAATGCAAAAGGTAATTTTAATCAATGTCAGAAGTGAACCACTTTTTACAATCTGATTCTTATCTGCAATTCTTAAGAACAATGTACCACAGCTTTTACATTTCTTCTTTTAAGACAGATGCTTTCAAATTATTCTCCTTTTAGAAGGCATCAGGAGAGAGGCAAGAAGAAGAGCTTGTGATAACACACTGCAGGACACATGTCACGCTCCCACAGCCTGCCACATTCAGCTTCCCTCTGTGTGCTATTCTACTGTGGCTGTAATCGGGCTGGAGAAGGACCTCTCCAGCCTGACCCCTGCAGCTCATTGCTGCCCTCCTACAGAGGGAAGCTTCAACAGACCAGGGTGCACAGCTTTTTCTTAGCTCAACTTATCTCATTTTGAGCAGTTTTGAGTTGTGGCTGCTGGCTGGTATGAGGTTTTTGTCTAGAGCAGTTTTGGGAATGCTGTCCGAGTAGGAGCTTCCTCCCTCAAGCAATGAGGACAAGGACCTTAGTGCCAGGTCATTATGCTTGGCCAGCCCCCTGAGCTTCTTGGCCATGGGTTGCCCACACAGAGCACTCCCTGGCCATTCTGGAGCTCACCCACGAGCCACTACAGCTGTAGATGGGTCTGTGGCAAGAACTGCTGCTCAGGCTGAGCCTGTGGTGGTCTCACCAGGCAAAGGTCAAAGACATCGACAAAGTGCACCTTTTAAAAATCATCAAGAGATATCTAACCCTCTTGCCATCAGAGGAAAGTTAGATGTGAAAAATCCTGATGTTGAGATCCTCACAGGGGTTCTAAAGCTCTGCCTGAGCTGAGCCAAGTGGGTCTATTTGAGAAAGGTACCTGGAAACACTAAGGTTAGAGGAAGGAAGTGTTCATTTAGGTAGGGGGTGTCAGTGCACGGATAGGCTATGGGTAAAACTGACAGCACCTCCCAGGAAGAATAGGCTGCTATACAGCAGTAGAAATCAGGAAGGGCAGAGGTCTTCTGGGAGGAGCAGGGAGGGAAAACCCTTCAGCCTGTGAAATGCACCAGGGAAGGGAGCAAGGGAGCACCTGGTCGCTATTTACCACTTTCCTGTGCTCTTCTGCCCTCTGCTCCACTTGGCTGCAAGCAGTGATGGTGTTAATCAGTTTTCAAAGATGGCATTTCTTCTGCATGACACTGTTTACTCTGGGTGTAGGAGGAGGTGACCCACTGATTATCCTGATGGACCAAAGGAGCAGAAAGTCAAGTTTCAAGATATTGCTGTGACTTAAGAAGCATGCAACTCTTTTGCCTCTGGACATAATCAAGTCAACATGTTCAGTATTGGTTTATGCTTAAAAAGCAAAGTAAAAGCAGATGAAGTGTATTTATAAGTTCATCAGCCAATGAATGATGAAATGGAAAAAGAAATTAATAGGAAAATGTCAGCCAGGATAGAGGAGGGAATCAGTGTGAAGTTCACATCCAGACCAACAATTTGGAGTTAATTCCAAAGACAAGGAGATCTTGATTTACAGTAGAAAAAAACCTGACACCTTATCAACTCTCAATTTAAATGTAAACCATAAAAAAATGGTGTGAAGAAGATCCTTTTGCCATATTACCTCAGGCTAAGAAGGTTAAAAGGCACTTAGGTCTGGCCACTTGAAAAATGTGTGGCTTTGATTTAAAGCTCAAAATCTTAAATAAAGAAGGGAACATAGAAAGCAACGTTACAACAATGAAGTCCGGTCTCCCTTACACTTCCCAGATCCAGATAAACTTGGGTGTAACTCTGAGAGCAGTGAAGAGAAAAGTAGAGGAGAAAAATGCCTCTTTGCTTTTCTGCTCTGCTAAAATTTAAAATTGCTCCTTTTTGTGCAGGCAAAAAAAATTGATATTTAAAAGCTGTTTTCAGCAATGTGAAATACAGGGACAAGCAGAAAGAAACAACTGAAATGTGAGGGCAGGCTAGTAACAGATGATACCATCATTGAGCCCTCCATCTTATAAAAATTATTTAGAGAGTTGAGAAGACTTTACATTTCATAAAAATCTTATTGCTTGATCTTGTCCAGAATTTAAGAGAAAGAGATATTAGGAAAGCAGCATAATGAAACACAGCCCAAATAAGCCAGACTAGAACAAAGGAGTTGCTGTTGATTTTGTGTCAAGCTTTGCCACAGATTGACTGTGTGAGCTGGAGCAAGTCTTTATGTCCATGCTGCCATCAAAGGTGTGATTGCAGCTCATATATTCATGCCCTTGAGCACTTTTTTGCATCAGTTTAGCCATCTGTACCAGAGCCATCATACACTTTTACCTCTTTTAAAGGCTGTAGCAAAGACTGACGTAATCCAAGTTTGCCAAAGCTTTTGTGGTCTACTGATAAAAAACATAGAAATGAAAGATGTTGTAATATTTCTGCTTATTGAACCTACTGGTAGAGGCATGTGTCTTGCTGCTGGAAGAATCCTTTAATAAAACAAAATCCATTGCTCATCCACTTTTTTCTGGCTGCAAAACTATTGCTGTGAATTGACGCAGGCTTAAAAATCTAAGCCAGAGCACAGAACTGAGCAATACTACACATATATATGTTCTTGGCAGTGCCTTGAAGCAGATCATGACCATGATCTGTTCAATGAATGTATGTTATTTAATGATCCATCCGTTGTTGATTTAGAAAAGAACAAATTGGAATATTTGTGCTCAAATGGCAACTAGGAGAGGATGGCTCAAAATGAACTGTTCCCTCAATTCTGGCAGATCTCAGGACTAGAAGCAGTCCCTTGAAATGGCTTTAAATGAGCCCGAGTGGAGTTTGCACACTGATGTTCATAATACAATTCATGTTTCAGAAACTGAGAACACACGCATAATAGAGGCTCAGTGAACAAAGCTTGTAATGTATAATTTGCAAGGAATATTTCTTTAAAAATGTAAAGCAGGAGTATCACTTATCATTCCCACATGGAACGAGTGGTGAAAAGGTTGTGGAAATAATTTTTATTGTTATCATATGTTTTCCCTACATGTTGCTATAGGAGTAAACCCTTTTTGGTATTACTTACAGTATGCTATTGTTTGACATCCAGCATTACACTTGTGTTTGAATAGCTTGCCCTTGTAGCATCCTTCTTTGCCTTTGTTGATTAAGTTAGAGATAAATATACCATTGTTTTCATGGTGTATAAAAACTATTCAGTCTCCTGCTGGGTGACTGAACACTGAAAGAATGGCAGGAGTGATCTTAGTGGAATAACACACTTGGACAGTTTCTCTTTGGACTAAGGGACCAAGGTTTAATGCTCTGATCTAGTTTCCTTCAATTCCTTTGCCCGAGGATGGTGTTCCTAGCTCTTGGAGACACTGGCTGACTGTATGACTCTCACTGCTACCCAACTCCCCCTCTGAGGAGGGATTTGCAGCCTGGAGCAGGACTATATAACTTGGAGATGGATAAAACTTCCTACAGTTGGTTTCATTTGACTTGTGTGGTCAAAATGAATCATTGTTGGTCTCCTGTGAAAGGTGATCAAGGAAGTTCTGCTAAAAAATGTGTGAGTCTCTCTCAGAATGTATTTAAAGTTTTAGAAAAACACGGAGATGTAGGGGTTGAGGTAGTTTTCAATGTTCCATGTTTATGGTTTTCAGGGGAATACTTGAAGTTTAGAATAAGGAATACATACATTGGTTCTTGCTTGCTTTTTTTGTCAGAACATCTGATTTTTGACCATATATTGCCACTTCCATGTGAAAGGCACAGCAGGTCAGAGTTTTATGCCGTGGAAAACAGCTGCAGTAAATTAGCAGACATCCTTCACTATATTCCAGCTGCTGAGAAACAGTGGAGTACTACTGATGTCAATGGACACCAGTGCCCCATCCCTGGGAGTGTCCACGGTCAGTGTGCTGGTTTTAAATAGCTGGATTTTTGTGAGGGGGGGAAAAAAATACGAGTGGGAAAGGTTGGATGGGGCTCTAAGCAACCTGAATTCAGTGAAAGTTGTCCCTGCCTATGACAGTGGTGTTGGAACTCACTGATCTTAAAAGTGCCTTCCAACTCAAACCATTCTATGATTCTATGATATATCATACCTAACCATATTTTAAAATATATTGACTTCTATCAAAAGTAATGGAGTCTGGGATCACCTAACACAACTCCAATTCGCTCTTCTCAATGTGAAAATTGAAAACAACAATTATGAAAAGTGAAAACAACAGTGTTTTTCTTATGCTGAAAGAGATACAATGCACAAATATAAAGGTAGGCAGACATCAATATATGTAGGTATGTAAAGGACTCTGTGTTTTAGAAGCTCAGTGAGTCACCAAGGGGTTTTGAAGAGACTGGGAATCTCAAGATGCTGGTAGGATTTCCGAATGAGTTACAGTCTCAGGGTTTATCACTAAATCACAGGATGGTTGGAGCTGGAAAGGTCTCTGAACATCTTAACCACCCACCCTCTGCCCAAGCAGAGCCACATAGAGGAGTGTCCAGAGCTGTGTCCGGGTGCCTTTTGAATATCTTCAAGGATGGGAGACTCCATAATCTCTCTGAATAACCTGTACCAATGTTCAGTCAACCTCAACATGAAAAAGTGTCTCCTAATTTTTGGGAGGAATCCCCTGTGTTTCAACTTGGTCCCATAACTGGGCACCACTGAAAAGAGCTTGGCTCTCCTCCTTATCACCCTCTCTTCAGGTGTTTATACACACTGATAATATGCCCCCTCGGAGCCTTCTCCTCCTTAGGCTGAGCAGTTCCAGCTCACAGCCTTTCCACAGAGAAGATAAGTTCTCATCACTTCATCATCTTTGTGGCCCTTGGTTGAACTTCTCTTCAGCGTGTCCATGTCTCTGTTTTACTGGGAGCCCAGATCTTGACCCAGTGCTTCACTTTGGCCTCACTGGTGCTGAGGGAACGGCCTCAACTGCTGGCACCAGGGTGCATTTATTACAAGGAGGTATCTATTACAACCACATTCCTTTTGACATAGCTTATCACCTACAGGGTCTGTGGTGTTTTAGTGTTCTCAAAGGCATCTAATTTTCTACTTGGAACTCCTGACCATGACTAGAAAAAGAGCATATCCTGGATCCAGTGATGCTTGGAGAAACTGGTGCATCACTGGCAAGACGTACCTCTTAATTTAGAAAACTTAATAAGGGAGGGGAAAGGGAAGCAGAATTACTAAAATTTTCTGAGGAAAACTCAGCCCATGCAAGCAGGATGGGCAATATCCATTACCTGCAAAAGAAAGGCCTCTGACTCCTCAGCACGAGGTCAGAACTTCCATTGGTGGAGCACAGCCAGGACTGCTCCAGCCTGGCAGCTGCCATGGTCTCTGGGACACTATGGGTTGGTGCAAGGCCCAAAAAACTTTAATAAATTAAACTTGAACAAACTAGCCCTGCTGAGAAGAGGTGAGATGATAAATATTTTTGCTGGTTATCTCACAGAGAAGCTGTGCAATCCAAAGGAGGAAGGGACCTGCTGCATGGCCCTGCCAAGGCCGCCTTACCCCTCCAGCCCTCTTTCTCTCTTCACACTCCTCCATTGCTGAGTACCAGTACAAATTCCTTATTGTCTCTTGTGCTGGTGCCATGAAGGGAGTTACTCCTGGGATTGTCTGTATTTTCTACTGCACAGCATTTCTTCATAGACCAGGTCTGGTAACACAAAATCTATAAAATATCAGGAAGAAACTACCCTGAGGCTGCTGCTGTTGCCCTTTTAGGGGCATGGAGTTCCTTCATTGCAGGGGCAGCATAAGGAAGAAATCGATGTCTCTGCAGGGGCTTGCCATTAGCTGGGAATGACATGGTACTATCTACGATGTGGGCTAACATCCACAAAAAAGGGGTGCAGACCTGCCTGAGCCTGCAATCACTTTACACATACTTCACTTAGTACTGTGTGAAGTGCACCACAGATATTTTCTCAGATAAGCAACCCCTTGCATTGAAGAACAGCAATAATAATATAGCAATAAACTCTATCTTCCTTTAAAAGCAACTTGTTTTCATACAATGGTGCACAATGTCAAAAATACACGTGTAGCTTACATAAATTTTTAATCTCATTTTCAGTAATTGTTTAAACAGAAATGTTTCATTTTATCTAAACATTAACATTGGGCTAAACTGTGTGCTACTTCTGTGTACTAACAAAGGTCACAAATAGAGTAATAAGTGTTTGAGGTTTGCAGGGTTGCTTTGATGTAAATTCTATTTGCCACTGGTATTCTTCATTTACCACATATATCCCCAGAGAACAGCTTGCCTGCATAGCTCATAAATTTGTTATAAATCATAATGCTTCTATTACATCATTTCCAACCTATCCGAGCTAAATACACAATGTGATTTTTTTTTTCTCCCTATGTGAAATTTCCAGTTTGGTGGCATATCTGCTGCATAATAAATTCCAGACAGTCATTCTTTCATGGTATATCTAATGTCTGCATTTTGGACTCAATCTAGTTGATTATTGAAATCTGTGGAGTTTGCCAGCAGTTACAACAGGACTACAAATGTGTCCTCTTTGTATCTAACTTGCCTTTGTTGGAGCAGCATGCTGGTTTGGAACCAGTTTCTAATGAGAATATATCTAGAGCTGCAAACACCAAATGTACTATTTGTCTGCTGAAATGCTGGGTTTGGTGCCAGCAGTAAGTGTTGGGTTTCTAATTCAATGCTGTTTGTTTTCTCTTACGATTTAGTGCCACAAAATTCATATGTTACACTTTGCAACAAAGGCAAATGAGGAATATGTTGGCTTACAATGAACATTTCTGCAATCTGGCAAAAGAAGGGCAGTGATGCACCATATTTCTGTTTGGTTTCTGCTATGCATACTTTCATTCCAAAATAGGGAAGGGGAAAATATTTTGTGATTTTATGTGACAGTATAAGCAATGCTATTTATTAAATCTTGTTGAGAGATAAGTCTGTTAGTGTAAGCCACCATTTGCAAGCTTTTTAAATACATTAATCTCCAGAAGTGCATATTGTATTGAGTTCAGTGGAATTATCCATGTGCATCCAGTTATTCAGTTCCTTGTCTGCAGTGTTGTGACTTTCTTTGGTAGGAAGCAGAAAGGTGAGATCAAACTCCTGTTTTATAATATTCAGAAATACTCAGGCTAAAAATGGCAAATGGATCAAAGTCATAGTAAACATGTGCTCTGCTTTATATCAGGGACCTATTTTGGTGCTTACATATGGGTCTACCTGTTTTCTGCTTATCTCTGGTAGCAATGTAATGATGAATAAAACTAAAACTGCCTGAACAATGAAACAGTATGCCCTGTGTCTTTTTAGTGCTTAGCACAGTGAGTCAAGCATTCCCCATGGCTTGTTTCTCTGCTCTGGGTCTGGTGGAAAACCCTTGGGTTTAGGCAGCCTTCCGTTGATGACTGCATTGACAACTGCCATCTCCAACAGCTTCCTTCTCCACCCCAGTCAAACCATCCTGCAGGGGAGCCATGTACCTACAGAGCCGAAACAAGAGTCAAGAAGATGGGCACAGCAATGGCTCAGTTAGGTACATTTTTGCCAGCAATTTCCCACATAGCCCAAGTCCATTTAAAACACAAACCACCTATCAAGAAATCCCTTGAAATTATTTACTCTTTTATGATTGCAAAGTACGGCAACATAATACCTTCAATGGAAGCCCAAATAAGTGGCATATGCTGCAAAGTGTCTATGAATAGGTTTTATGAGCTTGAATTCTTACGTCACGCACTGGTAGCAATCATGACTTCAGCAAATGCCTTGGGGACATAGAAGAGCATATATAGAGTTTTAATGAAGGTATAAACTGATAATATTTATTTTAAAAGAGTATTATCACACTGAGAGAGCAGGTGGGGGAAATGTTGCAAATAATGAAAAGATTTATTGCTGCAAAGTGCTTCACAAGTGTTACAATATGTTAAAAAATAGTGCTCCCCAGTAAAGGCATTGGCTGCACTGGGCAATTCCACTAGCTCAGCTCATAGGAAAGCCCCACAAAGACTGTTTACTGGAGCTGAGGGACAGCACGACCATCCTGCTGATGGCTCATGGCAATGAACATCTACCCGTGGGCCGTCTGGCCCAAAGGGCAGACACAGGAGTTTAGCGGTTTATGGAGACCAGGATATATGGGGCATGTTTGGGTGCCTCCCTGAGCCCTGCTGGAATAAACTGTTGTTTATTAACTGTGGCCATCCAGACCTCAACATCCTTTCAAGAATGCTTGAAAAGCATTCTGGTTACAGACTGTAACCAGCCTTTAGTCCTTGGTGGGAGCCATTTTCTGTGCATATTGCCCAGTTAAGACAATGGTATGTTACTGCTTCAGCTGGAAATGCTTTAAAACCAACTCTGGTGTGACTCAGTGTTCTCATCCTCTTCCCATACCATGATATACTCATCTCCATTTTTGTTTTAAATTTTTAATTTTATAGTACCAGAAACATGATTTATTTTTCTGATTACTAGTTGAAATGAAATTCCTTTACAACTGAGTAAATATCCCGTGCATAACCTTCCTCTCCTCAAAAATTTAAGATCACTCACAGTTATGAAACTATTCCACAACAGATGTATTTATGATCAAACAATTCTTGGCCATATTTGGTGTGTGTTTAGCTGTTTCAACATGTGTTCAGTCCATATATACTCAGCAATCAAACAGTTGTTTTATATGAAATCACTTTATGAATCACATTAGTGGTGCCATTCCAACGGCATCACGGGTCAGACTACCACTATTTCAGTGGTAGTCTGGTCCCTCCCAGAAGAAGATGTCAGGAAGGTGTGTGAGTGCTTAGGCATATCAAAATTAGGATTTTCAAAGTGTCTAGATCAGATGCCAATTAACGAGTCACGAGAGAAAAATCAGAAATCATCCAGGGACCTGAATGCAAACCTACCCTACGTAGGTGAGTTCCATAACTTTGGTACCACTGTTGTGTTTAGACATATTTAGACCTGTACCTGTCACTTGAGCTGTGCTGAAGTGACAGATCCCACACACCACAATTCTGCTGCTGCCCCTGCCGATGTGGAGCCAAGTCCCTCCAGCGTGATCCATTGCTGCAGACCCACGGGGACACACCAGAGCAGGCCCCAGGGTAGGGACGGATATGCTGCAGAGAGTGAGGAGAAAAGGGAAGATTTTTCTCTTGCCCTGAAAGATATAGTGTCACTGAGCTCACTGCTTGTCCTCAGCAGAGGGCTTGAGACAGAGCGTGTGAGCTGTGGGAGACAGTGATTGGAAATTACAAAGATCAGCCCCTTTGCCTGCACTGAAGGCTCCTAAGTCATCTGGGGGAAGCATCCAGCAGCTTTGTCCTAACCCACCACATGTGAGATACTGTATGTTTCCTGAACTAATGTTCTGTGGGAAATGCAAGTCAGAAAACATCCTGCTCTGTACTTCTATCACTGCCCCCTTTGGACCTTGCTGCTGTCATGAGCAATCTTGCTGCCCTCATGCTTTGGTCCAGCAGTGTGGATCCCCCACCAGCTGGTCCCTCCATGTGCATGAAAAAGCAGGTGACCCCACTAACATATCTCTGCTCCCAGCACCTCAATGTTGCAACAAAACACAGTAAGGGTGGAGGGGCTGTGTTTTGGGGGTGGGCAGCAGATAGTCCTCTCCTGGGTTTGTTAGCATAGAAGCAGGAAGGAGCCTAGGAAAAAAATGGCATCCCAGCACTCTTTCTTATAGCACTTCCAATGTCTCTTGCTTGTCCATGATAAAAGGCTCCCCCCCTCTTCCTGTATTCAGTCAGTACTCAGAACCAACTGGTGTAATATGTACCCTATTCTCTGCAGGAAAGGAGAAAATCCTGGGTCCAGTGAATTGACAGGCAAAACTCTAGGACTTAGTCTTTATTCTAAAAGCACTTGATAGATGGATTTCACCATTAGTGTGAAGTCCTACATCTCCTTTCAAACTGTTCTGTGATGTGACAGCTCATAGTACTTTTACTATGAGACCAGAATTTATAATGAAACTGAAATTTTAATATTTATACACACTGTCTATTGGGATAAAGTAATTTTTTTAAAAATTAGAGCATACTTCCAAAATGCCCTCAAAAGGTTTCCCACTTAAAACATGCTGTTCTTTTTTCCCCACTAACTTCTTTTTCTCTTCAGTGTGTTGCTTTGGTCTTTGTTTTGTGACTTGTGCTTCTCTGAAAAAATGCTCATAAACCTTCACTTTTGGCTTATCACTTAATGTAATTAATATTGTGGGTCTGTAGCAAAACTGTTTTAGGAGCACTTGGGAAGAGAAGTCTACTTGCTGAATACCAGAACAACAAAAAGTTGCTTCTCCAAAGTTTTAGAACGATGCTTTCTAACATAGAGAAGTCTATTCCGATTTTGGTTACATTTGTACCACACTTTATAAACCGTGGCCTTTTGAAGCATGAATGTGATTTCATGTGCTTCAATTCTTACAAAGCTTTCAGGAATGCTTCAGCAAGTTGACGCAAGCCTTTCTAAACACTAACTCAGTTCAGACAAGCATGGACCCCGTGGCTACAAACAAGACCCCAGCTGTTGTAACTCCAGGGTAGGAACCAACCACGGAACAGGGTGAGAGTTAGCAATTAGCTGTAACCCAAGATTAATACTGTTTTATTGCATGTCTCCGCAAATCACAGATTGATGTGGAACTAATGGTTTTCTTCAGTGCTGATTTGTGCCATGCTCAGGGCTACAAAATTAAGAGTAAAAAGATTATTTGTCAATAATTAGCACTTAAATTGCCATACTGTAATTTACTAATAAAATTAATGAAGAAAAGTTCACTGTATCTATTTATTTTTTCTCTCTGATTTAATCCTTTTCCTTAAAATTTCTCTTTTTTATGCTAGAAGCAAATAGAATAAAAACAAATATGAAAACACAGTGCATTGCAGCACATATCTGAAGTGCTGTTGCTGTTTATATTCTAACACTTAAGCTTTGTGAGGGATGGTTCTGTTTGTAGGTGCAGGAGAAAAAGAGACTGGCCCGTGTGGAAGGCCACAGGAGGACTCAGGCAAGAAGAGTGGGTTTTTTCGTCAATTTTATCCTATACTAAAGCCTTTGAATGAAAGTTTCACCCAGGTCTCTCAAAGCTGAGGTACAGCATGTCCAGGGAAGATCTCACCGGGTGCTATGCAAGCTGGGTCTCCCCCTTCCCCACTTGCCCACTTGCGGCTTTGGCTGCTCACACTGACTAGAGAAACTGATGTGAGATTTTAATTTGATTGCAATATCTAATGTAGGTTAGGGGATATAGCTGCTAAACAGGTGCTCTTGGGCCAGAAAAAAAACACCTATCCTGAGAAATGCACCATCAAAAGGGGGCTGAAGAAAGAAAGGAAACAACCCTTAAAATAAATATTTCTCTTTCCCATGCAATGGATGAAATAGAGAAGAGCTGTGTTTTTGGAGTTCCCTGCAGTTCAGTAATCTTTGTCTGGAAATGAACAGAAACATTTGTGTCTCCTGCTGAGGACTGTAGTCTTATTCCTAGGCACTGGAGAAAACATTTTTCCTCCATGGGATTCAGCGGGTTTGCATTATACCAGGCTCAGGGTGGTCTGAAAATGTGGCCGCAAAATTTTTCAGGGTGCCAGTGCTGATGACTTGGGGTATATGCTCAGGTTTTTTTGCCCAAGGAGATTGTTCAGTGGAAGCTACCTGAATATTCAAAGGGATAGTCTTTGGAAATAATTGTAGAACCCAAAATCTTCATGGGGAAAATCCAGGCAAGTGCCTTCACTCAGCAGTCACTGCATTCAAACAAACTTTGATTTTTTCAGTAAGGTAGGTGCCAACTAAGATAGACTTCTCTAGACTGTGTAGTAAGCTATAGAAAGGTGGGCACTTGCAGGGTTCGGGATGTCACGTTGAGCCACGCAGAGATTATCCAAACAGCCCTGACTGCTCTCAGGAGCTCAGACCTGGCACAGACCCTATGCTGTCCTCCTGGCTCCCTCCTCCTGCTGATGGTCCCCTTGGTTCCTGCTTGACCACACAAGTTTTCTATGACTCCCCTTGAACTTTGTCGCAGGCCAGCATCTCAGCTTCTGTTTGTTTAGCCATTTCCAGCCAGCTTAGATTGAAAGGATGGAAATGACAGGGAAGAGGGGAGAGGAGAGGCTGCCCCTAGCAGCAGCACAGATTTATACCTACCTAAAGAGGCTGTTTGACTCCAGTCTCATTTTCCCTCACACACCTTTTCTGCTTTTTATTTGTCCCCTTTGATTCCTAAAATTTCAGGTGTAATTTGCCGCCTTCTTCCTCTGTCTCACCTGTTTCCTTTCTTCTCCATCTCCTCAATCTGGCACCACTTGCTGGGTGCATGCAGGGTGACCTGTTTGCAGCACACATCTCAGAGAAGCCCAGCGCCGCATGCGGACCCATGGCTCTGCACAAGGCACTGTAGGAAAACAGATGTGACAGCACCAAACACGGTGCAGCACTCTGATATTTCCATTCTGCCACTTTGGGTTGTGTGCTGAAGAGTGCTGTAGGAGAGAGGCAACAATAATTGGCAAAACACTGTAAATCATGTGAGGTGAAATTTAAAAAATTCCTGGAGTTTAGTGCAAATCTCCATATGCACTCAAGCTTTGTCCTAAGGATTGCAGATGAGACTTGGGCCTGTGAAACTCAGCAGGAGGGCTCCCAATTTTGCCTTTGGTCTATTTCCTCCATGAGGAAAGGGTGTAGGGAGCAGGCTACAAGGAATACTGAAGGATACAGGGAGAGCTGCTTAACACTTCTATGTGTTCTTTGCTACACGGTATGGGCAAGGAGAAAGGAAGTGTCTGGAGAGCTAAAATGGATTAAAGGAAATCCATCCTTTTCTATCCTCTGCAAAGATTGCCTAGTAGGACAAGAATTCTAAACTCATGGTTAAAAAATCCATATTTATTAAATATATAGTATAATCACAAGTAACACGTATAAATATATATTTGTATCAGTTGAATTGCTGATTGTCTCAGTGAAGTTAGAAAATCTCCAGATGAATTGTTTTCGGTACCTTGCAGCAAAAATGCTGATCCTTCTGCCTCCTCCCCAGATAACTCCAGTCCTATAAAATGAAGAAAATGGATTTTAGATTTTGCATGGAAAAATACTGTTGCACTATCCCAATGGGCAACAATTTCCCTCCCAAAGAGAAATGGTGTTTTTTCAACACACAAACATTACCAGCCAGGCAGGACATTATGATCCATGGAAATCTGCTCTTTTAAACTCAGGAAGTACAACAAATCAACCTATTTCTCATTAATCTTATCTCAAAAATCTAGCTGATGGGACATACTCTTAACTTTATTCCTTTTTTAAAAAGCTTTTCCCTCCTCCAGGACTGCTGGTGTTCACTGCTTAGATCAAACTGCCAAAGTCAGCCATCAGGTTATCTGTTAACTGCTTCTAGGATTAAGACTTTCTTCTCAAATTATGTTTATAGGCTGCTCCCCTCCCTTTCTGCTCAAGTCCAGACCTCTGGTGTTTAAATTACATACTGAGCTAGGCATCTTATCCCATCAATACATGCCCTCCTGGTTTCCTTTTATTCTGAAGTAGATGGGTGCCATATGAGTAATCTCTAAATACAATTATTTTCTTGCAAGACTGTATAGTTTTACTGGGGTCTCTAATGCACCTTTAGCAATACCATAATATTAGAATCAGCCTCTTCAGCTCTGGAGAAGGGCTCTCATCAGTGTGCTTGACACTGCTGGAGTGCTTCAGTGGACTTAAACATCAGGCCTATATATCCAAAGAGCTTGCTTGGCTTTCTGACAGCTGCCTAGCAGGGTGCAGATGGTTTTAGTTCATCCCCCATTTACCACCAAATGATCTTGCCCTTAAAATTAATAGAATAAAAAATATTTGGAAGTGATAGCTGGTTGTTAGA
This sequence comes from Regulus satrapa, assembly GCA_013396955.1. Classification (NCBI taxonomy): domain Eukaryota; kingdom Metazoa; phylum Chordata; class Aves; order Passeriformes; family Regulidae; genus Regulus; species Regulus satrapa. The sequence goes on along the minus strand of VWZN01020584.1, from coordinate 116,812 downwards.
TCTATTACTTTTAGTGTTCCTGTTCATATTTTTCTTTTCTTTCCCATATGAGTTTTTTCTTGTGATCTTGCAGGGCTGTCAAGTTACAATTCAGCAAAGTGCTGAAGGTGAGAGCCCGGCTGTGCTGGTTCTGTGGCTGCTGTGACAGCCAGAACCACCTCCCAGGTGTGCCTTCAAGTGGGGTGCTTATCTTGGTCAGCTCCACGGCAGCACCCCAGCTCTGGGGTCACCATCCTCTTCAGGATGGGAAGGAAGAGGTGGTATGCACAGTTTTGGGAGCAACACAGGGATGGGCTCTTTCTGGGGGATTCAGTGCCATCCCTGTGTTTGCCCCAGACATGGTTTTGGGATACAGCATATGGGTGAGAAAACTTTTCAAATGGGTTTTCAACCCTGTGTCTGTGGTTTATTGCTTCTGTGGACATCCAGCCTCTTGTCCTAGAGCATCCCAAGGCTGGAGATGAGACTCTTGATTCTGACAGAATTGATGGCATCTATTGAAATTAATTCCATATGGGGAAGTAAGCACTGTCTCCTCATAGCAACACTCAGTGTGAAGCATACTGCCGAGTTTGAGGTCTGACTCCAAAAAATGCTTGAAGGCAGAACAAATGTTTCATGGGGTTTTGAAGATACCACAACCCATGAGATAGCTAAGGCTGCATGAATGTGCTTTGCATAACCCATATATGAAAAAAAAAAAATCTCAGAAGGCCTGAAACTTTTCACATTCATATCACTCTCAAATGAGTGTGTGTTTTTTGCAGTCATTTCTCCTTGATCCTTGTGTAATGAGTATATACCTTTGCCTTCTAGCTGGATGTCATTGAAGTCTAATCTCTGTGTTCAGATGGGCCTTTAGAGAACCAGCACCAAGCTCCACAGGAGTGTTGTCAGACATTAACTCTGCAACGCCTGTGCATTTTCCCTCTTCTGCCAGACAAGGAGGTTCTAAAACTCTTTTAGCCAGACTTAAATTGGCTGATTTCTTCAGTGGCATCAGGCGGAGTGATTTCATTGATTCCCTAGAACTAAACAGATTCACACCATCTGGGAAGCTGACACAAAGTATTTACAATGAAAAAGGTACATCATGTTTTCTACTATTTTCTGATGCTGTTTCATTCTTATGAGATCAGGTTCTGGACAATGATAATTCAAAAGGCTTCTTTTATAGTCTTTTTTACAGGGCTGCATAGATGGAGGTCTAAACTTCATCCAAAGGCTCAGCTGTGTTATTTTCACTCAAACTCAACCCAGCATGAGCAGCCAGTGCACCAGGACCAAGCCTGATGGCACTGTAGGCTGAAATTGAATATTTAATGAATTCCTCAATTTAGGAAGTGGCTTGTTTTGATAAGTTTAATTGTAATATAATCTATAGGTAAGGGAATCTGATCAGTTTTGGGCCACAGTCTCCCATGCCCTGAAGCTGACACCAGCTCCAAATCAAAAAGAGCAGTGCTGATGAACTTTCCAAGAAGCTGCTGACTTATTTGAAATACGTTTCCTTGCTCTCTGTTACATAAGTGCACTCACTAAGCAGCAAGTCTCAGTTGAGATGGTTGTGTTCCACCAGGAATTTAAAGTACTCTGCTTAGCTCCTCCAAGCATTTTACCCCAGAATTTTCTGTAGTCATTCTGCTGTCACTGCATATGCCACTAACTCTGCCATTGACTGCTCAGTTGGTGCAGCTCACCTGGCTCAGCCATCCTTTGGGTGCGGCTGCAAACCTTGCATCTCCTCCAGTGTCTGTTGTGACCATTGGTGCTGTTCCCTTCACTTTTTAAGTGCTATACCACAGGCTGGACAGACCATAAGCAAATACAAAACTATAAGAAAGAATAGTGACAGCATGAATCTGTATTTTTGTCTTTTATTTCCATGTTTTAGGTGTGTACCTACGGTTGTTTGAGGTTTGAACTGGCCATGTAACACCTCCTTGCAGGTATGTGACAACATTGTATAGAGGGACTTCAAAGCATAGGATCATAGAATGGTTTGGGTTGGAAGGACCTTTAAAGGTCATCTCATTCAACCCCCAGATTTGTGACCTTAGTCCTCCTAAGGTACTAGGGACATCAAAGAAATGACTGACTGGTGGATGGGAATAAACACCTCTAAGATCTCCATTTGAAATCACCTGTGCTGGTTTTGACAGGGGTGGAATTAATTTTCTCCATAGTAGCTGTATGGGAATAAGTTTTGGATTTGTATTGAAAACTGTGGATCATGCAAATCTATTGTTTCTGAGCAGGGTTTGCCCAGCATCAGTGCCTGTTTTTGCTTCTTGTACTGCTGCACCAGAACGTGGGCCAGGGATTTGCAAGAAGATGGGAGGGGACACAGCTGGGACAGCTGACCACAGCTGACCGAAGTGACATACCATACCATATGACATCACATTCAGTCTATAAAATCTGGAGGACAAAAGGGGAACATGCATTTGAAGTGATGTCATTTGTCTTTCCAAGTCAGCACTATGCATGAGGGACCTCCATTTTTCTGGAGATGGCTGAACACCTGCCTGCCCACTGCTTAACATTCCTGTGTTAATTCACAGGAAGTGGTGAATGAATTCCTTGTTTTGCTTTGCTTGCATAGGCAGCTTTTGCTTTACCTATTTAACTCTCTTTGTTTCAATCCATGAATTTCCTCACTTTTACTCTTCTGATGGTCTCACTCATTTCACTGGGGAAGAGTGAGTTGTGTGGGGCTCAGTTGCCAGCTAGGGTTAAACCACAGTCTTACCCTAGCCTTTAGTGAGTCACATTCAAGGGACAGGTGTAGGAATGCCTGCCTGCTCCAGGCAATGGGTTGTGCTGGCTCAGAGGGGACATGCTGTCTATACTGACCTTGTCCCTCTCCCAGTCTGTGCTGAATTGTTTCTGTGAAACTGGTGCACAAAGCCTGAATCTTACTCTGGACTTTATGCACCTACATTGCGCATGTGATGAAGACAACTGACTTATCTGCCTTTGGAGACACATCTGGAAGAAGAGAGCAGGGGTTAGAGCAATTGCTCATGAGTAGGGGTGCTCAGCTCAGCAATGTCATTGGAAATGACCCATACTCACTGTTTTTTGAGCCATGTTAACATCACTGTCTCAGCTTCCTGAACAGTCAGTAGGGAGGGGTGAGTGATTCATCCCACCCAGCTTAGACCCATATTTTAGGAAGGAAGGAATTGCCCTCTGGCTGATCAAAACCTTAGATGAGACATCTAAGTTTTAAATGACTAAAGCTTGGTGACACAGATCACTGCCTAAATGCAGAAAACCTGTTAATTTTGCTACCCTTTTGACCTTTAACTGAAGAAAAACTTGCTAAATTTTCATCAACACCAAACACTTAACTTTTTTATTTACTACTATTCTACTGCCTCATGGGGTCAGCCCTCCTTAGCTTGTGGGAGTTTGTCTCAATTGAAAATATGGTGTGGCCACTCCAGTTCGGTCCTTCTCACCTCCACAGATTATGAGGACATCCATTCATTTTACTGATGCTCTCAAAGTGTCTTGAACTGCCTTTATGCACATGATGGGGAAGAACAGGCTATTCTAAAGGTTTGCACTGCTGACATTATTGCAGGGTCCTGTTGCTGAGGGATTCTGTTCCCTTGGAGCAGGGAAGCCTTTGGGCTTTTGTCAGTAGGAAACAGAGAGAGACACTCACCTAAAGTGACTGTAGCTGTACCTCCCTATGCATCATCTTCCCAGCAGTGTAAAATCATGTCTGTACATCTCAAACACCCATTGCAAAACAAAGGGTCTGGGGCAGGTGCTTTGAATTATAACAATAAGAAATTCTCAGATGAAGGTTGGTTTTTCTCTGCTTAGTTTCCACTGGATCATTTTACTGAAACCTGCAATAATGGGTGAAAGGGAAATCTCATGTAAACCAATTTAACACTCCATGTACAGCACAGTAGCCTTATGGAGGGAACTAAAGTGAGATTCAAGACCAAACCCTGCTAAGTCCTTCAGATCCTTGGAACAAGATGATCAGCATCATCTAAAGTGAGGTTCTTACACTGGTACTGTGCCTGTGAGTTTCCAAAAGCACTTCAGAAGAAGCCCTGCTCTTACCAGTAAGGGTATTTAAAAGAAATTCTGTTGTAGAGTGCAATAGAGCTGCTGTGCCACCTGTGATAGTGTGGGGCAGACAGGGAGGGGTTAATTCTGAATAGTTTATTGATCTGTTACCTCATTTTAAATTTTATAGAGTAACTCACAGCTCTACTTAAGCAAACAACAGAATGTTAAATTTACTAGGAGTTGTGTGTTAGCCTCTGAATTTCCAGAAAGAAAGCAAGTAGGTTATGCAAATACCACAATATGAGCAGCTTTCCATATCAAATAGCTGATGTGAGCAGGGGCAGTGGTTCCACCCTGCTGATACTCTTTGGGATGCCCTCTACTCTGTCCTGCATATGTGCATGTGGCTGGTTTTGAACAGTTTTCATATCCAGGCAATTAACCAAACTTCAGAGTCCTGGATGTAGTTTCCATTTAGAAAGAAAAATTGAGTTGGGTGTTTCTTGTCTTAAGCCTGCTCTTCACGAAGAGTGCCCTGAGTCTGGTCTTCTGAGGAGAGTGGGAACAGAGCTACACAGACCTTTGATCATAGGTTTAGTCTCTGTAGCCAGCACTCAGGCCAAAAGCATTCTTGACAAACTTTCTTCCGGCCATGCTCACAGTGCTATTTGCCCCACTATGTCTCTCTTTTCTCCCCTTCTGGTTTTGTCTTGCTGCCTTTTGCTTGGCATCTAATTTACTAAAAATAAACAAACAAACAAAATGTCTTTCACTAAGTTTTTTGTATGGAGCAGAGGTTGCAACTTTTAACTGGTCTTCACTTCCATTAAATAGATCCATTATCCCTAAAACTCATTGCCATAAACAACTCAAATTTCATCCTCCTCCCCATCACTGTTTTCTTCCTTGAATCTGTCATTAGTGTGCACCCTGAACTGTGCCTATTTAGCTTCATGATTTGCAGGATTTGTGTTACCAGAAAAGTCATCATTGATCCACGACCATTTACTTTCAGGGATGCATGTCCTAAGAGTTTGTTTAAGGCCTTGAAATTCCCCATAATGTAGAGTTCAGAGAAGTGCAAAGGTAAATCTGTGCACTACAAGCTGATTTTAGTCAAGCCCTCATGAGGAAAAGCCAATAGTAGAGGTCATCCTTTAGAGGTCAAGGCTAATTGCCAAAAATAATTGAAATAGCCTTGAGTTTGTTAAGGGAAAGGGGACAGACAGATTGTAAAAGCTTCCTGTGTTCCATAGGAAATGAAATCTTTCTATCTTCCTTTCTCAAGCCTATTTCCTATTGAAATCAAGTGCTATACTATTTAATTGTGTGTATTGGTTAAGAAACATGGGGATTCTTGTAAAACACATGCACACATAACCAAACCAAAGTGTTCTGTGTCAATTTCTGATAAGAAGGAAGACAGCCTGCATTACCAGCACAGACAATCAAGTGTTGATGAAACAATTTCATCCTAAGGATTTTAGTGGAAAACAAGTCTTCCCCCTAACCTCTGAATAATGATGCACTGAAACTTATTTATGAAAAAAATGTCCTTGTTGATCTGGATAACACAAGGTTTCTGATATCTGTCCTGTGCTGTGCAATTGCTGTGTTGTTGTAAATACACTATAACATTTTGTTGAGTGTGCCAGGGACATAAGTGATAGAGACTCACCAGTAGCTTTTGAAAAATATTGTTTGGGAGGTTTTTTGGGTTTTTTTTTACATGTTAAAAAGATATATATACACAATTATGGTCCTGCTGTACAGTTACATATACCCAAAAGCAAACAGAGATGCATCTCATGATTGTAAACTACTTGCAAAAGTGAGAGGGGAGTTTGTGTAGTGGCCACCTCCGACACAAGTTCTTATATCATTAGTTTTGGCACACAGAGCTCTGTTTAGGGCAAGATCCCTTTCTCCCTGCAAAGATGTGGGGTAACTTATTGACTGGTCAGTGGTGCCTCTGAGACCTGTGGGGACTATAATGGGACAGTGGGATCTCTAGGGTGTTGCTCACAACAGCCATATGTGGGGACACCAAAAGTCTGGATCACGTGGGGAACTCCAGCAAATTATATTCTCCAGGACTTGAATCTCATTTGACTTTACTGTCTGTTGGGATAAAAATACCAAACCTAAATCATCCCAAACTGTGCACATTATGAACTGTTGGTAAAAATAATCTTATTAACTGTGCCCTTGATAGACATTAATTTGCCTTGGACGCAAGTGTCGTTGCAATCTAGGAGCAGTAATTTCTTATGAACACCTTCTGAGCCTATCAAACCTCATAAAACCCCTTTCTTAGACTACAATGTAACTTCAAAGACAATACTCTGCTGTTATGCAGGACCAAAGTAACTCCTTCAGTGCATCTGCTGAGCTGATTTGTTTTCAAATGCTGATTTAAATTTTATTTTTTATTATGTGACATTGCTAAAACTATGGTTTTATGGCAAATGTGTTCCAGTGCAATAAAAATGTGCTTATTTTTTTTCCTCCTCCCTGAACTAAGAACAAAATGCCTTGAGGGACTATATATGTTTAACAGATTTTCTGAATTAAAACTCCCTTCAATTAAAATCATAATCTTTGGTGGTCCCACATAATATTTTGTAACTGACATTCATGTACAATGTAACATAATGTAATATTGTTTTTTGATGGAACTTCTGTCTTTGCTAAGTTTCCTTTCTGGCTAATTAATGTTTCTGCCTGCTGTTGATTTTTCAGATCCACCCAAATTTCATTTGTTATTTTCTTTCACTGATTATTTTAATAGCATGCCTTAATGTAGCATATGTTTGGATTCCAGCTCCAGTTTTACCTTAGCCATTATGAACAATGTAAAACTCCTCCTTTGTGTGACAATGCTAATGTTTTTAGCTGTGCTTAATTAGCCCCATCTCAGTAGGGAAGAACTGTTAAGGCTTTTGTCTTATCTGCTAGTGTTTCAATTTCCCCTTTTTCTAGAAGATAAAAGCTGATTGTAATGCCATGTGGCAGGTTTGGGGCACAACCATCTGCAGTCTCATTTTAGAGTGTAAACAGGCAGATTGCTTACCACTTAAATTGCTATCACAGTAGACTGTTATCTCCAGGGTAATCATAATTACATTCATGTATCTTCAGAGGATGTTAATTACAGGAGGATGCTTTCTTTCTCTTTAATACTAGAACAAGTGAGTGCACTGCAAGTTTTGAGAGATAAAGGAGGGGAAAAGCATTAAATCACAGATGGGAAGGAGAGAAATATATCCAATAAGCTGAAAGGGAAAGGTTCGTTGAATGGCAAAGGGAAGTAAAAGGTGTGAAGAAAAAGGACTCTTAAACCTTATTGTCACAGGGAAGTGAATCATTCCAGAGCAGCAGAGATCATCATTCAACCTGAAGGACATGAGGACATGAAGATGGGTGGATCAACAGTTCAGGAGAGCAGGACCTGCATGCCAGGGACATCTGGAAGCAAGGCGGAGTGCATGCTCAGGATGGCTTCCCTCCTTTTGCACTTGTGAGTGAGATGAGGTGGAAGGAGGATCGGGGTTTCCCCATCACTAGCATGTCCTAGCATGGCACAAAGTCTGTGGATCCTGGAGCCAGGTGGGAAGAGCATTAACCTGTATTGACTCTGCCTATTGTCAAGAGTCCAGACAGCAAGGATCATCGGATCATACAGTCATAGAACAATCTGGGTTGGAAGGTACCTTTAAAAGTCCAACTTCTTGCAATAAGGAGGGACGTCTTCAATTAGATCCGGTTGTTGAGAGCTCTGTCCAATCTGACTTCCAGCGTCTATATGTCTATACTGTTCCAGGGTCTTCCATGTCTATACTGTTCAGACAATGTATTTAACACACAATGGCACACATTCATTTGGCTGAGCAAGTAGATATAATACATCTCAGAATGGTTTGGGTGGAAAAGGACCTGAAAGATTGTCTAATTCTAAGCCCCATGCCATGGGCAGACACACTTTCCACTACACGAAGTTGCTCAAAGCCTCATCTGACCTGGCCTTGAACACTTCCAGGGATGGAGTATCCACACCTTCTGGGGACAACCTCCTCAATAGTTTTAACTGGTAGTACTTCTGAAAAGAGAAGGCATAAAGCAATTTGACTTACTATTTGTGCTAAAGGCTACATGCTCGTCCTGGTTTTGACCAAGGGCAGGGTTAATTTTTCTCAGTAGCTGTGAGGGTGCAGAGCCTGGAGTCATGTGGTGTGTCTATTTTGTCATTCTATACCACACACATCATCACTGGTGGGTGGAAGTAAGAGATTCTCATTTCTCAGAAGGAGGGGATTGCAGTCAGGAGTAAAAGCAGGCGCACGGTGGGTCTGGCTGCCATTTTGTTAGTTGTCTCAGGGTCGTGCTGCATCAGGCCTTTGGGTGAGCCATTTGCATGTAAAACATCCTCTCTCTTGTACACTGTTTTGTTATCAATATTGTGGCTGTTTATTTTCTTATCTCATTGCTGTTTCCATTAAATTGTTCTTCGCTCATAATCTCTGCCTTTTGTCTCTTTAGCTAGAGGAGCCTAAGGGAGGGAAACAGGAGTGCTGTTCCTAAGGCATGACAATGCTTAATACTTCGGTATATTTAAAAATTAATGTAATCACAAAGATGGTGCGACATTAAAAAAGGAAAAAAATGGGAGGCAAAATTCTACATCCTTGTATGCAGAGGTGCTGGGGAGAAAAGCATCATTCGGGTGAAGTGTGAGGCATGACAAATCTGACTCCTCTTGTGTTATCAGGAGAACATGTTGTTGCCATTGCTCTAGGTCCTGTTTCTAATGATGACCAGACCAGATGTTTTGGTTTTGAAAAAAGCTATGGACAATTAAATAGCTGTGCAAGGCACTGGCAGGACCAGCTTTCAATAATTCCTCCCCATATTTGTGTGGATGACATGTGATGGCAGAGGAAAGCAAAACCAGAAACTTAATATGACTCCTGCCACAGGCATCTTGGATAAAGCACTCTTGGCTGCTAGACAAATGCAGGCCTTGATCCTGCAGAAGCCAATTAGTTTTATACGCACAAATAGTCTCACGGTGGAATGAAGCATGCAGAATTTTATTGAAAGATGTCCTGGGAAGGGAAGTGGGAGTGAAGCAAGCTGGAGGAATGACTAAGAAGTAGAGGGGAGTTAAGCACAGAGTAGCAGAAGTTGAGCCACTTGGCTGACCCATCAGGTGGGTGGGTTACAGCTGGAGCAGCACATCAGATAAAATAACAGGAAGAGCCAAGTGATGGCAACCACAGGGAATACGACCACCAGGAAGACTGAACACTGGAATGAGCTTTTGATACCACTAAGCAGGGTGACAAAGCAGAAGAGGACATGTGATGGATGCAGTTACTCATATCTGACTCAAGACTGAATGGGTGTTGTTCTTTAGTGCTTTTTTGTGATCTTATTTTGGTTATTTTACAAGTAACTGAGGCCAAAGGGAACATGCCATGAAGCCCTCGGGAAGACAGACCTTGATTGTGGACAGTCTGCAGATGAATGAACACAAAGAATGTGCAAACCTACACATCTCAGGAAGCAATAACTGCACAACCCCCTTAGGTGAGAGAGGAATGGTTGCCTATATGAATCAATGGACATGCACCACAGACGAGTTAATCAGATGATGGAGGTGATTGTCCCACTCTGCTCTGCACTTGTATGGCTTCACCTTCAGTCCGGTGCACAGTTTTGGACACCACAATAAAAAGAAGATATAAATCTATTAGGGAGTGTCCAAAGGAGGGCCATGAGGATGGTGAAGGGCCTTGAGGGGAAGCTGTATGAGGAGCAGCTGAGGTCACCTGGTTTCTTCAGCCTGGAAAGAGGAGACTGAGGGGACATGTCATACTGGTCTTCAGCTTCCTCACAAGGGAAGCAGAGGGTCAGGTACTAATTTCTTCACTCTCATGACCAGGGAAGGACTCCAGAAAAGGTAATGAAGATTAGTCAGGGGAGGCTTAGGTTGGATATCAGAAAAAGATTGTTCACCCAGAAGGTGGATGGGCACTGGAACAGGCTCACCAGGGAAGTGGTCACACCACCAACCTGACAGAGCTCAAGAGGCGTTTGGGCAACCCTCTCAGGCACAAGGAGTGATTCTTGCAGCTGTCCTGTGTAGGGCCAGGAGTTGGAATTTGATAGTCCTAGTGGGTCCCTTCCAACTCAGGATATTCTATGATTCTCTGACTTCAAATCTCACTGCAACAGGGCAAGAGACCATGCAAGAGCAGATGAGAAGACAGAAGAATCCTGCCAACTTACCTGTGACAATCTTGGGGATAGCTGAGTTTCAATACAGTTTCCTGAGCTCTTCAATTTGTGCCCCAGACAGTACCCAGACATATCCCAGTGTCTGCTGCTCTGAGTATCTGCTCTTTCTAACCTAATGCCTGCATAATGGAAACTCCATGAACTTGGATACAAACTGCAATCTTGCCTAAGGAAAGAAGGCTCATCATCTTGATGGACCCCTAAGAGGCGGGTCTGAGAGCAGGCAACAAAACCCTTATCAGCCTGGACTGAGCTCTGGTGCTCCCTGTCTGGTGGGTAGGATTGCTGGTCCCCAAGTGCACAGTTTAGCCCTTAGCTCAGCACTGCAAGTCCTGGGCCAAGAATGGGTGTGTCACCTTTTGGGGAGCCCTGGAGTAAGATGTGTAGTTCTTCTAAGCACCCACCCCTGGCGCCCCTAACAGCAAATGAACTTCTTAGGCACATGCCTGTGGTCCTGGGACAAAAACAAACAAACAAACAAACAAACAAAAAAAGACTACTTGCAGGCAAAGATTTTACAAATTTGGTTATTGTGACCAAACTTTATTACCCATTTTATGGAACTGTGACAGAAGTCTAGGAATCAAGCAACATGGGGATCACAGAGGCTATTATGTTTATTGTGCTGAACAGACTGTGATAAACCATTAAAGGAACATTTTCATTAAGCAAGCGATTTGAAGTACAATCATAGACAGAAACTCTACATGAAGAACAAAGCAAAAAAGTAAGAAGACACTTAAAAGGAAAAGTAAACTGTAGTTCAACATCTTGAAGCAATCTTTTTTTTTTTCCTGCAAACACACCTCTCTTGCAGAAATGGTAGAAGAGTTACATGTCCAGTCATAGTTAGCAGTGACCAATGACAGCAAAGAACAGTCGTATAAAATTTATCTCCCACAAAAATAAACTATATATATAAAAAAATTTTATGATGTTCTCACTGACTCAATGGCCACATGCAATTTTTCAGTCTGAAAAAATGAGGTATAGTAGGCCCTAAGAGGTAGTAATGTGTTTTGATTGTACTACAATATATAGAAAATGTAAGATTCAGTTCATCAGAGTGGTAAGTCTCTCAGAGGTTGAAGAGTGACAGACACAGAGAAATTATTTCTGTGTCATCCACTGGGTATACCATGGTTTTAAAAAATGCAAAAAAACCCCTCATACCCCAAAAGGGACTTGCTAAGGCTTGATTTGATACCCTCTGAAGTCAGCAAAATTCCTATTACTGCCTTCAAGTGACACTGGACTTGGCCTGTTAGAGCTACTGTATAGCTAGGATTATTTCTCTTTCACTTGATACTATCATGTCTAGTTGTAATATTCCAATCAGCTCTTTCCCAGCAATTTCCATGACTGAACCTGCGCAGTCTTCCGTGGAGGTCCATATTTCTTGACACTGCCTCTTGGAAGAAGCCAGAAAGTCGTTTTCTTTAACTGCATTTGGCTCCATACTAAAGCCATACCAAGAGATGCCTTCCTGAGAAACTACCCCTGGCCCAGGTATTAATACAATGGTACAAAGTACTGACTAGGAAAGAGAGGAAGAAGGGAAATAAAACAGAAATAGAGAAAATGAAATCAGAGGGAGGGAGAGGGGAGAGAGAAAGAACAACAGAATTGAGAGAGGGGAGAATAAAAAACCTCTACATAAGAAGCATTTAAAATAAATCTGGCTGAAACATATTACAAAATCACATTTGTGTAAAATACACGAAAATACTTGTCAAGTATTTTCTTACAATCTACTAATTTATTTTTTTTAAAAAACACATATTTGTGATTGCATTATGCAAAAGCTGAGCTTGTTGCTTCCCACCTACAAAGCTTCAAGTTTCTTTGAAGGTTTTTTTTGTTCATTTTTTTTTATTTTTAATACGAAAGTAATTTTAAATGTGCTCATTTTCCACAAGTTATTTTACAAAAATAATTTTGAATTAGGGATTAGTTGCAGTCCTAACTGTTTCAAACGTCTCAAAACTAATGCTGAAAATAACAAGTTCATTCCATTTAAAGTCTGGAGGTAGGTCTTTGTCAATCAATTAGTCCATTTCTTTAAACAATTCATTTGAGGTACAAACTTGGACAGTAATATTTAAACTTTATAGCTAAATTTTTTTTCTGTCATGTAGTGTCCTTGAAGAAAATTATCCTCACAAACCTATCAGCAATTCAATACAAAAATATATTCAAGTTAACAGTACATTACACAGAAGTTTAGCAGAGAATAGAGTAAGTACATAAAATAAAACAAAACAAAACAAAAAACCCACACACGCACACAAAAAAAAAGAAAAAAAAAAGAAAAAAAAAGAAACAAATCAAACAAACCAAGTGAAAGAAAAACACATAGTCATGCTGAAACACAAAAAAGACATTGCTTCCTTAACTGCAAAAAAGGTTGAAATAGAAATAAGGGGAAAATGCAGATACTCATGATTATCTAACCAGTAAAAATTTCCTGCATTGAATGTGTATAGCAGCATGTATTTATCAGTCTGTTGAGTTATTTGTAAAAATCAGAGGTAGTATTGAATAGTGGGGTAATATTGCATCTGGTGCTAAAAGTGCTGCTTTGAATGAAAAGATGGAGAAATGCCACTGGCACAGAGGAGCTCAGTGAACCATCCTATGTCAAAATATATTGCTTAAAGTAATGCACGAGCTTAGCTGAGGTACATGGTGTTCGTTCTTACATTGTGACTGATGAGTAATGAGGAAAGATTCAATTCTTTCGAAATTGGTACAGAGCAAGTGGAATTAGTAGAAACTAAGTAAGCAAAAATCTGGATTATTTTTGTTCAGATAAATTTATGATTAATTTCTAGGTACCTTTCTGTATATTTTAAAACACTTTTATCAATAAAGACTTACTCATTAATGGCATAAGGGTGGTGTTGGTCTTTTTTGTTTCCATAGAAAACTCCTGGCTCTAAGAAAGCCAACTCCCTGGCTTCCTATTACCCGGATGATAAGGACTGTTCATTTTGTTTATTATTGCTTGTGCTGATATGTTTGTATCTGTAACTATACAACGTATCTTTGTCTTTCTTCCCCTTTGCAAAATGAAAGTACCTTTTTCATATTGATTTCTTCTGATTACCAGATAAACGAAATGAAAGATCAGCTTTCATTTTTTTTCCCAAAATAATAGTAAGTCTTAAAAACAAAACAAAACAAAACAAACCCAAATCAAATACAAGTCTACAAGAAGGTTACAAAAGAAAAAGAATAGTATCTATCCCTTATCTTTGGTGTTCCAAAACAGGGACTTCACTAAGTAGGGAGTGGGTTGCTGGAAGTGTTGCAAGGTCTAAGTGTTACACACCTAGCCTTTCCTATTTCAATGCCCATTACAATGACTATGTTACAAGTTTCTTGTTTATACGCAGTGCAATGAATGACATAAACCTGATTTGGAGCTCTTCTTGACCCATTCACCCTTACTTAGCAGCTCAAACAAACTATTAGTAGGTTAGGAAAAAAGAAAACAGTAATTAAAAGTTGCATCGTTAATCTGTGTCCCCTTTGTGTTACAGCAGTTTTTCACTAGACCTGGGACTGTGAAGGGATTACAAAAAAGATGATTAGTCAAATCCTTTTTAAGGTTATGTGATTTTTTTTTTTTCCCCAGGCAAAAGTGGAAAGACCATGGCAATAGAAAGTAAGTGGTCAAGGCAGTGTCTTCTCCCTTCAAAAGACCCAACTGCTGATGAGGTAGAAATTGCATGGTGTGATCTCCTAGTCTTCTTCTGCAGACTCTTGTGAGGATGTTTCTTCAGTCTCTTCCTAGAACACACAAATAGGAATAATAAATATGGTGGTGACCATGCATCTTAGGCTGCCAGTTCAGTTGTCCCTCACACAGCTGACAATCACCTCTTGAGCTAATAAAATTCCCTTTACAGCTCCTATGACATCTCAGGAAGCCACTTTGCGGGGGAAGGGAAGGTACCCTGCTCTCTGATCCCCCCACCTTGCCTTGCCAGGCTTTTCTTCCACTCCAGGAGATGTCAAGAAAAAGCATTCTGTGCCATGCTTCGTCACAGACTTCTTTTGGCCAGTAGACATGGGCAGCTAGAAAATGGAAAGCATTTTGAGCACATATCCAAACCTAAGCTGTTACTCTGGGAAGCCTTCTCCTCCTCATCAGTGCTGCTTCATGTTTGCCTTCAGTGAGCCTGACCAAATGTGATGTTCTTATTCTGCTTTTTAAACAAATGTTCAGCACCTTTCAGGACATGGGTGGTGAACTGGGCACAACTAATATTTCTAATAAAAGGGGCTGTCAATGAAAAGCTGCTTCTTATCAAACACTGAACATCATCGCCTAAGACAACACGTGAAAAAGCTCTAGGAAAAAGAGGAATTCACCCCCTTAGCCAACTGAGACCTCTGAAGAATGACCAGCTTAAAACAGCTTATAACAGTCTTCATACTTTAATAGATTTGATTTTCCACATGGCTTCATTTTGTCTGGGTGGCTAACTGACACAATTTATAACTCTCTTCCTTTCCCAGGCCACTACAGTACACCATTCAGCAAAGCTTGCCTTAAAGCTTGCCCGCCTTATACGACCAAACTTCCATTCATTAGTGTTTGAAACACCTCAGCTGTGAAGGGCTCCTAAATGCTACCATGTGTGACACTGCCGCGGAGGAGAGGCATCAAGGAAAAACACAGTGCTTTAATCATAGGCCACTGCTTACTGCAATCCCCTTTCAAAAGGTTTCGACCTCCCCCTGCACCTCCCTGCAAGAAAAGGCTGGAAAAAAAAAAAAGCTGTAAATCCAGGGGATAAACATAACTATAAATGAACGGATGACAGCTTAAAAAATATAACCACAGTTACATCAAGCCATGAGATTTCACACTGGTTTTGTTTAGTCTGCTTTGGGTTATGTGGGAAAAGTGAAAAGCATGAAGGAAATGCTCCCCCCCTCTTCCTTCATGCCCCCACTCCTGCCGAAGCTTGGGCCTCAGATATTTAGGCCAGTAGGTTTATACCTCTTGACAAGGAAACAGGCCATGACCCTGGGGTACTCTCTTGAGCACCAGGCACAAAGCAAGATGTAGCATGATCAAAGCCATAGATGGAGGAGAGAGAGCAAAATCAAGTGTTAGCTGCCCTCTGACCTTGAATTTTCAATTCTTAAATTCCAGATGATGCTGATCTATCATACAGATGAACAATTTTTTCCTAACAACAATTACTGTCCACTTGTAGCTGTGTTATATTCACAGTGCTGCAACAAAAATGATTCTCAACTCATGAAATGATCAAGCAAATTTTACTCTGTCTCTGGTGGCACTGGGGAAACTGAACTCACACTCCATCGAATCCCATTAATGCATGATGCATTTTTCCTGCTTATCTTCTGTGCAGAACAGGACTGTCACAACGTTTCACTCAAGAAGAAAAATGGTATTTTCAGGCACCTACCGGAGGGCTAATTTGGGCTGCATGTGGAGAGACACAGCAAAATATGTTGTTTTGAGCCTTGGCAATTCAGAACTTGGAATGATTGCGGCAAACCCCAGTTTTGCCTCCAAGCCAAGTATTTCAGTTTTAAAATTACGACTGTGGGTTCTGTGCTCTTAATAAAATACAGGTAGATGTGTTTTGGTATTTGATGATGATCACATGTTTAATTTCTTACAGCACTGTGGTCAGCCCTGAGCCTCTGATTACCATTTCCTGAAAGACAGCAGCACACGTGTGGGTGTGGAGCGGCAGCTCTCTTTGTTTTATGCTTGGCTTGTCAGGAGACTACTGAAACCTGATGAACTCATTTTCCATGAAGGTAGACTTCCGATCACAGAGTAAGAAGGATGGGGGAGAGGCAAAGTATGTGAAAGGACATACTTCAAAGCTCACCCAGGGTGGCCACAAGAGAGCTCTTTTTAGTTAAAAAGTTGTCCACTCTAGTGACTTTTACTGTGAATCTCCCAGATTGTTTTTTTTTCCCTAGTAACCCTTTCTGTAGTGACCAAGAAAATTAATGAGAAGCTCTTCTTTCATATATTTATATATGTTCACGTAATGAAGGAAGATTCTCTCACCTGCACATGTATGTACAAATATGTGTACCTGTAGTACTGGGAATGATGAGAAACTAAAAATCAAGCTAACCTCCCCAAATATGTAAATAATAAACTAATTAATCAAAATATTTAAGACTGACAGAATTCAAACTCACATCAGTGGTGGGAAATACCTTTTTCATAAAGAAAAGCTTTTCAGCTGAATCAGATTGTTCATTCCCTGCAAAAGCTTAAGATAGCTCAGTTGCAGATGAGTGGTTTTAAGCCAACCTAACATGTAAGTTTCTTGTCAAGACACTGATGGAGACATGATTACTGCTCTGAAGTGCTTACAATTCAAACAACGGGATACTACAAATCAGATATATATGCAGGGAGGGACCCAAAGGAAGAAGTAAGTAGAGGTTCCGAAAGACAAAATACAGTTGTATAACACAGGAACAGAGAGGGATTTTTTGCACTTGTGAAAAACTGGTTGCAAATATGAGAAGATTGTGCAACTGGGACCCTCAACACAACCTCTGCCTCTGTAGCACCCCCCACCCCACCCACACACTTTCCAAAAGATGGAGGGTGGGGCAGGCATTTTGAAAACTGTGTAATATTTAAAAATTGAAAACTGGCTCTGTACTGAGTCATTTCAGCCAAATATTCACTGTAGTACATTGTTTGGCACTGTCAGGGCACTGGACAGCTCAGAGGAAGGATGTAGTACCAGTAGAAAGCACCCTCCAGGCACTTGCATGTCCTCATAGACCTGCCAAGGTTGATGGCATAGCCATGTGTCATAGTCCCTGAGTCAAAAGCTGAAGGAGGAACTGGGACTGGAATGAAATACTTTGTAAATCTAGATGTTCTTCCAGTAAAGTTGAAGAGAAGGGGAAAAATTAAGAAGGAAAGCATGGTCATTAGAGCAGACATTAGAAATCCAAGTTACTCCGAGTGTGACAGCCATGCAGAGCATAGATTCAGCAACACCATCCCAGGATGCAGTCAGTCAAGAAGCAAAAGTTTTGGGTTACAGGGCAGCTTTTATTGAGGTTGTTCTCATTTCTTCGGTGCATCACTTTAGTTGTGGAGGCAGAATGGTGACATGTGTTAATTTACCACAACTGTGCATCGACCCAGTTTTGCCTTGAATGGCTACTTCCCAGGTTATTTGTTTTCTGCTGCAGCAAAGTAGTGAGGGGCTGGGTCAGCAGACTGTAAAGAGAAACCTGAGAAAGCTTTAAACCAGGCTGGATCTGCTTAACAGGGAAGCCATGAAGAGCTCAGGGAGAAGAGGACAAATACTTGAAGAGTGGGGTGAGCTCACATGCACAGCCCAGGCTTTACTCGTGCTGCTAAGACAATATCCCGGTTGACTCCCCACGAATCCATGTGTACAGCCCCATACATGTATCCTCAAGGGGCAGATTGGCACAGGGACCAGCTGCAGAGGCAGTGTGACTTGGCACACGCTGTCCTTGGTCATCCATGGGTCCCACCCATCCATGGGTATGTTTATCCTGAGCTGCTGCAGGACACAGCATGGCATTGGATGACAGAGGCAGCACATGGAGCCATTTCCACCCTTAGCTGCTGTAACTGCCCGTCAGGCAGGGAGTGACAGTGGTGTCTCTCCCAAAACAGAGTTGCAAGGTGGCTTTCTCCAAAGCTCCTAAAGGAGCCTTTTCTTGAGGGACATCATTGGCAAGGGGCTGGCAGATGTGGACACTAACCTGGACCCTCATCTCTCACTGAGATCAGTCTCCAGCAGGAGAGAAAGGACAAATATTTTGCAATGACTCGCAGCAGGTATTTGCCTGCAGAAGGGATTGATATCACTGTTGTTAGCCCTGATTTACCACTGGTGAAGGTAAGAAAAAAGGAATAGGAGACAGGACAGCAGGCTTCAGTTAAAAGTGCTCTCTGCAGCCAGTATGTTTATTTGGACTAGCCAACACAGAATTTTAAAATACGACAACCTTATTGGGATCTGGTTGCCTGAAGATAGTACCAAAGGCTGTTTTAGATGCCTTGGATATTTAATCTGGTAAAATAATCCAGAAAGGTGCTGGTCTTCTGTGTCATGCCCTCTTTCTCTGCGTGGATACCTGTGAGGACCTGGGGCACCCAATGGGAGCAGAAAATCTGTGTCAAGTTGTGTGGACCCATGAACCCTCTCTGGAACTATGAAGTTGAATCGCTGCTTTGGAAGCCTCGCTGCTGTGGAGAAACAAACTGGTGCCACACTCTTTTCAGTGCTGCCCAGCAAGAGGAGGAGGAGCAACAGCCATAAACTAAACCACTGTAAGTTTCACCTCAACATGAAGAAGAATTTCTTTACACTGAAGGTGGCAGAGCACTGGAACAGGCTGCCCAGGGAGGTCATGGGGTCTCCCTCTCTGGAGATTTTCAATCCCCACCTGGACATGTTCCTGTGTCACCTGCTCTAGGTGACCCTGCCTTCGCAGAGGGGTTGGACTGCATGGTCTGCAGAGCTCCCTTCCAACCCAGATGATTGCTAAACCTCAGAGGTGATACCATCCAGAATGGAGCTGTGTCACAAACTATTGTATGTAAATGTCAGCATCTTTTCAGATCAAAGTCACCCCCTGATCCCCAGAAACTTCTTTCACACAACATCCTGTGCAGGTGAAATCTAACTCTACCTGCTGCCCAAGACCTCCATTTGGTGATCCCACATTTGGTTGGTCCAGGCTATTTTTTCTAGAATTACAAGCAGCCAGTAGCATCCTAGTGGCCTGAAGAAAGGACATACTTAGTCTGGTGTTTCTATGTCCTCTGCATTCTTTTTTTGGTGGACCCCCCCAGACTGAAAACAACAAAACCTGATGATGAAATAACTGTTGGTGTTTGAGAGGAGTGTTCCCCCACCTGCAGAAAGGTAACCGTGGCATTTTTGTAGAAATGTTTGTTCTGTTTTTATACTCTGGTCAAAACTTCAAGGTTAAATGTCTTGGCCTCATGAAACTCACTGGCAATTCAGTTTTTTCACCTTCTGCTCATGAATTTCTGACCTGCAGATTAAAAAAACGAAAACCTATTTTGTGAAATGAGCTGCAAGATCACAGTAATGATGCATATGGAACCTCTGCATTTGCTAGAGCTTTTATTTTATAATGAAGTATTAGCTATTGGCACAGATTTTGCTGGCTGCTTTCTAAGCCCAAGAGGGCATGCTTGAATAGATATATCAAAAAGAACTGCTGACAAGAGCAACTTGCAAACTGTGGACTATTGTCTGCTGTTAACATGTCTGAAATCCCCTGGCATGCAAGCTAATATTTTCAGAGAAGTCCCTGAAATATAGGGATAGGAATAGATGGCTTCTAGAGCAGACACCAGGGCCCAGACTCTGGCCAGCTGAGACAGTGCCATCCTGACTGCTCCACAGCCAAAGCACCAAACTGCTTTAGAAATTCTTACAGCACTGACAGACACTCAGAATAGGTTTGTTCTGTGTGAAGCTTAGGGTGGGATCTGCTGCTTCGAGCTCTGCACTCTCTGCAGAGCCCACTAGTGAGCTCAGGGACAGGTGTCACTCAGCAGTAAGGCAAAGTTTAACTCCAGCATTCAGAACTCAAATTGTTGCAGGTATACTTCACATGTTACAATGAAAGCATTTATTAGGGCAAAAGAGACCACCATGACTATATACAGAAAAGGCCACACAATCCTTCTTACTGCTGGACTAAAAAATATTTTGAGGAATTATTACAGTACAGAAACTCTGTATCTAAACACATATAAGTCAACCAGACCACAAGCAAGCAATTGCTGTGCACTGCAACTGCCAGCATGCTAGGAAGAGCACAATCCTTTAGCTGGGTGCCCAACAGGACAGTTAAAAACTCTGGCTACAGAGCAGTTCTGAGACCCCCTGCCTTCTTCTGTCATTGTTTCTGCAATCATTGACTAAGTCATGGAACAGTCCTGGGAGCAGTGAGCAGGTAGAATTACCCCCCAAGGAAGTAAAACTTTCACTATTTTAAGTACATTAAATTATAAACAAAGAGACAAATACAGAGATGCAGCTGATGGGGAAGTTTGGGGTTGAGATGTAGGAGCTGGAAACCAACATTCTTGTTTTAAATGTGTAAGTTCCTATTGACATAGCCTCTAATAGCCCACTTTGTTATATAAAGATGTCGGCCTTCACAAGACCACAGATTTGACCATAGCATGATGGTGCAGCAATATTTAGATACCAGCCAGCAGCCTGGCTGAGCTGCTGCGTAACTTTACAATGCCCAAGTGCTTGTGGGTGGGCATGTGCAGAGCTGCCTAATCCTCTTGGGAGCAGTCTAAAGGCTGTAAAGAATCCTAAAGATCAATCTGATGTAGTGATGTTCTCAAAGTTTTCACACTCGGGAAGGCAATGTATATCAGCAAAAATAGGACTTTTAAATGTTAATAAAATTGAGTGCATGTACACAATAGCACTGGATTGGAAATTCACACATAGATGGGTTTTGAAACGCCCATACTCTCTGATTTGAAGCAGATATTTCAAGATGAGTATTCTACCTTCTAGGAAGAAGGCTCGCCTCTAAACTTTTGTGTATGGAAGATGTATCTTTTTTTCTGTTAAGGTCACTCCACTTTTATATAAATAATCAATTATTCTGTGAAAGACAGAAAGGGAGTAAAGAAAATAAAGCAAAAAATTGATGCTCTCCTGCAGGTCACCAGCCTGTGGGTTTTAGCTGCATAGTTAGTAAGCAAATTAAGTGTGTCCTCTCCTTTTACTGCTGGAATAGCACTGCTTGACTAGTAAAAAGGCTGCTCATGGGGATTACTGAATAATACACATCCCCAGCTGTTGGAGGAAGTGAACTAGCTGAGGCAGCCCGAGTGAAGCTGCTGGGGGTATGCTGGGACTCAGCTGGTAGAGGTCAGAGAGAGTTAACCATCCTTACACACACAGAAACCACTTCTACAGAACCTCTTCCTCTGCTGGAGGAAGTGTCTTGCCAGGCTGGCCAAGTACTGGTCCTTAAACAACAGGTTCAGACAACTGGAGGGGACCAAGACATTGCCTAGGAGGATTCCCACAGGACAGGACAGGACAGGATAGGACAGGACATTCCTCTTTAAGTTCAAACAGCTTACTTAAAATATAGATCCAAGTCTATTCTTCCTGTTAGATTAAGGAGGAATCAAAAACCTTTCTCTATCTCCTAGCTTATCTCCTACTAAGAGAACTGTTTGATATAATGGAGTGATAATGAGTCTCTCTGGTTACTTTGAGAGAAAGGGCTTATCTGACACAGAAGTTTTAAATCCAACAGGGCTCACATTGAGAACTTCCAGAAACAGGAATTAGGCTGACTGACATGTAGCTAATCTAAAGGTACCTGCCTTAGGTTCTGCCTCTCTATTTCTCTTACAGATGATCTTGAATAAACCTCAGCTTTAGGTGCCCAGGTTTGCCATGGATTTTTAAAGCTGCTGAAATTAACTCAGCAATGAGGTTCCTGCAAGGCAGCAAGTCACTCATTGCCAAAGCCTGTGTGGCTGAAACCTTTTGAAATTGAGACTCAGCTGTCGAAGTTACGTCAGGCCAGATTTCTTAAACGCGTTTTGGCATCTGAGTACAGCACGTGCCTTTTTGACCTAAGCAGGTCAAAACACTGAAAAAATCTGTTCCCCATGTGATTAAAAGGAGATGGAAAATCTTCAGCAAAATCTCAGTACTGGTCAGAAGAGTTTTGCAGGAAACACCATTTAAAAGTCTGCAAAGCACAGACCTAAAGTGAAAATGGGGCTTGAAGCAATTGCGGGTGCTATGCAACACTGACAGAGATGTATTTTGTCTTGGAGAGCTTCTACCCTGCAATATGTAAACATTTCTGGTGGGAAGGAAATAAAATATTAAGAAAAAGAAGGCAGCGGTGCTGTTAGAAACATATACAACTGAGCTGGACTGACCCCAACTTT
The DNA here is from genome assembly GCA_013396955.1 of Regulus satrapa. Taxonomy (NCBI): domain Eukaryota; kingdom Metazoa; phylum Chordata; class Aves; order Passeriformes; family Regulidae; genus Regulus; species Regulus satrapa. The sequence goes on along the minus strand of VWZN01020584.1, from coordinate 94,476 downwards.
GAGAAGCTGCTCTTACAAACCTCTTGTGGGTGCTGTAAACTGGAGGAGTGGTAAACTGTCTGCATTCATAGCCAAAATCCAGACTGGAGAACAAGGGAAGCAGAAGCTCTAATAATAATAATATTTGTGTCCATAATTAGATCAAAGAGCAAAAGAAGGTGGATGCCAACCTTAAAAATCCTTAGACTTGCCTAGTTCACTGAAATGCCGTGGGTGACTGTGTTAGCTCTGCTTGCTTGTGTCAATGGAGACGGAAAAGCCCAAAAGGATACTGGAGCCCACACAGGCAGTGAATCTGCACATATCTGCCTTCCCCTTGAGCCCTTGAGGTACTTGAAACAGCACCAGTTTCTCTGCATATTTTATGCTGAGTGGCAGAGGAAGGACTACAGCAATGGTCTCCCAGAATGGGGTAGGGAAACACTACAGATGCTTTGAAATGGAGGTCAAACCCCCATCATTCACCCTTTGCTCCTTCCTCCATCCCAAATTTAAAACATGAAAAGGAAATAAAAGTAAGGCCTGTTATATCTCTATTTTTTTTTCCCCTCCCCCTAGAAACGACCACTTGTTACAGACAGGAAGCAACTGTCAAAAGTTGTTCACCTTCAATCCTTCACCACTTACAAAGCATTGCGGCTCTGACCACGAAGCCACTGGCAGGAGTAGCTTGGGAAGAGCTATCTATCTACAACGATAAATAATAAAATAAAGCATCTTCCCTTTTGAAACCCAGCTGAGAGATTTTGCCAAGTGATCAAACTTGTCTGAACCTCGGAGCAGCAGCTTTGAAGTAATAAGAAAGAGATTGAAAACTTGCAGCCAAGAGCCGCACACACCTCATTAGGGTCCAGCCATGCGGGGAGGCCAAGCAGCAGCCGCCGGGCCCAGCCCCGCGTACCCACTGGAAAGGGGCTGTGGGAAGGGGAGATAAAAGCGCCTTTCAGAGTGGAAGTGCACTGGTGACATTTTTACGAGAGCCAGCCCCAGGGCTGAGGGTCCTTGCCACGCTGCCGGCCGTCAGTGCAGCCCTCAGCGGGGCAGGGCGCGTGGGCTCTGCCGCCGCCATCCTTGCTCTCCATGGTCTCCCCTGGTTTTTCTCATTCCTTGTTTTATTTTTTTTTTGTTGTTTCTGAAAGAGTGAGTTTAACATACAGGGCTCTACCCTGCCCTGGTCATTCTCAGAAAAGCCCTCCAAAATGAGAAACATATTTCTTAAAGATAGCGAGCCAGACTCCCTGAGCTGGTTTAGTACAGTTCATGTGAGACTTTCTAGTATAACTCTAAAAATTATTTTTAACAAAAAACCCCAAACAAACAAACAAAAAAACCCCAAACAAAACCCCCAACCAAATCAAAACAATAAAGCTTAACAGACTTGTAAAATGCTTTTAAAAATGTCTGAAGATTTTGATCATGGATTTTGCCACACAGACACTGGCAAGGCTGCGTGCTTCCAGCAATGCAGAGTATTTAACTTTGAGAGCTGAAGTTCTGGGTTTAATTTTCAGTTTCAGACTAAACAGCAGGTCTGCAGTGAAAGGCAGGCGACAGCTCCTGAGCACAATGGGGCAATGGAAATGCTTCTCTCGCAAACTTTACTGATTGTGTAACCATGGAGCACCTCTTTGTGCAGAGGAAAAAGCAAAATCAGAGAGGTTCGTGTTGGTTTTAATAAATTCCCCCCATCCCTTCCCTTTTTTTACTGCAAGAATTCAGCTGCTATTTTATTATGTAATGCTGCAGGCTAAAAATATATCCCTAATTTAAGCCACCTTGCCAATAAATCTACAAATACCAGGTAATCCAAAAGGGGTAGTTATGGTTTAGTGACATAGTCTTCTTGTCATCTTAATATGCTCAACTCCTAAAGGATTTAGAGTGATGCATTTAAAGGTTTTTTCAACTTTTTGAATATCTCATACAAACTGTGGAAAGTGTAAGAAAGTTTGGTCCTCCTCAGTGTACAGCAACAACCCAACTTTTCTAGATCCATCTATGCAGCGATCCAGAGGACAAAGCTCTTTATTTCTCAAAGCAAGATAATCTGATTCAAAGTAAGTGAGTGTCTCCAATTTCATAGATAATGATGATTTCCTTTTGATTATAGAATCTTTTATGGGAATTTTTTTTCCAATTGAACACATTTATATTCTATAATCAGAGATGGTATTCCAGTGGAAACGTGTGTTCAAAAAATGTTTATTTTACAACTGAGACAGATTTACTGCAATTTATATCTCAGTGTTAATCTATTCTCCTCTTTCTAAACATTAAAAAACCCAAAAAACTAATATAAGTTACAGTTAATGCCTCACCTATATAACACAGTTCTCAGGAGACTACTGAAGCAACTTATGAGCCCCCTAACTTACTGTAACTGTGTCTTTGTTGTTCTGATTTCAGTTTCCAGAATTTGCCTCAAAATAAGCCTGAGAATCAGGGAAGGGGAGGGGGTGGAAGCCATTCACTACCCTGAATGTAGTATCTCCGGGGTCCTAGAGCTCCCTCCTTCCAGACTCAAGTCTGGTTTCAATGGAGCTCTCATTTTTCTTCCCACTAATCCTGCCGTGAGATCAACCATTGGTAACTCTGTGAGAAATTAAATACCAGGATGTGGGAAATCTGAGATCTGAATTCAAGCAGAATGTGGGTGATTCATTTTTTTTATTTCTCCTTCTCTTTTCCCATGGTTGTTGTGTGGCAAATAACCCTTCAAACCTGAGATCAGAGATTGGCCCTGAATAATGTAATGACATTGACAGAGCAGAGGCAAAGCAAGAACTACACTGGCAATATTATATCCCTTTCTAATATAAGAATTAGTCATTTCTGAAGAGAGATTTCAGCCAACATTTTCTGAAAACATTCTGGAACTTCCAGAAATGCTTTACAGTGGGATCAGCAGCAGAACTTCATCATAGTGATGCTCACCATCTGCTGGAGCAGACTTCATAAAAAATTTAACATTTCTTGCATTGGGATCCAAATGAAAAAGGATTCATGAGAGAGTTTGCTATGATAACGTGAGTGCTACAATGCCCAACAGTCAGGCAGTTGTTTTTAAGGGCTTTTACTTCCCTCAATGTGAGAAAAGCACATTTATTTATTTAGGTGCTGAAAGGATGAACCCAAGATGCTTACAAAAACAAGATTGTGCAAAGATTTAGATTCTTCATGCATTGTTTGGCAAAGTATTGATGTCTGAAAACCACCTACGTACTTCTGTAGCCTTCAACATGAAGTGCCCAGCACCGTGATTCTCACTTCATAGTCTACCATGAGGTTGTGATATTCCTATATTTCTTTTTGTCTACTGTCACAGCAGCCCCATGCCTACAATATCCATCGAGCAATCAATGACCATGAGCTCTGAATGGGCCCCCAAGCTGCACCCTGCCTGTCACAGACTGTGTTTGTCGTCTGGGTCGCTTCACTCCATCTCAGCACTAAGGAACAGCACAGTGAGAGCATCAATGGAAGTGATATAGGATAGAAGCTCCGCCAGGAAAAATGGTTTTAAAGTGTCTGTCACAACTGTTTCATACTGATTATGGATCCTTCACCTGAGTTTTCTGCTCTGAACAGCAAGGGAGGAGGCAAGCTCGTAGGCTCAGTTTGTCCATCCTAGCCTTAATATCTGGCACAGGTGTCACAAGCTGAAGGACTGCCCAGGGAAGCCAGATGTCACCCTGGGGTAGCATGACAGCATTGATTTCAAGGAACTAAATTCACAAAATACCACAAGTATCCCACAGAGTACAGTCAGAGTAGCTGAAAAATTCTTGTTATTCTTCTGTTGTAAGGCTGTTATTTTGGATGACAAGTGGACATTATAAAATTTCCCAGATTTCAGGGAACCCCCCCCACCAAAAAAAAAAAAAAAAGGTTGTCTTCTTATTGCTTCCTTCCATAAAATGTTTAAATATGTTAATAAGGGCTGAGTATCCTGCTCTTTTTTTCCTAGCCAAACTTTATTAGTGCTGGTATGTGAAAACTGTAACTATCTGTCCAAGCAAATTATTTAACTGACAAAAACTGTACTTTCATTGACCTTAACTTTGATTTTATTTGCGCTTACCTTATTATACATCCATCACAGCACACTTAATCTTTAAAATAAAATTTGCAGCAGAATTTATATGGTCTGGAATTGGAAGAGCAGAGACAGAGCGATTTCTAATAATGGTCACATAGGTTTGTTTCACATGTCTTTCAGTGCAACAAATGAACAAGGATATAACCTTGGAGTATCTGTTAATAATATTTAAGTCAGGGAATAGGGCATCTTTCAGTGGCTTCAGCTGGATATGGAAGGGCAACAACAATGCTGACCATTGAAAATGCAGAGCCCTTTATGAGAAAAATAGGAACCAAGCTGACACCAAAAAGCACTTTCCTCCTGTGCAGCCTGTTACACCTCATCTTCGCAAATTAGCATTTTGATTATTTTTACTACTACAGGTCCACAGAGTGATCATGCTGGTAGTTTCAGTTTTCTGAGTGTCACTCAGGAAATATCTTAAAATAATCCTTATTTTCAGGGAGTAGCCATGTGCTGCTGAGAATCTTGGTACATCTTGTATGTCTTGTATGAAGTACAAGTGTTAGCAGCACTGACTCTTGCTACTCTTGAAAATCTCAGCCAAAATATGTAGCATGTGTATGCAAAAATAGCACTGTTTAATTTACTCGACTGGCACTTTTTTAAACACTGCCCAGCCATGTTCCTCAATGGTGTTTCCAAAGTACACACCGCAACCCCTTCTCTTCTGGCTGTCATTATTATTACTATGTGAGACTTAAATCAGAACCAATTTCTTAACTAGCTGGAGTACCTCCCTAAACACCTTTTGTGGCCACAGCCATAGGGTCAAACACAAAGCCACCCTCCCCACAGATGTTGCCTGTCCGCCTCGGGCTTGTTCCACAAGCCAGGAGTGGGGAGGGAAGAGGTTGAAGAGGAGTGCTGCTGGCTTAGGGAGGTCTTTTAGCTCACCTTTTCATCCTCCAGCCTTCTACCACCAACTGCAACACCTACTCCCTGTGCTATGCAAGGTGTGGCTCAACAGCTGTAGCCCCTGAAGGTTTACATCCCTACATTCAGGGTCAGGTCTTGCCCAGCCCACTGGAAAAGAGCAGGAACCTGAAAGCATGTCTATGTTGAATGGGCAAATGTGTGACCAGTGCTGCATTGAGAAAACTGCCTCCTGCCCTAGAGTCTGCCTTAAATAAAAATAAAATAAATGCTGTGTGTTTGAGCTGTCAAGAATCCGTTATTGTTCTTGCTCAGAGAGGAAGGCTCCTCCTATGTTGAACTAAGTCATAGCACTCCTGCTCTTTGATTGACTCATAAACTGGCTGACAAGGACAGGACATCTTCAAGTGGCACACTGCAGCAGACAGGACTGAATCCCCTAGGAAGTCCTTCACAAGCCATGAAGAAAAAAGTTCTTGCTAAATCTGATTGCTTTTTTGTCACATCAGAATTGTAAATGTGTGCACTTTGATAACTCCCTTATGCAAGAAGGGAGCATCAGCACCTCGATTTTAGTGGAAGGGGAATCAAGACACTGTGAGACCTGCCTAAAATGGAACAGCAGAGTACTCAGAGATAATGGTTCCAAAGGAAGCTGTGCTGTCCTGGCACAGCCTGACTGGCGCACCTCTGTTCCTTGGGCAGTGCATGGGGCACAGTGACAGGCACCCCAGTCTGCCCTGTGGACCACAGGTGCATTAAGCAAGGGGATGTCAGTCAGCATTTCCTGACAGAACTGCGCATCTGAATTTAACAGATCTGTGGACCCGATCAAATCAAACCATGTTTCTCCTGCTTGATCACTCAGGCTCTTTGATCTTCAAATCCTGAGCTGCACTGTGTCTCAGGTTTAGGGAGCAGCACTAGGAATACTTCTCTCCTTGTAGCCTGGAGAGATTGATAGGATAGGAAATGGGGCTGCTGCTGAGGTACTTCCAATTTTTGACTCCCTAAGAGTAACTGAATACGTGAATATACTCCTGTTTTTGAAGGGTTTTTAAAATCCCTTTTCTTCCCTTCCTTCTGATCACATAATATATCTTTTTGTTTAATTTATTTACAGACAAATTTCTGGAAGCAGCTATCTCAAAAATGTTCCTCTATAATAGCTATGTACTAATGACAATATTAAATATTTAAAACCTTGGGTACTCACTCTTACACTGATCTGGGTATTCAGGCATAGCATCACTGAATTACATTTTTCAGAGTCTATTCAGAAGTTATGTCATGCAAGTAAGAAAATATTTTCTGTCAGAAATACCTGACCTCCCCACCTAGCCATCATTCTTTAGCGCAGGTGCTACAACTGCTCATTGAAGCAGTAATTGCAAGTTCTATATTTTCTCCCAGATTATTTTTCTTACTTTATTTCAAAAAACAACTCTTGAAAAAAAAAAAGTAATCAGACAAATTATTCATTGTCTCCCTGTCACAATAAACCCATTATAAAAGAAAAAGAAATACTGAGTATGTCTTCTGGAAACAACACCAGTTACCATAATTTTGCCTTGAAAAGAGAAAGAAGGTAAGGATGTATAGTCCAGTACCCTCCATGAAATTCCATTTACTGTATCCATGAAGAAAGCTAGAGACTTTTCTTATTTCCCATGAGCCACAATATATGCTTGCTCAGCATATGTTCACACGGTACCAAGAGCCTACAGTACATTAGAGGATGTTCTGGAGCAGCCTATGTAACACATACACATTTAACCTGTGCTAAAATACAAAATTCCATGTGTTATTGGAAAAGAAAGTTTTACCTCTCCAGATATGACTTTTTGGGAGTTGCCCTGGGAACTTTCTGGCTCTCTATATCAATAACCACAAGAAAAGTCTATGAGACACAACATAAGTTGCTGAATGCAGCGGAAAGAGCAATGAAACCCCAGGTTACTAGGTCAACTTCCAGGGCAGAGATTATTCAGTATTTTTACAGTCAAGGCTCAGTTGAATAAGACTGTAGCATTCCTTGGGTTCACAGGACATAGGGTGGCTTTGGATAATGGCATTCTCTCTCTCAGATGTGTACGTGCACCTGCATGAATTTGCTGTCCTGTCTGTAACACTGGAAGCTTCTTTTCAACCTCCAAAAGTGGATTTCTGAAGTGGATTTCTGGATTCCTACTATATTTCTGCCTGCCATTTCCCAGAAGGGAAAAGGATGAATTCACACGTGGTGGCTAGCACCTACACAGAATGCCTGAAGCCTGTGGGAGTGCAGATTCAGTGCATGGCACAGAGAAGTGATGAAATGTGTGCACCCTGGGCCTGCTGGCCGGGGTGTGCCAGTCTGTCAGCCCTGCCACACAACCACCATGGGCCCCAGGCTTAGCTCAGCTCACAGTCTGCAACCTCGTGGCTGCCCACAAATGTGTGAACCACAGGTGTAACTCCTGGGCTGCAAGAGCCATTGTGATGCTTCTTCATTTACTGTGTTCTGCACTGAGTAGATATATGCAATATATGCAACTTGAGGTGTGTATATATATATATATAAAATGACTAATTCACATGCATAACTTTATTGATACCAACACTGAGAAATGAGCAGCTGGAAAAATACAGGAAATCCAGATCTTCTTTCCTATACAAAATAACACTTTTCTTTTTAGTGCTTATTCTTGTTGGATTTGAGTTTTTTGGACATTGTTTTAAAAACATCTACTACATTTAGCATTAGTTAGAGAAGTATGCTTCACTTGTTCTTTCAGTGTATGTTTTCTGTACACTTTCTTGTGTACACTGCTCTGTGTATACTTCACATATACTCTTCTGACTGATACACTTTTGTTCTGATCTACACATTGTCCTTTTGACTGGTATGCTGTCTTTCAGACTCAGACAAAAGATTTCCAAGAATTTGAGATTTTAAGAGCGATAGTAAGATTTTCAAAGGGCTGTTCTATGTTCATTATAAGGCTTCTCTACAGAAATTATAAAAATAAAACATGTCCTATTTCCAGAAAATTGTGATCGCTCTCATAGTGTTTTCCTAAAAACATCTACTTCCTTCATATTACTTAAGAGTGTAACTCCCCCATATGGCTGAGTCAACAGCTGCTACAAATTGCTTAAAAATGAGGAAATTAAGAGATTACTGTTTGGACTGTGTATTTGCCCACCTCGGTAAAAATATTACTATGTCACGACTGTAAGATCCGGTTGTACATTCTTTAGAGACAGAGCAGATTTCAAAGAGTCTTCTTTTGAGGTTTAGGCAAATACCTACGTGAATGCGCTAAACTTTCCAATGTCACGCAGTTATGTTGGCTCCTTTCTTCATTTCCCCCAGGAAGTGTGAGAGTATGCATCAGAGATCATCACAAAGATGTGAACAGACCACTGTATTCAAAGGCTTGTATTAATGATATGGGTGTGTAAATTTCCAGTGGGTTTTGCTGCTGCACTTACTGTCTGTATGACGGTAAATCCTCAGAGTTCTGGCAAAGTTTAAAGATATTGCAGAGGTTTACATAAACATCTGTATGGCCCTAAACTGGACAGCTGATATCCATAAAGAGATTTAGAGCATGGCAGAGCCCTGCACGATGCTTAAAATCTGGGAAATGGTGATAGGAATAGAGCTGTTATTTACAAAATGAGAATTTTATCTGATCCTACTGCTTTCCTACTTTTAAAAGTGACACAAAGTCAAGAGATATATTTGCTAGAACCAAGAACAAGAGTAAGAGTGATGTAAACTAACTCTCACAGAAACCTTTGAGAATGTAAAATTCAATGCACAGGATACCACTCGGGGCAAGAGTTTCTGCCACTTTTACCAAGGCAGGCTCACCATCAACCAGCAGTTCTTGACTGTAACCTCTCACAGTCCCCACTAACGAAGCAAGTATACATTTCTAACTTAATCCAGATTGCCACATGGTAAAGCCATCTGGGAGGATATTTTGAAGGAAACAGATGGAAAAGGAAGAGATTCCTCTGAATGTAGTATAAGATTTACATTATCCTCCATGAACTTCCATGTAGTCCCCATGTTTATATAATTTATCACTATTTCCTTAGACAGCTCAGATTAGAAAGCCTGCATGAGCTCATGTTCTTGTTGTTAATTCTGAGTCTGAACCTCCCTACTTTAAAGGGAAATTAGGTAGTATAAAAAGAAATCAGAGAAAGGCAACCAGACCTGAGTGAAACCCAGCAGCATGAAGTTCTTGATCATCCCAGGAAGCACACTGTTTTGCCTCTCCTTCTTTTAGCCTCAGGAAGACACTGTCATGAGCACTGCTCACAGTGATAAATTTTGGTTCTTTGCCATGCACCTATAACAGCAAAACTGCAATGGTATGGTACTGTAAACGTGAGAGGGGGCCTGTTAAAAGCAGGAGGGGTTGAAGATAAGTTCTGTGATTTCAATGAACATCCTTTTCTCTAAGGATTAAAACCAGAATTGTTGTCTGTGTAAAGACACGGCATATAAATAATTTAAGGTGTTTTTTCACTAGTCAGTTGTGGTAAAAGATCTGTGAATAGATCTGTGAAGAGACCTGTGTGGAGAGATCTGAACAGCCTTCTCTCTCCTTTCATGTATTCTTCTGTACCTCCTCGTTTTCTGCACAAACACTGCCATTACTAATGGGAATGTCAAAGGGCTTTCTTTTCTCTGTCTCGCTCTCTGTCTCTGCCTACAGAGATGCTGCTGAGCCACCACTGCAGCAGTGGTGGCACCCAGCTGGTTGGCACACACTACAGCATCCCTACCAGAATCACTGCTTCAGCAAATGGTCAGGAAAGTCCATATGGGGAATGCTAGTGTTTCAGTTCAAATGCATACATCATTTTGCCATCAATTAAATCTGTCATTACTTTGTTCTGCTACAAAACAACAGAGTCTAGGTCTCCTCTTTCTCCTCCACACCCCAGCCCAGCTTCAGTCTCAGGTATTTCTTCCTCTCTTGCACCCAGGGTTGCAACATGGCTATTGTGCAAACGAAATGCTTGCAGGAGTCAACACCTGGGGAGCTGGGCAGCACCACAAGGCAATTGGGAGCAATGCTTTCTGCTAGGCTAGACTAGAGCCATCAGCTCTAGACCTCTTCTTCCTGCTGACCTCAGCAGGATTGAACCCCGATGTGTCCCAGAGGAAAAGCCAACTTTAACAGCCTCCCAGGAGTCTCTGCCTCCTGGATTTGGTCTCCTCTCTGCAGCAGGGTTTAGCCTCCCTGTCTCTCAGGTGCCACAGAGGAGACAGCTGGCTTTCTGCCCACCGTGAGATTTATTAGCATGTTGTAGTAGGGATGGCCTGATTTGAAGGATATAAGCAAGACACAGAGAAGAAATATCTTCTATTAAAATGGCTTGGTGTGTTCTGAATTTTGTGGTGTAGTCAGATCATACATACTAAGTCGCTGGGGACTTAGGCTGTGGTTTTTTTCGCATAAGCTGGTCTAACAAAAGACATTACCTCCCCTTGCAAAATTTAATCTTACTTGGAATTACTACTACATTCATCCTGTGTGTTACTTCCACTGTTATACACAAACACGCTCCACATTATACTAATAATATTAATGTCTCCACCAGAGACATTAGTATTATTAGCTGTCCCATGGATTAATCATTGCTCCAACTGTATTGATTTCTTTTGTAGAAATCTGATTCCTGCACATGCCTTGGAGAGTCACATCATTTTACCCCTTTAACTCATGGCTAGGATGTGTTCTGTTTCGAAAGCAACAGCTCCTAATTCATATTGCAGTTGATATTATGACAGTGTACACTGTATAATAATGGATTAGAACTATAAGGTGGAAAAATGGAAGTATTATTCCTTTCTGAAAGCAGACCTCTTTCAAGAAGAGCAATGGACCCTTTATGCTCTTGACTCAGCAATCATTCATATACATGGAGGTACAGCAGCACAGCCCATGGGCTCTGCTGAGCAGTGATGGACTTGCTCCCATGCCCAGAGGTTTTTTCTCTGTTGATGCACACATAACAAAGAGTTACAGTTAGGTTCTTGGGGTTTTTAACATAGGGCAGGCTGGGAGAAGAAAATAAAGTGGATTGTAACTGCAGTGTTTGACTGGTTTCATGGTACCTTGTGGCTTGCATTTTTAAAAAGTGTTAGAAAATAATAATACTACCCAACACAAAAGGTTCAAATGTGTTAGTCTTTATGCCAGATCCAATCTGGTTACCAAGTTCAGCCTATAATGTTTTGATTTAGAGAATCTTCTCATGTGACAATGCAGAGCGACGTAGTCCCCAGGCAGTGCAAAGGAGAGCCCCTTAATTGCAAAAACCATGCCTTTTAAAGCAGTTAGCTGGTTATCAGTTTATATAGTTTTAAGACACAACAAACCCAAGTCAGCCAAACACCATACACCACGATGTTGGCACGTGACAGCCACGCAGCACATCTCTCACGTCTCTCTACCCCTATTCCAGCTGAGACACTCTCCCAGAGATCCCTTCTGCTTAGCCTGAGTAGCAGGCCTGAGCCACAATTTTACAAGGGTAACAAGGCCCTTATTTTGTAAGGCTTAACCTACATACAACACTTCAGAAAAGTAGAGAGATGGGTTTTATGCATATGCCCCTCCTTGCCTTAATGCAGTTCCCACCTGTCCACATCCAGGACACAAAGAGAGATTTATTTCATGCTGGACTCACACCATGGAAGTGTGTATGTGTGTCTGCATTATCACTGCAGGGTGACCAATGAGAAAGAGGACAATTCTGCTGCTTCCTCCTCTCTTTCCCAAGGGCCACTGCATGAATTGTTCTGGTGGTTGTGCCCAGCAAGCCAATAACTGTCCCCCAGCTCACACAATTGATGCATTTCCCTTCTTTCTTTACAGTAAAAGAGGCCAGTTGAAATACCGAAAAGTTATTTCATTTAAAGTAGTCTAAATAATTTACATTAATTTTTCTTACCTGAGCAGGCTTCTTTTGAACCACTTGTTGAGGCTGAAAAGTAAAACAAAGGCACAGTGAGAAACAAAATTAAGTGAGAGCACTTAACTGTGAATTTTTGAATGCTAGGAAAAATATTTTCAGCAATAGAAATAAAACACAGGAAAAGCCCACAATCTCCAGAAATGGAGACATGAACATACCCAGCTCTCAAACCCAGCCTCTCTTAAACTTGTATCTACAACTTTGCTCTGAAGTAGTTCATATTACTGTGGATAAAGAGGAGTATGTTAAGTTTGTACAGTTAAAATCAAGGTGAAATCTAATTTATCTTGTTACATCTTTCAGCTCTTCTATGGTACTGCTGCCTTAACCTACCAGACCATGAGAGTGACCTGATTTTATAGCTAGATTTTGTTGTCTCTTCTGCTGCTGCTGTCTTACGATACTTTCAGCTGTGAGTGAGGTGTCCTGCTTTGGGGAAGCCCTCCCTCTTCACCTTGAGCAGGGTCAAAGTGCAGGCAGAGAGCTGAAGGATACATAACCCCACTCCTGAGCCATGGCTTCCAACTTGACCAAAGCCACCCTTGCCAAAATCAAGGAGACGGGGAGGGACAGTGGTGCCAGCCCTCGGAAGTTCTGTTTTGAGACCTTCAGCTGCATGAAGGTGATGCTGTGCAACCATTCCCTTGCAAGCCCATGTGATTATGGGGATGTCCCTCACTGGCCACGTTGGGTGTGTCCACCTGCCTATGCAGGACCTGGTGGCACCATCGTGGATTCTCGACAAGCCTCTCTCTGGCTGATTCTACCCAGGACTGGGAAACACAGTCCTCACACGAGTCAGGAGACCCACCAAGGTACTGGTGTGCTTCATCCTCACCTGGGAGAAGAGGAGTAACTACTACAGACATGCTTAAAATACACCAGCACTGCCCAGATGATGGGATGACCCTTGCGGGTGCTAGGAACAGCACGGAACAATAAGACCACAGATAAAGGATGAAATCTTGACACAGAAAGGACAAAAAGGCTTTTCTTACTTCAGTGGGACAAAGTTGCTGCCTGTCTCCCTCCTCTGGACATTCTGTTTTTAAAGTCTATTAATCACACCCAATGATTTTCTTCCTGCCCTTCCTTCCTGTTTTTTCTTAATCCCAGCCATGATTTTAGTGCCTTGCTTGGGCAGAAGCCAACATGCCATCCCTCTGCATGGCCAAAAACCTAATTTTCATGACAGTGTAGTAGGAAATAACTGGAATATTTCTGAATAAGCAGTTTAGTGTAACTGGCCTTTCAGAGCAATATTTCAGTGGGAAGGATCAATGAAAATGTAAATTAGGTATAACTGATTAAATTCAGGCTGCCCACCACAAGTATCCCACTTTAACAAGAGACACTTTGTTTATTTTCAGTCTTTTTCTAACTTGTGGAATCCTACTGCTCTTATATTTTTGTATATAACAGGCTCCAAGTTCTGCTCTCAAATAAATATGAGAGGAAAAAAATTATGTGATGACTGGGTCTGTCTTTAAACTTCAGGGTGGACCCTTTCCTTTTCCATTAAATTCCCTTGCAATGGAGAAGCTATTATCAAGGCACACATTTTATTGATGCCTTCTCCAGGTGGACTGCAGGCCCCAAACTCATTAATGGACATTCTCCTGTTTTAAAGGAATCTCTCACAATTACAGAACTCATTGAGCTTTTCTGTAATCTGCCAATAGTGTTTTTGTCACTTTACTTTTTTTTCCTGTTGATTACACCTGTGCATATGTCTACTCCCAAACCACATGAAATCCACAGACATTTTTAGAGGGTGACTGTTTTCTCCAGCTCAGAAATCCCCATATATTTTTGGCCATGCACTCTATGTTCATGTGACTCTCACTCACTGTAGCTCAATGAAATCTTCTGAAAGAGCTGCCAACTCACCATATTTTCCATGAATTAGGTCCTGACACTTCAATGAGAGGAAAGACAATGTCTGAAACAAGGCCAGCTCTGGCTTTCTGCCTAGTATGTGTCACAGTAATTCTACCAGCTGCCCTTCTACACATCAGTTCATACTTTTCAGACCACCAAAAAGCCCCTTGAATACTTTCAGTGGTAGCTGGGGCTTGAGCTGCCAGCATGTTTTCCCAGCCTCTGGCACCCAGTGGCTTTGGACTGGACCTTGAAAGTTTTTCTGCATGTGTTTGTTTTGTTTTGTTATTTTTATGAATGGCTTCCACAGGGGCCTCTGACTCCAGCACAACCCTTTCCAGCCATTCATAAAAAGCAGAGGGAAAATATTGTACTTTGCCCAGTTGGAAACTGCCTCTGATACTGACCAAGGCTTTCAAGAATTTTAGTCATTCAAGACCTTTGCTATCGTAGCGCTTCATGTCGAGAGCTCCTTGGCAGCACTCTCTTACCGCCGGCTAGGTTTCCACTGGGCTTGGGATCTGCAGTTCAGCAGATGTTATGCTCGCTCCCTTAAATGGAAGAAGCTGAGCTATGCAAGCCCAGAAGCAGGGCTCAGTCCCTCAGCCAGTATTAGTGGCACACACCACTGACACGCTGGGAGCCGTGCCCACTCATGTCACATTGAGGGCTCTGGCTTGTGGCAGCTGAGTCACTGCAAGTGCCAATTTTCAAAGGCACTGCTTTTCCTGCTTCAGCCTGGCTGAGTGGGAAAAGTGGCTGGGCATATAAATCTGGGAAGGTCCAGTCCTGTGAGAACTAGAGCCTGCTCACTTAGACCACCCTGACCAGAAGAACTGAGATGCTCAGGAATAACAAGAAATTTCCCAAGCACTCATTTAATTTCTTTAACTGTTGTGGATGTGATGTGATGCCTTTGGAACCATTTTGACACACTGTAGATACTAATGCTTCAACTTGAAAACTTTGTGTTTACAGAGTTAAAAGATCTTTTCAGGGCTTGAAAATGACACCTCTGATTCACAAATATTGCATGTTCAATTAACTGGAAAGAAAGACAATCTCCCTTGGTTATGGAAAATACCGGAACCATAAGATAGCCATGGACAAGAGACTTTAAAAGGGTGCTCTGGAGCAAAATGAAGTTGTAAGCAAGAAACAAGAGCTCTGAATTATTATGTATTGCCCCAGCTGGGAGCCTGAAGAGTAAGATGGTGGAACTTCTACTCTGTCAGAGGCTCTCTCACTTACATTAGCCATCTTAAGAGGAGATGTGTGCAACCGAGCGCATTCACGTTTCATTTTTATCCTAAGTTTGAAAAACAGCTATTGTACACTGCATGTACATCAACTGATGTTCCATAAACTTGAAAGCAAACTTCAGGGTTTTTTACATCCTATGCAAGTACAAGTCAACTCTAGGTATCTTTTTAAAATATGTATGAGACAAAAAAACAAGTGACAGTGTTGAAAAAATCCTATGACCGGGTCATTTAAACGTCTATCAAACAAGAACAACTCCAAAATGCATCAGTATTTCTTTTGCTATGCTTAAAATATTAAGTATGTGAGCTAAGGCAAAAGAAAATAATTTTAAACTTGAGGATAATATTCCTAACTTTGAATAAGAAAATCAACAAAAAATTCCTGAAAAGGACAATCCACAAAATTTTGATGGTTTTATCTTTGCTGTAAGTTTTGAATGTTAAAAATCCAACTGTTCATCTTCTACATATCTTCCACTCCTCCTCTGTCACATATCCCTCATTTTGTTTTGTTAGTTTCAGATTCTGTTACTTTACTTTATGTCAATATTATATATATACCCTTATAGCTCATACTGGGCAAACAATTTCTTTACTTTCTATATGAGAACAAAAGAGCAGCTTCATGTGATGGGTTAATATTCATCTTTTTCCAGCAGTCTACAGTTGTATCAAATTCAATTTGTCACACTTCTCATTCACAGAAATCCTTCTTTCCCTGTGACTTTTCCTAGTGTTATAATGCTAAGGAAGGAAAAAGGAAGGTTAAGGGTAGATCTATATCAACTAGTATGAGCAATGCTGGAACACATTTTTAATGATCAGAAATAAAAGCACTGGTTTGAATGCAAATCATCCCCTGACTGCTATGCCTGAAGCTCCAAGGGTAAGCTGCATACACACCGTGCTTTTAGATTTTCTGTTCGTGTCTTCCTCTTCAAACTGAGTATTATGAAGATGTCCAATTGATGTTTCTTGGCAACAGTGACTCTTTGTTTTTTTCCAACAGCTTGACACACATAAGAGATTTGCATGGAGGTAGCTCTGCTGGGGAGACTAAATGGCCATGATAGAAAGTAATACCCAGTTGGGATGACATTTATAGTGCTGACAGCTCAGTGTTGTGCAGAGATCATTAAAATAATTTCATAGGTCATCCAAACACTTGTAGCTCTAAACTAAAAGATGAGTAAAACCATATTTGGTCTTTTTTGTCTACATACCCTTGAAAAATCAGGAAGTTCATATTATACCAGTTGAAACCAATATAATCCAAAATAAATCATGTCTTACAAGCAGTTCCATATGACAGCAGAGTAACTAACATTCTGCCCTACAGCTTTAATTGGTTTGAGTCCAGGCTTTCTCTCCCTCTTCCAGCACAGAATGATACAGTGCCGGGACCAGAGGCCCACACAGCCTGCTAGGAAACCCTCACCTTCTAGCAAAAGCCGCTTGCAGATTCCTGATCATCAGCAGAAATCTTCCTGAAACTGCATGGGACGATGTGCCTGCCATTCATTCCTCAGGTCCAGGTATGCTCACAGCTTGCATTAGTAATCATCTCCCTTCTGAGGCAGTAGCAGAACTGCTTTTTTATCCCATTAGCAGTGAGGGGATTTGTGTTCTGGAAGCACAGGTCATGAATTCTCCTGCCTCCATCACATGTTTGCAGTCAACTGGCAACCGTAGTGTCTGTGTACGCACACTGCTGTGGGTCATTAGAATCTAACAGCAAAACCATCTGGCCCTTAGAGTTCAAAGGAGATTTCACAGTTCTCTGTGCAGTCTCATAAATGAGGCTAATAGTAATCTGTGGAGAATTCTGGCAAAATCTGTGAAACCATTCTTTACTTTCTATACTCCTTGGCACTCCTCTGAGTTTTTAATACAAAGTCAAATAAATGCGAAAGTATTTATTAGCTTTTAAACTGACCTTCCCTGACTGATGCTGGAAAAGTCTGCAGCACATCAGAAGCTGTACCAGTTAGTCAATGATAAAGAGTATTTCTATTCCACTAGCTGGGGAGAGCAGAGAGCATCAGAGTTTTCCTAGCACACAGAGTGACTTTTAATAGTTATTTGACCAGCATACATTTTTTATATTTAATCTGGTAAATTCAAAGCACACTGCTTCAAATTAATCTTTCGGCAGTCTTAAAATTCAAGCAGTGGCACATATATCCAGCAGTGGCACATTGAGTTAGGAATGTATATATCCAATAGAAGTCAAGAAACTGACTTCATCAGGGTTAAGATTGGAAATATTTTGTTTACAGAAAGCTACCTTCACTACAACAAAATATCTATGAGCTGCTTCATTTGGAATGGTTTTACATTCTGAGAGGAATAAACAGTGAAATAAATGGATTTTAAAATCCAATTCTTTTTTCTTTTATGCTCATATAGTTCCTTAATTCTCAGTTCCTTTGACCCAACCTTACTCCCACCATTACAGATCCTGAGAAGTACAAATTTAATAGTTAGAACAGGAAGGGAAAAACCATCATTTCTGTTCATCTGCTAGCTGAACTGTTAGCTCAAGCACAACAATATTCCAGTGAGTTTATCAAGGATATAATCAAAATTCAAAGCACAGTAGCTGTTAGTTCAGTGTTCTTCATAGAGGTTATTAATTTTTATAATGTTTAAACCAGTATTAGTTACATTTCCATAAAGTATTTATGGCAGTGCAGCATATGAAATATCCATTTAGTGGGCCTTGTATCTGTGTTTTGATGCAATAAGCAAAGTTAAAATTGGTGTTCTCATCAAAAATCAATACAGCTTGCCAGCAAAAGGATCTGCTCTTGCTGACCGCTCTTCTTCAGTCACTGCTGCTCTGTGGGGTTTCCTTGTTACTTCATTATCATCTGTCACACACTTGATAAGCTTTCCTGATGCATTTTGCTTAAGTTTAGTTTGGCACCCTGTACTTTTTGCTGCTAAAATGTTAAGAAGTATTTTCTGTCTTTCAGAATAATTCTAGCACACAGTTCAGCATTGAGGTTTCCTTGATATGCACCTAAGGAAACATGAGCTGGCTCTTTTGTCTGGCAAACGTCATATGTGTCTGTCTATTTATAACTCCCTTCACAGACAGACTATTGAGAAAGCCAGAGGGGAGGTTTCAGTCATTCTTAGCTATAGTGCAAAGAAAAAACCTTACATTTTAGTAGACAAGAATAAATTGTCAGCTAATTGCAAAGAAACCAAGCCCTCATTATTCACAGATAAATTGATCAGAAACTACTTAGCTTTATACCTTGCAGACCTGTCTGGACAAATAACTATTGTGCAACTGTTTATCTCCAGACTATCTTGTCTCTTTGGATACAGCAACTCCTGTGTTCACCATGCATTTCTCTTGGCCCATGTGGAAATGATTTTTGGTCACTGCTAAATAAGCTAGATTTGTATTGATGACCTAGAGGTGGAAAGCAGTGTATCATGTTACAATCCGGTTTCAACTTTGGTTTTAGAGTCTTCTATCTCTTTTTGCTCAGGCATCTCCCTTCATATGGACTGAAAACGCAGGGCAGCTTCTGCTACAGAGGTCATTCCCACTGGAACCTCTGCACGGAGCTGATCAGAGCTGAAGGACTGTCAGCAGTGGACTCATCTCTGAACCTGACTGTCAGGAGTTCCTGAACACTCTTGATGTTTTGCATTGATCTCCAGTGAAGTTACAGAGTAAATAGCATAGGGAAGTCCCCAACAAGCCAACCTGCTGCAAAATCCATTGCTGTTTGGAAAGTGAACTCTGAACTTCAGTGGTTTTGCTTAAAATGTAATTGTCGTCAGGTAGCATTTCCCTTTATGGCCTCTGATATTCACTCTTCTCAATTTTAAGGTCACAAAGACATCAACTCATTCAGTAACAGTGTCCTTGAGTAGTTTAGAAACCTGAAATACCTGCAGCACGTTTTTCACAATGTAGGCTTACATACAAACAATCCAGTTTCCAGGCCTATGAAAGCTTCTGCTGACAACAGGTCCAAGCCAAGAAACAGGAATGGACAAAGAACTGAAGTGGCAGTGATTGAAAACAAAAGGTAAACCGTTCTGCTGGGCAGACCTGGGACTACAGCAGTGTCCCAGCAGTACCAGGTGGCAACTCTGTCCCTGGCTATACACATCCACCACAGTGATGATGAATGGCCATGCCACAGCCCGGACCTGTACTTCTTCTCAAGAAGAAGAATACTGATGAAAATACAGTATGCACTTCCCTTGGCCCTCAGGCACCTTCACCAGTCTGGAAATGCAGGCATTCAAGCTACCTTGAAGGTTGTGAGATTTGAGCCAGGCAGCCTGTGACCTCCCTTAGGTACTTCCCAGTGGCAGTCTGTGGCAAGTCTCTTCAGTTTAGCTGCATGCTACAGGAGCTGCTGCCTACAGAGATTTCTGCTTCTTGCTTTAGTGAGACACATCTCAGTCAGAGCAGGACACATCAGAGCGGGCAATGTGGAAAGGCAGGTGCAGGAGACTGTGATCAGCCTGGAAAATCTTCAGACTTCACCAAAGGGAGAAAACAATCCAGTCCAGGACCTCTGACTGGCTTGTATAGATACAACCTTTCCTCCAGACTGCCTAGAAGGAAGAGTCTTGGGTTGTGCTGCTTCCTTAACCACATCTGTTATGTGGCAGAGGACAAGATGGTGAAGGAAAGCAAGCTCCCAGCTGCACAGACAACTGCAGGGCAGTGCTGGAGGCTGTGTGTGTGCAGACACTGTTCAGCTCACTGAGCACAGACACAGCCCTAGCTACTGCTAGGAAGAGCTATGTGCCCCCTCATCTGCACAAACTGGGGTGAGGACATAAGGGATCTTAGGCAGCCATTTTTGCACAGCCATTTCTACTTCTTCAGGGATATAAAGCATCTTGTACAGAACTTAAGTGGTCAGCCCCAGTCACAGCCCCTCAGCTCCTGAAGGAGCCTCCCCTTCCCATCCAACCCATTGCCTCCCTGACCTCCCGTTACCCTCTGACGGCTGGGCAGGGTTTTCCTCCAAAGAAAAAGCACACAGGGCAAGGAAGGAAAATCGCCTGTGCCTGGCTGATTTTCTGCAGCTGAGGATCTGGCCTGAGGCATTTCTCTTGAACTTCTTTGTCTGAGCAGATCCATGGGTAGCCACATGGTTGGCTGGCGATGTTTTTGTATGTCTGGGATATACACATGTCTGATAGCTGTCTGTCTATCAAATAGATTTGATAATTATTGCTGCCTCCAGGACACTGATGCTGCTAAGAGTGTCTGTCAGAGTCCAAGCAGACATTGCTGACATTCTAGCATAATTTCATAAAGAAGTCAGTGTCCAAAATAGAAATACATTTTCCACGTACTTGAAATATACCAGGGGCTTGGTGGCAAATTGTTGCAATTAATCCACTTCCTGGCTTGATGTATTTTGGGATCATTCTGGTGTGTGGTATGTTAAATACTGAGCTCAGTTCATATTCTTATTTTTAAATGGAAATTACATTCATTATGTCCAAAGGCATGGTATCTAGATGCTTCTTGCAAAGCAGAAAAAAACCCCACCATTCCATTGCATTTCTGGTGTGATTTTACTCATTAACAGTAATTTCATCACATGCATCATTGTGAAATCCATGCAACACAGTAATGCATTTTAAAAGACAGTAGCAAACAGGTTTTTTTATTTTTAAATCTATCTAGAACCCATTTAATAAATGATTATAAACTCAACATCTATCCTACTGTCAATATCCTATTGTCAGCATCTCAACAGCAGCAGAAATATGAATTTGTATTCAGTATCTGAGTACATATGCTTCCCTTGGTCTGAAAGAGATTCTGCTCTTTATAATCCTGGTGTAATTTTGGAGTTGTTCTATTTACATCCCTGAACAGACTCTGAATTTAATCCAATCTAAGATAGAAGAATTTGACTGTAATTTTACAGGACAATTACCTGACTGTCTAGCTATAGTTATTTAATAGCCTTTTGGAAGCTACATGTGACCTAAAGATCCTATTTGTCACTTGGATCTAGCAATGTGAACATCAAAGGTATGTGTGTAAGGTATGCACGCAAATCCCCTGCAGATTTTTTCATAATAGTACTGAAACCTGACACCACATCAAGAATGCAGCGCCTGGAGCACCCTACGACAGCCCCCCTCCCTTGTAAAGCTTAGCGTGGTTTCCTTGCTCACAGAGCTCCATCCGCCACTTGGAAAGCAGCCTGCTTTTACATGTTAGGGTTGCTAGCGAGGGCTTGTGAACATTTTAGCAAATGCTGGTCGTTTCAGAGAATAGGACTGATGGATATTGATTCTCAGTTCCTGAAAACTCTCCTGTAATCTGTTGATTCTGTTGCTGAAGTGACAAAACCTCATTTTTCATGCTGCAAAAAACATTAATTCTCTCCTTGGCTAAATTCTGCTCTTATTTCCAGAGCTTACTGAAAGAGCTAAATGCTTCCATTTTCCAATTAGTTTTATTTTATTGTGCTTGGAACCTCTTTGGTTTGGGACATGCCAAAAATATACCAGTTAGTAGTATCTGTGGCTAGGTGGTCCTGGCAGCAGAAGTGAAAGCAGCTTGCTGGATGAAAGAAGGAGAAGGAGGGTTGGCCTCCAAATGCTGCTGTAGTTGGCACAGAGAGGCATACCCTTTCTGGGAATTAGGTGTGCTCGGTAGATAGGAGCTTGCTTTGCAGCTGAACATAATCCACCTTGGTGAGATCAGGTATTATATCAGCACCAGATCACATACCAGCAGCTGTAAGATCATTCTAGCATTGGCAGCAATGTGGCCAAGGACCCTCTGATACTCTAGATATTAACAGATTTTGACAGGTAAGGGTGATGGTGTAGAGCAAGTGCCTTCTGCTGGTGGTCAGCAGGCTGCTCCCAGGCATCTAAGTATCCCCACATTCCATGGCTGTGACTGCCCAGTCACAAGCAAGACGTTCTCTTGAGAAAGGACCCTGGGAACATGACAATGTGCCTTAAGGCAAGCCCCATAGACACCAGAGGTTGCTGTGAGCCCACTGCTCTCCCAGGCCATCCCATGACCAGCAAAGAGGTCACCAGTGAAGGAAGGACAACAATTAGAGGAGGGGTGAGGAAACAATAGTATTGCTTGTGCCATCATGTGTACCCTGTGTACCCCTAGGAGCTTCTGGAGTCTTTGGCTAGTGCTGGGAAGTTTTGGTTGGGTTGCATAGTGGGAAAGATGCAAAGGGATGGGATGAAGGAATGAAAAGTGGCAAAGAGAGATGGCAAGAAAGAGTGGGACCAAACACATAACACCTTCTCTGCTCACACAGAAACGGGAACGAGGTCTCTGCACTGTCATTTATATGCAGAGAACTGAGAGGAAAAACAGAAAGAGATTGTTCATATTTCTTTCTGTCCACCAAGCTCACTAGATGGCTGTATTATTGCCATTATTTTGGCTTCTTCCATGCTCCTGAAAGTGTATGCATTACTGACATGTTTTGAGGGTTTTGTGGAGTTTTTAAAGAGAGCAATTGGGAAGCTTGGTTATAAAGAATCTTCTTAGGTACCAGTCAGTTTTTCAGATACTAGGCTCAGATGCATTTTTGTAGGCTTCATGGTAGTGCTTCATCTTTTTAGATCAAAGAAAGCTCAACAGAAATGCACACTGGGACTGTACTGCCTTGGAGAGTGGAGGACTCCACCCCACCTGCAAGGCTGATGACAAAAGGAGGATGTGCTCTTCCTGAAGAACTTCAGCCATCTCTCAGCACAGCAACTTGTGCAGGAGAGGGTCTGCTTCAGCTGTTTGGTTGGAGGCGTTGGCAACAGGACAGCCAGCATATTCACTGTTTATTAGACAAGCACTTTAAAAGGGTGGAAGACAGTGATGGGATAAGGAGTTGCCCATGCCACTTTGCCTTTCATCACCTCTCAGGAACATCTGTCTTCGGGGCTAATTTAGATGCATTTGCATAATAAATGTGTGCCTTTTTCAGCCACATTTTTTCACTTTAATTTCTGCCTGCCCTTGCTGACATGTGCCCTTCACAATTTGTGGCTATTTTCTTCATTCTGCACTGTGGAATTGTCCTCTATTAAGTTTTTTCTTTCATATATAAGCAAATACGTAGATCATGAAAGTGATATAGTCTAGCTCTACTTTACTTAACAAATACTTGGAGGGAGGGGGGAATGTATTTTCTTTTTTAAAAATTTATTCTCTATTGAAAAGACAATGCTTTGCTGACTGTAAACTGGTTTGCAAGTCCAAAACAGATGATTTCATGAGTCTTCCAGATGCATCATCACAGTTTCAGACAGCTTCCTGACTGACAAGAAAGCCAGAACTCACATGAGACCTCCCCACTGGGATATTATTAATAAACATTCTGTACTTCCAGGGCAACCCACCCAATAAGTAAGTTCCATCTGGCTCTTAGAAGCATCAGTGTCCTCCCTTTCCTTACTCCTAAGTGTGATGGGCCCAGCTCTTGGGCTGGGATTGGTTGAATGGTCCATTACAGAGGTACTCAAGGGCTCTATGGTCCACTCTAATTATGACTTAATCCATGATGACAAACCTTTCACATCCATGCTCAGCCCATATGATGAAGTCTGTGCTTAGACCTACTGACAGACATCAGAACACATCCTTGAAGGTAAGGCACAGTGAAAAGGGCCTTCAGAAAAGAGAACGCAGGATAACTTTGCACTCTTGAGAATTTTGGTAGGGAAGATACAGCATAGGGAGCTTTAGATTACCCTACCCTCTCTGAGAAAACAGTTAGCCCATTTAAAATTTTGCACTGTGACTTGTAGCACAGGCTAGTAATACCTGGGAGTGCCCTTTTCCTCTGCTTATCTCAACCACATTATACTCCAACTACAAGGCTGCCAATGTCCTGGAAGTCTTCAGTGTGCAGGTGCTCCTTGAAGATGGGATGGCAAGGAACCATATGAGCAAAAGATCTAATAAATTCCCTGAACAGCATCCTGTAATAAGACATATACAGAAAGGAGACTGAAGACTACAGAAATAATCACAATCTGAACCTGATCTATTAGTGAACAGTGGACAATGGCAAACTTCAAGTGAAAAAACTGGGCAAGTGCCTGGACACCACCATGATGATCATGTTTGTGTATCTCCTCAACGGTATCACTCAGGTGGATTCCTTTTGGTTTTCTTTTCCTCAATTATGTTTTCCTTAACCCCCAGTGTTCCCTTAGAAATGGAAATTAACTCATTACCAGATAATCAGTGAGTCCTGTAATGCTGTGTGATGGGTCATACCAATACTATCAGTTCAACAGATAGGACTTTCCTATCAAAAGCTTTAGGAACTAAAAGCAACTAAAACAATATCTGAATATATAAGTTTTTATCAGAATATCCTTTTCATCTCTGTAGATCCCCAAGTGATTTGCACACTTAAGTGACACAAGAACCTCATAAAGGGATCTGTTTTCACTCTGTCCTGCAAAGGAGCCATTTCTGGGATGAGGTCTGGCAGCAGGTTTACCAGGACAAGACAGTGTCACTTACAGGTTGGACATGAGGTGAAGAACAGCATCCCCAATGTACATGGCAGAGAAAGTAGAATGTAATTATACAAACTGAACTTTGGCTAGTACACTGGGTTCAAAACCCCAGTACCATAGGGACTCTGATGACCACAAGTGGTCAGGGCCTTGATCTTAACATCTCATGTGAAAAGCAACACCTCCAACAGCAACTTTCTCAAGTTCCATGCAAAATCATTCTTTCTGTGTGAATCAGAAATAAAAGAATATCCCAGCACAGCAGCTAGGGATCCCTGGGGGTATTTACTTTGCTTCTCTGTTAGCCTATATAATCTGATAGCCCAGAGGACACATACATCACCATTCACACATTTCTGGCATACAGAGAAAACAGCACATTGCTTCTGTTCTGCAGGAACATCCACACAAGAGTTGCAGAGAAATCAAACAGTAAGTTATGAGCAAAGAAAACTGAAGAAGTAGACACAAAACCCCACCAAGACCAGATGCACAAAACTAGAAATCTCAAATTTCTTTGAACAATCTTAGAGAAGTGGACCAAGCTCAAATCCATTGGGCATGAGTAGCTCTGTGTGGGAGACTGTAGGACTGTGGCAATAGAAGAAAATAAATCTTGGAGGTTCTAAAATGTGAGCCAATATATGTCTTCCAGCTATAAAGTTATATATAATGTAGGAATATGCTGCAATGCATGCCCAGAGTCAATTTTAAATCAGTTATCACTCTTTGCTTTAGGTAGGTGCTGGTTTTGAACACACCTGAGGAAACAACATTATATACGTAAGATTAGTTAAATGGATTTTGCTCAAACAAGATACAAATGATACTACATGAAGTGTAGACCAACAAACCTAACAGACCATCTCCTTTATATGAAATCAGAAACCAAGTTGTGAGTTTTGACTGACAGTAGTTTATTGTCCTGTTTTCTAAGAAAAGTCTAGTTAGCAGAAACACAGGCATGTTTGCTCCTGATCTCATGTTAGAAGCTTGAGCAAACATCTGTCTGGCTTGCTGGACATATAGAAGTATTAGTTAATTCAACACCCAGCTATTTTTTACTTCTTTAATAATACTAATGCTACGAATGATTACTTATTATTTGCTTATGCCTTTAAAAGCAATTGAATTCAAACGTTTTCTCCTATTTCTGTTCTGCGCCTGCCTCTTCTCTAAAAAGAGGATTTCTGCATCTTAGCCACATTCAGTGCCTATAACACTAGGAAAAAAACAGCAACGAATACACCAAATCCAAGCCTTCTTTTGCTCATTCCTTTATTTAGTTTAATATGCTCTCATTGTTTTACTTTAATGGCTGGAGCTTGATACCATAATAATTTTCCTCAGTCAGTTCATAATATCAATTCCCCTGTAGGTCAGAAACAATACCTCAGGAAATACCACCTGCTATTCAGGGATATTGCAGGAAATTTGCATTTCCACTTTGTAAAGTGTTAGTATTTTGGACTGACAACCTAACATCTAT
Source organism: Regulus satrapa (assembly GCA_013396955.1). Taxonomy (NCBI): domain Eukaryota; kingdom Metazoa; phylum Chordata; class Aves; order Passeriformes; family Regulidae; genus Regulus; species Regulus satrapa. The sequence continues at coordinate 68,357 of VWZN01020584.1, read as the reverse complement.
TTCATTATCCCAAAGTCTTTGGACCCCTGAAAGCAAGAGAGAGAATGGGTGTCCTGGCTGGCCTCCCACTAGCTCTTCATGGTCATTAACAGCCAAGAGTGAGAAGACAAACAACTCACTGCTGAAAGATGTGTGCCTCACAGGCAGTCCTCCCTGTCCCCTCCTCTGGAGTATGAGAGTAATTCGGCTGTTCCATTGGTCTGTCCCTGCTTTGCCAGCCCTCCTTTGGAGTGTGGCTGCTGCCTGAGTGCATCCTTCCCTCTTCTACAAATAGCACTGAGGAATGGGGTGGTAGCTGCAGGCAGAAGATTTGTTCCTCTGAAGTGATACAGGATGCTTGAGCATGGTTTCTGCAAGGAGTTCGATGCCTTCCATCTACCCTTTCATTCACTGGGTGCGAGAATGAGATATTTTGGGACCATCAGTGGGGGAAGGAAAGGCCCCAAGTTAGATGTTTGCAAGCCTTGCCACATTTACAACAGCTGTAGCAAATACCCCCAAAAAACCTTCAGACTTTCAGCATTTTCCCCCCAGATGGGTATTTTGAGGTGACCACAAATACAAACCCCATCAGTTTAATTCCCTTAGCATTCTCAGCACAGCTGTGAGGTTGGGCACGAAGCAAGAGACCCGTTAGAGGGAAGCTGCAATCCTACAAATTTCTGATGCATTTCTACACAATACGGATTACATTCAGCTTTAGTAGCCTTCTTCCCACCACATCAAATGTATGTTTGGTTGTTTTGTTTTCTCCCCCCAAGCTTACACTGGTGGGGAAGAGCCATGCCTGGCAGAGCATAGTAGCGCCTGCTTTGAGGAGCCACAGCTGGGGTAGAGAGCAGTGAGGCTGCACATTACACCCCCCCACACACGTGTCAGGAAGCATGTGCTGCTTGAAATGTCGGTGGCAGAGGCTTATGCACAACTGCCCATCACTTCTCCCAAGGCGATAGCCTTGCCATGCAGAAACACACTTAACAGTGAGCGTGAGGCAACTGCAGAAATATCCCTTAAAATGGCTTTATTTGTGGAGGTCTGTCCAAATCCTGCTCCATGGCTCAGGAGGAAGCGTGACTGTGGGAACTTTCTTGCACAGTTTGCTTCTTCTCAGCAAACCAAATATATCCCAGAGAATTCACTTCTAGGAGGAATGCCTTGAAGCAATATTTTGTATGAGTGTTTCATGACATATCTCTATTTCAAGCAGCAGCACTGCAGACTGGCTGAGGGAGGGCAGCAAGTATTACTGGCTGGTTGAAAGGAAACATTCTTTTTGGCTGGTTGCACAGAAGGACACAGATGAGGCGCGGAGTCGGTAGGAGTGCACTCACCACCAGGTTCCCTTCCCCAACTGATCAGCCCCACTAATTCTGGGGAGCTGCACTGTCACGGCCAAGCTATCCTGCTGCTGTGGAGCTTGGTGTTAATCGAGGCTCCTCTGTCATGGGGCAGGGGCAAGACTGAAAGTTGCTGCTACACCAGCAGATCCAAACTGCCTATGTGGCAGTGGCACAAGCAGCTCCAAAACTTTCCAAACTTGCATGAGATTGGTTTGCTCCTCTTGCCCAAGAAGAGAAAAATGTAAAGAAGCATAAAGTCACCATTTCATTTTCCAGATATGAGGACTATCACAAACCAGCTGAGAAGTCCCTCCCCTCCCAGGGAGTCCTGCCCATGTATTAGCATTCAGCAGCCAGTGTCAGGGGTGAGGTCTTGCTGGCAGAAGTGAGCTGGCACCGACTCAGAGGTTGTTTGTACAAGGGCTGTCTTTTAAAACTTTGTACTGATAAAACTTATGACTGTGTTGAGAGATGCTCATAAAACACTGAGTCACCTCTTATTCAATTAAGGAAGCTGTCACTGAACTTTCAAGGAGGCCTGAGTGGGTTACTCCTCTCTGTGCTGTGCTGAACTCAGAAATATCAATCAGCGTGACACTTTGGATGACCCGGGCTGCCAGTCAGAAAGTTCAAAAGGTGAGGAACACCTCTCAACAGGAATAAACACTGACACACATTTGAAAATAACCCTTGTGAATACAATTAGCTATTTGGTACCCTTTCCTGCCTGGAAGCTTTTGTGCTACTAAAAAGCTGCCTAGAAGAGATGGCAAGAGATGACTGCAAACTAGCTGATAGTTGCCTTCAGGGCTTATTTCAAAATCAGGAGAAGAGAAATCCCAGTGTTTAATATTTAAACAGAAAAATGTTTAATTTTAAAACATTTATGTTCCTTTTACGATTGCAAAATCAATATTAATACAGAACATAAACCATTTTATAGCCTCCACACAGGACTCCACTGTTGCTCCCTTCCCAAGAAGTCTGGTTTTTGGGCAGATGAGAACTACCAGTGGGAGGTTCAGAAATGCTGGTCCGAATATATACCACCAGAGCAAGACCTTCTGCCCTTCCTCAGACAAATTGGCTAACGACTTCAGTGAGAGTTCTGCCTGAGTAAAAATACCAGGTTTTGGCCCATTACCTTCAAATGGATAGAACAGTTTATTTGTGGTTTGAGGTGCTTCCTCCTGTCTGAACTTTCAGTTTTCCAGGCTGAACCTAAGAGGTACAAAGGATGTTTCCCACGATCCTCCAGGTTGAATGTTGTTGGGGATCCAAAATTATTCTCTCGAATTTTTTGACTTGAGTTTGTGCTTGCAACCCCTGCATTCACTGAGCAGAAACATCAGATAGAGATGGGATGTCTTGACAATAACCTTTAACTGAGTTGAAAAATAGTCCTTCTCTAATGCTAGACTCTGAAGACAAAAAAGATTTCTCTAACATTCTTTAGCATTTATTCCCTTTGCAAATTATATACATTAAGACATGCAGTGTTTCTAAAAGGCTCTTACAACTCTTACAACCTATAGATGGAAACCAGGACAGTACAGAAAAGCAGGAGTAGAAACAATAGCCGATGGCCATGCTTCTACCATTTATTTCCATCAGTTCACCGCAAAAAGACCCTCCAAAAAAGAGGCACTAAATATTCATGAGCAAACTGCACAGCAGTCCACCAGGTCTTGCTAATGTCACATGGCCGCTCTCCTGTCCAGTCACCTTCTCACATGTTTGAATTTCATTCATTCATGCACCTGGCAGAAGGCCCTGCAGTTCCCCTCCACCCTCCTCAAGCCCATTTCCTTTCTAGAGTGTGCCCCAGTGCTGAGGACTGCAAAGCAGCCCCCCAGCTCACTCCTTAGTGTCCCCCCTCTGTGGTCCTGGGGAGGGGGGCATGGAGAGAAAGTGGTTCTGACATGTATTTTGCTGATGTTTTAAAGCATATGGTCTGAATGCTCTGAATGCCACGGACGATTACTGTCACATGTCCTAACCCATTGCCTATCTTTTGACACAGTATCACCTTTCATAAATTGCTGGTACCATTTTCCCACCAGCTCTGCTCCAAACACAGGAATTATAGGCAGAACACAAATCCAAACAACCCTTATGTGCTTAATAAAATAAATAGCAATCAGCCCCTGAAACGATTCCCCTTTAAAGGAATTTTCCTTATTTTAGATCAAACATGTCCTTGGGAATCCATGCTAATTTGTACTTTCCAGCATCATAAATAACTAACACAAAGAAAAAAAAAAAACCTCCAGCACATTTAAAATCAGACAGATTTATATTTTTAAATTCTAATACATATGTTCATGTCATGTTTTGGATACTGGCACAATTTCTGAATGAATGCAAACAAAGCAAGACATGCTTGAATGCCTCCCACCCCCTAATGCATACTTAGCATAGCTCCAGGTCACTGGAGCCAGACCAATTTATACCAGTTCAACAGCTGGCCTGCAAAGTTCACATGAGTGTGATATCTCTGTGAGTGCCTCCTTCCTGCCCTCTATCTCAAACTTGTGAATAGGTTAGTGCTCTGTGTCTCAGTACACCACTGAACAATTTGGATTTGGTTCAGGTCTCGGGCAGTTCAATCAAGCTGGAAAATGCACATACACCTCTATCTCCTCTACACACACTTCCACAGACACTTCCGCTCACTGAAGAAGAGATAACATCACCTGTTCATAGGAAAACTGATTATTGGTACGTTAGCTCAGCATGGACTATGAAGTGCTACCTTTTGTGTTTTTCCATGAAGAAAGTATCTTCTGAAGTGATCAAGTAGTTTCAGCTCAAAATTTAACTTTCACCTGAAACCCTATTTTCTGATGAGAATATTTCAACAGAAATATTTTCCTTGTCAGAAACTAACAAAGTTTCATATTGTGCTGTAACAGGTCACCTCTCTGTGCTTCCACTCTTGAAATCTATATTTCTCAATCCCTACACAATTTGGCTTTCAATATGGCTGGCAGGTCCATGGATGAGCACTTCACTGACTTGGATCCCTGGCAGTCCTGTTTTTATCCTCTCATCACCTAAGCAAAGGGAGGTTATATAAACCATCCATATAAAACCGTATAAACCATATAACCAAGAGGATGGTTATATTAAACCATCAGATTTGTTTGCTCACAAATAGTCTGGGCACCAGTCTGTGCTCCAGGGTTTAGACCATGTCACCACTGCAGTCCCCAGCAGCCAGAGTGGTCTGTGGGGGTTTTATGAGGTTGGTGGGGGTGACATCCTACTTGTGGGTCATTTATTTACATTAACTTATCCAAAGTAGCTATAGAAACTAAAGGAGAATGGAGAGAAACAAAAATGTGGATTAGTGTCACTTGACATCTTCATCCTTGTTTTTCAAGGCATCTGACAAGCACTGCAGGCCCTTAAATGGGACTGAATCTTCCCTTGCAGGCTTCAGCTACCTATTAGGAGAATATTTGCATCCTGTTCTGCTGTTGACTGTTATATACAGGACATCAGATTTATGAATCTAAAAATGCATTCTACATGTTTTTGGTTTTTTTTAAGGAGATGCCTACATGTTATTTGCAGAGTGTAACTGTTGTGGTTTAACCTGTCAGACATTAAGTACCACACAGCCACTCCCTCACACACCCTAATCCCAGTAGAAAGGGGAGGAGAATCAGAAAGAAGGTAAACCCCAAGGATTGAGATAGGAAGATGATGATGATAATAATAATAAANCTGGCAGAGCATGGAAAGCTGAAAAGTCCTTGACTAAAAGTAGGCACTGCTCATAAACAGCTAAAACATCATTGCGGAATCAACAATATTCTCATACTAAATTGAAAAAGGCAGCACTGTACCAGCTACTAGGAAGAAAATTAACTGCATCCCAGATGAAACCAGGGCAGTAACAATTCCTATGCTGTCATTGCCAACTGTAAAACAGAATCCCTTTGCTGAGGAGATGGGGGATTATGTCATATTTTTATATGTGGACAGCTAGTTAAATTGTACACAAAATCTTTTTGCTATCTGATTCCTTAATTATGTTATATATAAAAACAATTTTAAAATATGAATGCCTATAAAATGTTTGCTTCTGTTTTAGTGAAAGAAATGTAAAATATGCCCCAAATCCTTTTATCTTATTCTAACAAAACCATAGCCAAAACAATTTCCTTCAACATTTACGGAAAAGAGAAACGTTCTTGGATCTCAGCTGAGAATTTCTCACTATGTCTCAATCTGGAGAGAATTTTTATGGCCGAGTTATTACTAATAAACAATGTTTATAATACAAACATTGACAGGACTTCTACCAAAGGGATGGCAGGGGTAACAAATTCAGCTAATATCTAATAGAAACTCTGATCTCATCACATGCCAACTAACATTATGCTCAGAATGAAATTAAACCAGTGTGGCTTGTCTGCTGTCAGTTCTCAAAGACTGCCGTCCTCAAATTCCTCCCACAAAATGGAAGGATTTAAAAACTGCTGAATCTTCTTCAAATAAACAGAAACTACCCATGCTAGACCAGACTGGTTCTTCATTTGACCAGATTACACTCCTTTAAACCTAGAATATCCCTGCTGGCTACACAAGACCTCAGCCTCTTTACTGAAGTTATGACTACAGCTGCCTTTGGCTCAGTAGCTGTTGAAAACATTAAACAAAAATTAGCAGTTCCTGTAAAACAAAATACTTGGATATTAACCAGAGTTAAAAATCAAGCCTTAGTTTGCTTCCTGCCTGTTGGACATGCTACACTGAACATCCTTTTTAAATTCCACAGGTAATAAACTTGCACTAAATGAGGCCGGTCTCAGCACAAGTCTGTACTGATGCCAGCCCCAGCAATCTCTTTCATCTGTGCTGCTTTGCAAACACTGAAGCTGCAAGGCATAGGGGTTCCTGAAAAGACACTTCTTTATAGGTTCATGGATAGCTTGATAGAGCTGATAATACAATTATTGCTTGCCAGGAGCTTACAAAGTTAAACAGATTTTTTCAGTAGTAGCAGAGTAATACCAGAAATGAGCAGGAGAAACAAGGAACAAGACTAATACAACTCACAGGATGCGAACTTCTGTTTCCTAGATGAGTAAATAAAACAAATCTTACTCAAAATGATGTGCCTGTAACCCAGGCTTGATATAGTAGTGGTGCAATCAAGACAATTACAGTGGAATTCAGGCAAGGGCCGAGTGCATGCAAACATGGCAACAAAAGACCTCATGCTATGGGATAATTCGATATGTAATAAGAGAAGCCCAAACATCTCTTCCTGATGAAACAGTCTCCAAGGTGGGAAGTGATCAGCGGAGAAGGAAAGTGAGAATCAGCTTTGAATCTGAGAGAGTGCATCCTTTTCCCGCAGGACGGCACTGCTTCCAGCCGAGTACATGAGAGCTGCCACTCTCAGCGCCCTGCCACCAGCATGCCTTGTGGCACGTCCTCCCACCCCTTCTGCAGACAAAAGTGGCCGGGCTCTCCCGCTCAACCATTTACACTGACTGAACTAATCCGGCTGATTTTGCTTGGAGCAGATTAGGAAGCGCTCACAGACGGCACCTGGCTGCAGCTGGGCAAGGTCAGTAACCCCTGGCTGTGACGAGCAGCCGAGGGCAGTGACCTCTTCCACCAGCACAGCTGGAGCTCAATGGGGACATCTTCCTACAGCTTAACCATGTGGGGTCCTCCACCAGCAGCGGCCAGCTAGGACAACTCACCCTTTTTCCTCCACTGACCTCACCTTCTCTGTACCCAGGCAATCAATTCTTGCCAGCTTGCAGCTCAGGAAGAAAGAAACTTTGCTTTCAGATATTTTTTGCTGCTACAGCAATGTGAACATCTTCACGGTGCTGCCAGGTGCATCTGACCGAATGAAGAATGCCTGATTCTTAACAGTACACTGGTGTTAAGGAGGTTTTAATTTTTACTGATTTTTGGTAACAATGGAAACACCAAGCTGAATAAAGCACTGAACTGAGGCAGTGTAAGTGTTGTCATGATTAACAAATCCCTAAACACACCCAACAGACACCAGTAAAACCAGAAAATACCACTGCCATTACTTACTCTGACCTTTTCCACAGCACAAGTCAGAGCTTTGCCCAGCAATGCCTGCATCAACATCATAATTTCAGGTTGAAATATTGCATATCTTTTAGAAAAACATCCAGCTGTGATTTAAAGACTGCAAGTCTTGAAGAATTCACCACATCCCCTAAGCAAGCTGTTCCCATGATCAATTGCCTTCATTCTTCATATATAGCTCATGTGCACACGGGAACTGAAGACACAAAGGATGAGGAGCCAAGTTTTGGTCCTCTGGCAGAAGGTGAAGAATGAACCTCCTGTCAGTTTTATGAGGTTATTAGAACTCAGTACAAGAAGCTATATTATCTTTCTGGAAGATCTTGCACAGAATTTAGCACAAGAAGAACATTTTTCCTTGCTTTGTGAGAGCTTTTCAGACTGTGTTTCCTTCGAAACACTGAAATGGACTTGACAAATTGCATGATTCTTGCACAAGATACATCTACAATGGTCACCATGGTATTAACAATACCATGGCTCTTTTCTGGCAACCCCACTGGCTTGCCTGCCAAGCAGCTGGGGCTGAAAAGACAGCTCTCAAAGCTAAAAGAGACTACAATGATATCAAAGAGCTTTCCAGATACAGCTCTGGTCCCTCCAGAATAACCCATATAGAGGACTAGCAGCTGACATGAAACCAGAGTGAATTTGCCTTGCAATCTGACCATTGTCAAGCTAAGGATCATAGAAGTGGAAGCTGCTTGATGCAGCAACTACTATTTCAAAGACTGAGGAAGAAAAGTTTAGTAGAAGTCATTTAAAAGTAAAACATAAAGGGTTCATGAAACAAAAACAGCAATTCAATTAATCAGCTGGAATTTCTCATTCCATTGATTTTAACTGAGATGGGAAATTTCTTGAAATGCACCTTTTGTCTTAGGAATTTTTGATTCAACAATTTAGTGTTTTTGAAAGATTAAAAAAAAAAAAAAAAACCAACCAAAAAACCAAACAAACAACTCCAGAAATTTCAAACCAGTGACAGTAATATCTTACCCAATCTGAAACCCACACCAGAGCATCTCAAATTTTGCTACAATTGTAATCACAACCGTGTGCGTAAAACAGAGAACACCTTCAGGAGAACATCACCTCACCTTCAGTTGGTATTGCTCACAAGCTAAACCTCTGCAACCAAGAGGAAAAGGAGAGGTGGTGCTGTGAGCTCATGGCAAGGGTGGGACAGGGCTGCTCACAGCCCAGCCGTGAAGCAGCTGTGGGCAGGAAGGAAGAAATGAGCAGTAAGGGACACCTTTCTGGGGTGAAATAAGTGTTGCATGTCTTGTGTTTTCTTAACTCGGAATGAAGTCCAAAACAAGCACTTATGTATGCTGTCATCTGTTCCTCCCTTGAAGACCTCAACCCTTTAGCATCACTGAGATTAAGGAGGCAATTGTCATTGTGCTCTTTCCATAATGCCAGGTTTTCCTCAATGTAACTCTTACCTCCCACCTAGAGCACATATTCTCCCTCAAGTTTTTTTTCACCTGGAGGAATCAGACTGCTGTAGAGTTTTTCTGTGGAGAAGACCTTCAGCAGACTCTCATCTGCTAGTTCACTCCATCCAGCAGAGACAAAGACCATTACCTTTTTTCAGTGAGCTCAAAGAGGCCAACTGACCCAAGCAGGCACACAGCCTTCCCCCTCCTCATGTCAGTATTTACTATATTTGATAGGAAGGACAGAATTTTACTTGAGTCACCACCCTTTTCAACGACTTATTATTTCTTGGTCAAATACACAGAAATCTACAGAAAATGTGAGTTTGTTTTTGAGAACTGACCTCTGGAGTGACCCCTTCATGACTCCAAGTGGACACTAGAAGGACTTCACCTTCAATCACTGTTAACTGTGACCTCACAACTATATTCCCCTGCGTCAGTTTAAGCTGCAGGCCTATTTCTTAAAGTTCAACACTATAAAACCCCCAGATTATTAGACACAATTAAGAAGTAGACTTCAAAGACCTTTAGGCTGTCACACGGAATTAACATACCAAATCACAATTAAACCATGATTGGCATTTTACAGCACTAGTTCTTTGAGGACAGCAAAGCTAATTTTTACCAATAGACTTTGAGAAAAAAAGACTCCATTATTTAAAGGTAGCTCTAATTTCTGTACCATTCAAGCTATTCTCAGGAGGTATGAAACATGTAATTTTGAACATAATGTTACTTTCACATTATTTCATTATCCCTATGGTATTTTTGGCAATGAGTGTTTTGGAAGGTGAATTTAAAAAGAGAACAAATACAAAATAAAGTTGTCAGTGCACAACTGGAATTATGACTATGCATCCTTTAATCATGTGTCCCACTCAAACCATTCAACTCTGAGTTCCCATGGCCCGCAGCTGAATCTCCCACCGTGGGCATTAAATGCTGTAATATGTTTAATTAATTCACTGAAATGCACTCAGGTCCTTGGACACCACAGTGACTGGTGCCAAGTAAGTGTTCATGGTTACAGCAACTGTTAATAAAACATCGTGCACTTCAGGTTTGGAGGCTGATATGGAAGAGCTGAGGGGCTCTGGGGCCTTGAGGTCATTCGCCTCTTCTGTCTCCTTACAGCTGAGGAGACTGAATTTTTGTCAGGCCAGTGCCTTGAGTCCCCAACCCTCTGTAGCTGTCCAATTTCCACAAGCACCACTTACAGGTGTGGTGCCCTTGGAAACACAGCACTTGGAAGATAGTGAAACACACCCAACAGGTCCTGGCTGTGGCATGACCAGGGCAGGTGTCCCACCAAGTAACCAGGCTACCCAGCCTGGTGAGCTTACATGGCACCATAGTCATTCTCAACTTGATTTTCCCTTAATCTGCCAAAGATGCAACCTCGTAATCTCATTCACTGTGATTCTACCTTCAGAGCTGTCAGCTGGATCCACGAGGGCTTTCCATTCCAGCACCTGTCAGCTCAGGCAGCCTTTCTTGTCTCCCAAGTACATCAGAAAAGCCCTGCATGCCCTGATAGTTTTGCAAGGAGATGGATAGATGGATAAGCAGACAGACTGAGGGAGGAACAAAGGAAGATTTAGGGAGATTTCCTCGAACGAGCTACAACTAGGCCAAATTACAGCAAATATCTTGTGTTTCCTTCAACCTAAGCAATTCCCTCAGGTGCTTAAGGTTAAGGCTCCTATCTGAAAAACACAGGAGGGTCTCCAGGGTACCAAAAAGAGGAGTTACTGACTGCAATGTCTTCACATATACCCTGTTGACCTAAATATAAGAAGCTCTCTCACATACTCACTGTATATACAACTTTTCCTGGCCAACACTGCAAACACAGTGCTGTTCAGCAGGATATAAGTGTGAGAAGTTATGTGCAGCACATGAAAGAAAATGTGGTAATTTCCCTTCTGTCTGATTCCTCCCTCTTTCAGGGAAGAAGATTCCAGCAAAAACTTTTTTTTCCTGAAAAAAAAATTGGACAACTTGAGTAAAATCTGAAACAAAACCAGCTTTTATATTCACTCAAACAATTTATTATCAGCTTTAAATACAGATGATTTAACAAGTAGTGAATAGGAAAATTCTTTGGTTTAAAACTCACAGTTGGAAACGCAGCATTTTTCAAACGCAGAAATTTAAAATGAAAGTGGTTTTTAAAGAAAATTCTTGCCATTTTTATTTTCTCAAGGGGAGCTATACTGCTCACCCAAACCCAAGTGCGATACCTTATCAGAAGGCATGTGAGATACTTCAATGAAAGGAGTGGTGGTAGAAAGAGCAGTGCGTTGTTTACATTTTACTGCGCCCCTTTACCCCACAAAGAAGAGCAGGAACAGCTTCAAAACAAAGATGCGGTTCTGGTTTTGTTTTTTTTTTTTTGGTTGCTAAGCTTATTTTTTATAAGCTGTTGTATTACCTCTGTGTATGTTGTTTTTTGCAACATACCCACTTCTAGGACAGTATGGCACATTTTGAAAGTGACAACCTGCATGCATGTTATCTAGGAGACTACAAAATTACCATTACAAATGGTCTTCAAAAACAGAGGCAACTTTGGCTTTTATTTCATTACAAAAGTGAGTCCTTGTACAACTTGTTTTCCCTCCCCTCATTTGAACACAGGTCGTTTGTAGATGGAAGGGAAACCCAGTGATGGGAGTGAAAACCCCGAGAGTGAAGATGGGATTTAGGATCTATGGATGTCTCTGCTCTGATGGAGTGTAAGATCCTCGGAAAAAACACTCAGCTGCTAAAGGCTGTTTGTATGGGTTTATCGTACCTCCTGGGGCTAAGAACAGGCAGTGAGCTAACCCACTGTCTCCTGAGGTAAAGAGATCTGGGAAGATCTGCCGCTAAAAATGGCCCCAGAGACAAGAAAAGAATACATGTTCATAAAAGCAAGGAAATGACAAGGAAAAAAATGAAAGGAAAATGGAGAACAGAGTGGAACAGAGAGAGAACGGAGGGAGAAAGAACCACGTTGCCCTACAAGAGCAGCTTTGTGATTCCTCCAGTAATGTTACTCTGTTTTGTTTATCATGAAAAGATCCCATTAATGCTTCAGCCCCATCAAACAGCAGACCAAGTTCATGAATGGCACCTATCAGAGCCCAGGGTAAATCCAATGATTAGAGGGAATTTGCCAAAGGGCCTTTGTAGCTGAGAAAAATGCCTACTCCAGAGAGGAATGCAGAAAATTCCTGGGAGGACAAGCCCTCCTTTGTTGGCAGTCCAGCGGTATTCTGGAGCAAATAAAGGCACACAAAAAATGGGATCTTAGATGCAATGAACATTTGAAGAAACGTTCAAAGACCTCCTTGAAACATTCACACCTCCCCCCTTTTCCCAACTGTACTAATTCTGTCTAGGATGACCAAATGGGCTATACTCGAAACACTACTACATTAGGGTTACATAATAGAAAAGTCTCTGGACAGCAACAGCTTCACTTAGTTTTTTTTCTACTGCTTTTTCCCCAGTTGAAGCTTTTGTTGACACAAGCTTTTAGGGTCCAAATTCCCAGCCAGTGCAAATTGCTACAGATCCACTGCAATAAAAAGATCTCTGCCAGGCTTACAGCAGTACAGAATCTGACCTGGGATTTAGCCTGTAAAATAGAATAAATGCACCCAAACACCAGAATGGGCCTACAGTCAGTGGAGAAGGTACATGGATGCCTCCTCTCTGATTCGTCTAATCTTGTGGGATGTCCCCATGTCTGTGCTAAACAAATATGCATCACCTACAAGCTATGCCGGGGCAGCTAAGACTGTGCTGCAGAACGAAAGATTTGCTTGGATAGATTCATTTTAAGAGTATAAACACATCCTGGCAGAAATTAAATCCACAAGATCGGACAAGACAAGCATCCAGTTAGCAAATGAAAGGGATATGACATGCGGGTGTGTTGTTTCATTTCAGACTCACCCGGTGGATGCTTTTTACTTCTCTTAAGTTAATAACTTGTTCATAAGAAACACATTTAAACCAGCAAAATTATACAATGATCCAAAGAACTCTGCCAAATATCAGCAAAATTATATTAAAGCTGCAGATTGTTATATAACATTTGTCTGTATTTGCTCACCATGACCTTTTCAACTACATTACAGCAACACAGTTTTTGTATTAAAATAGCCCCAAACCATACTAGATATACAGAGACAACATTCTGTCTGCCATAGGCAAGGTTCTAATCTCACTTACATCAGTGTAAATCCAGCATATTTCCAACAATTTTACTGAACACCAATGAAAGTGAGATCAGAATTTGGCCCTATGCCTCCTTCAGTCTGTTTTCCTCCAGAGAAAACAAAACCTTTTTTTGTTATTCCTTTGGTGTGAAAAATCAGATACAAATTTTATGGCTGATTTAAAAGACCTTATCTGCTTCTGAAATCTTGAATTGCATAAACTGCATGTAATCCTCACATAAACACATTCAACAAACACAATTTCCTCCCTCCTCACTTCCTACGCTCCAAACAATCTAAATGCCTTTTTTTCTCCACAACGTGCACTTAAACACAATATGCTTCCTCATAAACATCGTTAATTATTTTCATGTCCTACCTTAAAGACAAGGCTGTGATGATGGAGGAGTGAAGGAATATTCATGCAGATGGAAGTGGGCTCTGTAGGTGGGCATATGTTGCATCTATTTGTGTGTGTGCATCTGAAACCTAACAAAAGTATTATTCACAACCTTGGAGGCTGATATTCTCACATTTTTCAAAATGGGAGCAAATTATTTGCAAGGGTGTTTCCTCTATGGCTCTGCAAATGCTGTTCATTTTCCTCTTTGTGTTAAACAACCTTTGGTGGTCCAAGGGGGTTTATATCCACATGGCAGTGCAGTGGCAGTGAAGGGATAAAGATCTGAGTGCACAAATCGAGCTGGGCTGTGCACAGCACCACCACATTCTGCAGTCGTGTGTAAAAAAAAGCAGTCAAGTTAGAAGAGCTCATTTGTTTTTTTAATGAATGAAAGCAACCAAAGCTTTTTGCTAACCCTAGATTCTGCTTTCTCTTGAACATCCCCCCAAAGGAGCTGGTTAGGGAGTTCTAGCTTACTTCGGCATCAGTGGGAAAACAGCCTCTGCAAATCTGGGACAGTATCTCCTTATCTGTAGGAAAGGGAGTGCTGGAGTCCCTCACCCTCATTCATGCTGGCCTGTTTTGTTCAATGGGATTCCTCTGAGAGTAGGATATCACACTGCTCTCATGGGTGAGCTGCTCTGAGAATGAGGGCTTGAGAACAAAAATGGCCTAAAAGCCCAAAAGGATTGTTCTACCCACTCCACTCCAGACCCAGGCTTAATGAAGACACAGAGTGAAACAACAGATCTGAAAATATATAATTCCTCCAGCAAAGGTATACAACACCTATAGTGAAAACTAAATGCAAAGGGAAGTGCAGCTACTGAGCACCTTCCGAGGATAGACACTTGGTTCAGTGAAAAAAGAAAGAGATTGAGAACTAGTCTCTCCAGCATAGTCCTCTAATTGCCACCAGCTGCGTAAATCCTAGGAGCATCTTCTGCAAAATAAGTATCAACTTAGAAAACTGGTCATTGGAGAAGTATGCAAAGCCTGCAGAACACAGGCGCACACGTGTGTGCACTAACCTCCTCCTGCAACCTTGATTTATTGAGCTTCTGCCTAGCAGATGGCTGACATTTTAAAGTAGCCTCCTGAAACTACAGATCTGTTTGTCTGTTTATTTGACTGTTTGTTTTCCACCAAACAGACCGTAACAACTTCAGCCATAATCCATTAAAATCCAGGCTAGAAGGGTAAATGACTGTCACTGGAAGCCTGACTTGTCACGCTGCCACAGAGCAGTACGAAGCCCTGGGCTCTTCCTCTGAAGCTAGGGTGACATCATCTCACACATGCTCCTTTTACTAGCTGATGTTTCGAGCTCCCTTCAAAAAAGTCCACAAATGAGGACATAGAGATCTGCTCATTGCTCTGCATGGCCAGGGTCCCTCCCCCTGGGACAAGTTCCTCCTCTACCATGGCCTTCCTCTGTCTCTTTGGGAAGATAAACACAGAAATAGTTAAAGATATGTTAGGAACCTGAAGGCACAGACAGATGTTTGCAGTACTATGTCAGCCCAAAAAACCTGTGTAAAACCTGTGCAGACACCTTGACTACTCTGATACCCCAGCTCAGCCAGCACAACCTCTGGCACAAGAGGTGACAGAGGCAGGCTCGGGCAGGAACAATGTCAAACCACTCTTCACGAGGAGGCTGATGGGTGAATCACAGGTGAATCACGGCAAACACAGACAACAACACGTCAGTGATTTTTGCTATAGAGTTGGGCTGTTTAAAGAGGTGATTTGCTTCAGAAGATTTTGAACTCTCCCTTTCAAAAGTGAGAAATTTGCCACTGCAAACAACTATTAAGTCCTAAGCCATTAAGTCCTGTAGTGAAAAAAGAATTGAAGCTAGAAATAACTGACCATCCTAGATTCAGAAGCTGGTACAGGTAAAAAGAGAAGTGGATAGGCACCCTGGAGGCATTTTTGCACCCCATGATTTCTGGGATTGGTTCAGTTTCTTTGACAGTCTCTTTAAGGAGTTAGGTTCTGCTCATATCCATGCTTTTCCTCCAGTCTTTTGGCAAAGCAACCAGAGCCCACAAAAACCAGTTAAATTCAAATTATGTTTGTCCAACAAACAAGAAGCACAACAACATTTTCACAGTAAAGAGGAATGGGCAAGATGTCACTGCCTCTTTCTGGTTACAGCTCAACATTGCCTCCTGGTTCCCAAATTAGACTTAAAATAGAAAAGGAATCATTCAAGTTAAAACAGTGGTGTCAAACTGGTATAAGACCATGGACAGGACTGTGGTTTGTCAGAGCAGATTCTCGGTAGGATTCTTCAAAGCCCCAAAGCCACTGGTACCACTCCTAAAATGCACTGGGAACCTCTGAAACCCTTACTGTAAACATCAGATTTTTCTTCCTCTTCTGTCACAGGGAAACGGGGCAGAGGGGAAGGAGGATGAGATGAAGCAGTATCTGGTCCTATAATACTCTCGCAGAGCTGAACTTGACATTGGCTTGGCTGTCATAGCTGTGGCTGGTGTTCACACCCAGACTCATCTGCTCAGCCCAGCGTGGGAGGCAGCAGGAAGCAGTCACCGTCAGGGTCAGACAGAGGATGTGGTGATTGCCCCTCTGAGCTGCCCCGGAGTTCATCAGGATATGAATGTCTGTGCAGGAGTAGGCACTGCTTCCAAAATGAAATCTGGACAGTGTTAATTTATCATGTCTAAGCCTGAGGCCTGAAATAACAGTTACCAGCATTTGTGTTTTAGTATACACTTTGAAAGTTCTGAGTAGCTGAAACTGGCTGGCTTTTTTCAAGAATCAAAGCACTTCTGACCTTCCTTTCAAAGATCCTTCGTAAACATAGGGAGATATATAGGCACATATTTACTGGTTTTTTGTAGGGGGAAAAAAATGTGAACTTAACATAATGTGAACTGGTAAAGAGAGGGCAGGGGGAGCTCCGAACACAAAAGATCTTGCTCTATTTCTTAAAGGTTCTCCTGTACTA
This sequence comes from Regulus satrapa, assembly GCA_013396955.1. Classification (NCBI taxonomy): domain Eukaryota; kingdom Metazoa; phylum Chordata; class Aves; order Passeriformes; family Regulidae; genus Regulus; species Regulus satrapa. The sequence goes on along the minus strand of VWZN01020584.1, from coordinate 51,885 downwards.
ACACAATTAGGAAGTTCAGCTGTAATTTCACCCCTCATTCATACAGGACCTTGTCTCACCTTCAGCAGGAAACAGGGACTGAGTTAGGAGAGCCTGAATATAATAGATGTTTGTGGCAGTGTACACTGCTGCCACCAATATAAATCTGCCATAAATACACTCAGAGAGGAAAAGGAACTTCCATACACTGTGCCCTCTGCATTTTTGGATGCAAATGCAGATTTATGGCACATGGGAAGCAATCAACCTTTAAGCCGATGTGCATTTGTAACCACCTCCTCCTGGAAAGAGGAGCTGGGCCAAAACAAGGCTAAGGAGATGGTCTTGTTATGCTAGATTTTCACAAAAATGTGGCCTACAAAAGGAAGGCCGGAATTTTTAGGCTGTACTGGAACTGATTTATTACATGGTCTTCAAACCACCACCCTGCACTTCCATGAACATTAAATGGCATCTTCTGTTGTTTTCATTCCTACATGGTATGTGAATGGGACACACGTGGAACCCAGGGCTATGGGGCTGTTCCATATGAGGAAAGGTAGAACAATCAGGCCCAAAAGTCATCATGATTCCCATACAAATTTGTTCACCTCTCCAGCAAACTTCTGATAAAGTTAGAGCCCTAGTCTAGAAGGCAGTATATCAAGTGACTGGATTAAGGTGATTACTATTCTGAACCATGGTGTATCAGGGGTGTTTCTGCCTAAGGGAGCCTGCAATTGAAAGCAGTTTTGAGCAAATTGAAAAACAGCTCAGTGTTACCATTAATTAATGAAAAACAATTTTTCCAAGTCAGCCTAATAGAAGGCTTCCTACATGCAACCAGTAACTGATTAAGTGAGTGATTCAAGCAGTAAAATCACAGTTAGGTCTATTTTCTTCATCCTGGAAGGCCAAGTTCAATATTTTTCCTATGAGACACGCCTTACTATAAAAAGAATGTGATGTTTGAATGTGAATATCTCTGCTCTCAGTGCTGGCACACGAAGCTTTTCCTACCCCTCCTGCCACATTTCAAGAGTGTGGGATGAATCACAATCATGTGGTTCACCTCCCTGCCAAATTCTTTTCTTCTGCTACCACTGTGAGTTCCTCCCAGACTCCTGCCAGCAGTGGCTGTCCTCTAGCCAAACCTTGGAGGCGAGTGTCAGCGGGAGAGACGGGACTCCCTCCCTCCCCCCATCCCTCCTTCTCCTGTGAAGACACAAGCAAGAGCAGCTAGAGACCTGTAATCACAGGACTAGCTAACTAAATAGATGGTGGAGTAAGTCAAGAAGGAGAAAGGGAGCAAGAAGGAGGTTGAAATGGAGGGAGAGAGGGAAAGGGAGATGCGTGAGGGTGGCTGGACACTGCAACCTGCTCAGCACTGTGAGGTGGCCAAGCACCACATCCATCCTCCCACTCAGGGACACACTCTTCATCTGTCCGTTCCACAGCCATCAGTACAGCACTGCTTCCAACCAGGCAGAGCTGTGAGGCTGCCCAACTCTATTGTGAGCTATTTTACTGTTCCATCAGGAGCCAGTCTACAGGGAATGGGAGAAAGGTATTCTCTGAACCGAGTCTGAGGAAGGAGGGCGCATAGGTCATAGCATTTCACTTGGCTAAAGGAGAGAAAAGAGGCTATCGTGTAATGCTATTACGTGTGCCAAGTTCATGCTTACAGCTGAGACAAGAATAAATGCACTTCACATGTGAAGGAGGGGGGGGCATGCTGCAAGTAAAGCACATGAGCTTCTGGATGCTTCAAGAAGCAGCAGACATTTACAGAAACTTGCAGATCCAAAGAGAGGAGTTCTTCCTTCATTTTCAAAAGCTGTCAACCCTGCCACTGAGGGCTGAGGGTTATCTTGCAAGAGCAGCAAGCACCCTCAGCAAGGTGCAAGAGCACCTCTCACAGCCTCACCTGAGCTGGACAGCCACCAGCTCAAAAATTTGTGAGTTTAACAAAGGTTTTTGCCTCAGCTGCAGAGATGAATGAGACCCTCTTCTGCCCTTCTCTAGGGTCTTTGCTACTGGCATTGATTCTATGCAGAATGCATCCAGGAACTGTAGTAAGGGTTGACAATACAATCCTGAAACAGGGTTTTAAACAAAGAAAAAAAGGTAGTGCACAGCATTTGCAAGTCATCATCAGCTGAATGTACCCACTAGCTGCTATTGAGTAACTACAGCAAAATAAATACAGTGAATACTCCCATTAAAAAAAAAAACAACAAACCAAACCCAAACACCAAACAAAACAAAACAAACAAACAACCCCCCCCCCCCCAAAAAAAAAACAAACAAACAAAAAAAAACAAAAAAAAAAAAAANATGCCAAAAAAAAACCAAACCAAACCAAACCAAACCAAAAAAACCAAAGAGAAAATCCATTTACTTCTTAATGCAGAGCTTTTAGACACTGCACAAAGAACGCTGCCTTTCACTGCTTTTTCAAATAACATGTTGGTATTATCTACCAGTGCAAAAGTCAATGCCCATCTTGGAGAAAATATTCCCTTTTCATATGAAGAATGAAGACAGATGAAGACAGTGACAGCCCAGAACCCTAGGCATATGAGCAAACCCAGAGATTCAGGATAGTAAAAGGTTTACAGCACAACTCAAAACATCTCCACTGGGCCTTACAGATTACTAGCTTGCTCCTAAATGATTGGAAAATTATCAAGATGAAAGTTCGGCCACAGGAAAAGATTTACTAACCTTGGATGTTTTTACTTGCTTTAAGGTAATGAAAATGTTCTAGTTCAGTAATGCTGAATTACCTTTATTTTTTTTCCAAGTTCTTCTGCCTTGATTCTTACATACAAGAACTGTCTCAATCTCTTTGATGGCACTACACTGATTTACACAGAGCTGAAACCTTGAACTTTTACAGCCTACTTTGTGCCATAAAGAATATGAGACTTAAAATGTGCACAGTAAATCTAGACTTATATTATTCTCCCAGGTTTGTTCATTGTCCATAAAAGCAAGAAAGACAAAGCACACCAAAGGATATTAAACTCTGGAATCTCTGAGCTCCAGTGTTTTGTTCTGTGCATGCAGCATTCCCACCCAGATACCCTTGGCTCAGGGACATCCCATAAGCGAATGTCCACCTTTCCCAGACATTGCAACTATGCTAACAACCCCCTTTTTCTAAGCCTGTTCCCATACCATAATCTTTTTAATTAAATTTAACACCCAAATCACATACCCATATCTTAAACCTTCCCTGACAAATGTTTCTCAGGTAGGTTTTTACTACCAGCAGACTGCCTCTGGGTCAGTTCAAAACAGGAACTGCAGGCATACAGTCAAGTTACTGACCACATGTTGGCCCACTGACAGCAGTTTAAGTGATGCCGTTTGCCTTCCATCTGCAGCGAGCTAACCGCACACATGTGGCTGGCTACCACAGGTCAGCCAACAGGCAAAACCAGCCCTAGCTTCCACTCCTTTGGAGAGCTTTCTCTGTGAAATAGCACACAGAAATAATCACAGCTCCAACTGGCTTTGCAGAGAAAAGATACTGAATAAGAACATGTGAAATGCCCAGGGTCAACTCTTGCTCTTTTTTCTGTAACATGAGCAGCCCATTGACTAGATTTTCCATTTTCAAAGTATTTCTTAGTACAGAGCTCAGGCAGAAACCGCTGGCTCAGCACATAAAAACTGGACAACTTTGACAAAACGTCCTGCTGGCTTCTGAAACACCTTCACAAGAATCTTTTCTCCCAGCTAAGAGACAAAGCTTTTCAAAATGCATTGTTTTCCTTAAAAAAAAAAAGGAAAATATAGTACATGTTTTATAAAAAAATAAGAACTCCTAAAACACACTTATAGCAAAGTCCATCAGGCAGGGAATGTAGCATCAGAATATGCCACTAATTCACTTTCTGCTGCCTGATTTCCTACATGGAACAAAAACATTCTCCTTTATACAATGTCCAAAAGATTCACACATCAGAAACACGGTACATGCAGAAGATATTAAGTTTTTCACTCTTGTAAAAAGTACTTCCCCCATTAAAGGTCCAGAAGACCAAGAACAAAAGTATCCATGAATTAAGAAGAAAATAAAATTATTTAAAATGTGAGTCAGTCCATTTAAAATAAATTACATTAACTTTTCCTAATTACATTACTTTACCCTATTCTAGAGTTTTCACAAAGCTGGAAAAAAGATCACTGTTACCCCTGTCTTAATGAGAGAAAGCAGTGTTTGTAGGTATCAATAAATTCTGGAAATGAAAGTGTTTGACCACAACAAGACCGTATTGCTCATGTTAGAAATATTCCCTTCTACCATTCTTAATAGCAAGCTGCTTGAAAACATAATGGACTGATCTGAGTCTGTGAACTAAAGCTAGTCAGTAGTTCTAGAGGGCTAGCACAGGGCACAGCACCTGGGATACACCTTGACTCCCGTGGTGATCACATAATTTGGTAGTTCAGAATGAGTGGGTAGAAGAAAAACTGAAAGATTACTTTTCAGCAAGACACCCAGAGCAGAATTCAGTTCCAGTATCAGTAAATCCTGTTACCAATGGGGAAGGCTAGGACAATCCTGTTTCTATCAGCAAGTGTATCCTGTCAAATCAACCCGTCCCAAAATGATGACTACCTTAACAAAAAGTCCTTGTGGTAAGAATTGCATTCATATTGCCAGCTCACATTCAGCATCCCAAATGTCATTTCTTGGCTACTTCTCTGGAGGATGTTTTCAATTACTTGGCTGTTTTTCTTGCTTCCCTACCCCCTCTATTTCTCCTATTATTCAGTCCTTGTAAAACTCTTTCTGTTGAGGCTGTAACTTGGCCATGAGACACATAAGTGTATATGTAATTTGCACATAGAAGTTAATGACTCAGATTCTCTCATTACAGGCTGTTTATAACATGGTTTACCATTTCCTGGTCAGAAGCGATATCTAGTTTTCTTCTAAGCTCAATTAAACCATCTAATCAACTTGATCAGTTCAGATTAAGTTCATTCATCTCCACCTACATTTGAGTAGTAAGCACCCCAGGGTTTTCCTTCTGGCATTTTGTTTGTTTTGTTGTGTAGGAATTTTTTTGTCTAACAAAATAGCTATTCAAGTGTAGTGAAACATATGCCAGTTTTGCTTTGGGCATTAAATAAATTTAATGCCTTTACTGCAACTGAAGTGGAAGGGAAGGTCTGGGATTCTGCTCCAAAATTATTCAATGAACCTATTCGTTAGCATACACAGCTGATGTGATGGGGTTGCTTTGTGCTTTGTCTTGTTGCTGGATCCACTACAAATACAAGCCATTGGCAGCTCAGTCAGCAACATATGAGAAGGGGCTTCCTCTCCTGCCGTAGTGTTCCTGGCTGTTTGAGCATGAATAGAAAAGGTGGATGGATGCCAACTGGCAAAACAGATAGAAATAGCAGCGCATGATTCTAATATAAGCAGCAAAAAGACCAAGCACAAAGCATTTTTCTCTCTCCCATTGACTAAGATTCCTTTTGGCAAACAGCAGCAGGCTTTTGCATGCTTATTTCCCTCTGGTCAGGGAAGATAGCTTTAATTATGTAGCCGTGCAAGGTAATACTGTACAGCCTCTGGCACTGTTGATTTACTAGAGTAATAAATAGAGGGCTAAAGGACTGATCAGCTGCTAGTGAACTCACAGACACTCCCCACCTCAGTTTTTTAATAAAATTCCACATAAGAGGCATGACTGGAGGACTACTCAGACCAACTTACACACACTGGAGAAATGCATGGGGAAGGGTGTGCACCTACGGGAAAAGGAAATGTGTCAACAGCAGTGACACAGTAATCCCTGCACATTTATGAAAGGCAGGTTCACTAGGATTCACATTCTTTCTTCATCACCAGATCTTCATTAGCAACTCCATGGAACTTGTACAGAGTAGGGCAGAGGGTGGATGATATTATTTTAACAGTTTTCTTTCTTTCTTCAATTCTCTTTTTAAGTGTCCTGAAGGATGTCAGTAGCTAAAAAGAAATGCAGACCTAGGCTGAATTTTTAACCACTTTGCAAGAAATACTTGTAGGGATATTTTTTATATAATCTATTTTTAAGGTTAAGAGTCTTATTATTCTTATGACCATGAGTATGATTATGATTGTTTACTTTAAAGGATTCTCTGCCCACCCAACATTTACACTGGGACCAAGCAAAGCAAGATGGCTAATTCAGGGACTCAGCTTTTTCGGGAACAGGCTACTGCTGATTTTATTTTATTCCACTCACTCCAGTTTTAGAAAAACTAGTCAAGAGCCAATCCCTACCAGATCTCTCCATGCCTCTTATGACTTTGTAGACTCTTCTAAATCTCTTCCAGGCTGAAGAGTCCCAGGCTTACCCACAGGGCAGCCACTCAATATGGCAGTCTCCTTGGTCACCCTTTGGGCTGCCTTCTATTCTTCCACTCACTTTCTAGTATGAGCAGACTGGAACCACACCCCTTCTTTCTAACAAGAAGCAAAATATCTTACAGTCTCCAACTTACCTTCAACTTGCATGCAATAATTTGTAGGACACCTCAACACACAGGAGTATAATCATAGGAAAGGGTACCCTGCAGCACAAGAAGTGGTACCACCTTAATAAAAAGCTTTCAGTGAAAGACAAAGAGAAATTCAAATACACATTTCTAGTACTATCTTGTTGTAGCGGAAACCACTCCAAAGAAATAGCTGGCTGAAAAAAAAGGGCCTCACTTCACATATAGAAATCCCAAGCTTCTTGCTAGGCTACGTGGGCAGGTGGGGAACAATCAGGGTGGACTGACAGAGGGGTGTGTTCTTCTCATAACTTGAGTGATTTGGAAGTGTGTGTGTGTTTTCCTCTGGGAAGTCCCTAGCTCTATCCCTAGTGATCTAAAACCAGTGTCAAAGGTTTGTGAATGGGTTACAGAATCAGCAATGGCACCTCCCATTGTTAGCTGTCTACATTTTTTTATAACCACTTGCATACTTTTGGTCAACCACTGTAAAATAAACAGTCCTTCCCAAATGTTTTTGTTTTCTTTGACAGCACAGCAATAATTCACATGGAATGCTGCAGAATATAAAAGCACTTTAAAGCTGTTGTAAAGCTGCGTTTTTATGATTTATGCTTGAGTGGTTTTCAAGCAAAAAAGATGCCAGAGCTACAAAAGTATATGAAATTAGAAGATGTATCACGTGTGTATGTACATTATACAGATGTGTACATGTGTGGGCTCAAATGGGAGACACTATTTTAAATAATTCTCATTTTGTGGGGAAGATCTGATCATTTTCCTGAGTCTTTGAAAAATGACTCAAGGCAACAGCCAGAATAACTTCCACAACTACCAAAATTGGATTAAGATGACCAAAACGAGTCTCTTTCAACATGAACTCTTGGGACCTCATGCTTACTGTGCCCGTTGAGTAGAAATACACTCTCCTAACTGCTCATTCCATCTGATCTGAAGAAACATTTCACAGATGGATCACTGTATGCAAATACAACTGGGAATTATACTCCAGGTTAGAGCAGAAACCTGTGAAAATGACACCAGTGTCTGTTACAGTGCACTACCAAGGAGCGAGCCTGCATGACCACAGATGTTTTTATTCACCTAGTATCACCCTATTTATCTCTCTCATCTTTCTGAAAACTCTTGTCTCCAGCCTGCACAACAGAGACCCTAAATTGTGCAGTAGGAGGAACAGGAATAAGCTGTACCTTACGTTTGCTCTTGAAGGCTCAGAGGTTATCGGTTTGACCATCACACCTGCATTCCTGACAAACAGCTGGAGACCCAGAGAGGCCTGGCCCAGCTGAGTGCTTCTCCAGCAGAGAGCAGTGATAGACTGTCAGTGAGCTCAGTGCTGGAAGGCAGGGCAGCTTCCAAGCTGGGGAAAAGGCACAGCTCAAAGCTGGCGAGCTTGCCAATGTGAATGTCAAAGGAGCTGGACTTGGAGAAAAGGACGGCAGTGTGGGGTCATCTGAAGAGAAAATCAGGAAGAACACCTACAAAGCAGTGCCCGAGCCAGCAGCCCCCACTTCAGCAGGAATACTCATGTGAGATTGGAGGTGCAATCCTTGCACCATTTTGCACTGTAAGCCCAGTGCAGGGGGCGTATGCACCACAAACTCCATCCATCTTCAAACTAGCGGCAAATACTCTCTGGCAACCATTGTTGAAGTTGCCAAAGTATAAACTTGTTAAAGTATATACTTGTTGCAGTGACATCACGAAGTAGAAGCCTGGCTGCCAAGAGAAGAGCATCTCTTAATAAACTGTGTTTGAAATGCACTGTAAATGTAAGCAGCTCAAACTATGAGGAAGGCAGGATTTGCAGGCAGAAACAGACTTTTTCATTAGACCTGCCAAGACTGACTTAAAAAAGCCAACAAGCTTGTCTCAGCCTTTGTCCTGTATAGAGCTGCTTCATGTGTTACAAAGATAGGCTTACACATATACACAGGCACATCCACACACAGGCACACACTGACACTTCTCCATTTACACCCTGTGTGTATTTTATCCTTGTGTGTATTCTCTGTATAGCCACTACTGGTAATAAAGTCAAAGTGCGAGCCCCTCTTTGGCAATAAAAGGTACTGAAGGTTAAATTACAGATTTCATTGCTGTGTTCTAAGCAACAGGGAGATGATGGCCTTGCATATCCCAGCCCCAAAGGAACTGATCTGTACCCCTAGAGGAAGGTTTTCCCAGGTAGAAAGGTTTTCCTCTAGTCCATGTCATCTAAAGATGCTAAAATATTTCATAAAGTGAAAGACTGGAGTTTCCATTCCCATTTTATATATGATGAAAACTACAGCACACAAAGGACACTGTCTGGACTGAGGACTTGAAGCCGGGCAGGCAGGCTTTGCACTGTAAACTGATGCTTCCCAACCTGCTGCTAACCCAGACACCTTGTCACTGCTTTTTTGCCTACCATAGAATCTTGGCTTTCTGCCACTGCCACCTCAATATCCCTCTCAACATCCCTCACCACTTTACTCTTTCCCTTCTGTCCTGTTAACATCAACCTTTTCTCTCCTCCCTGTTTGAAGCCTCATTTTTCCCTCACCCTCATGTGAGAGCAGCATTGGTGGGGAAGCTCATACCCAGTGCTCCCCACATTGCCCTGACTAATGAGAGTTTCCTCCTTGGGTGACAGAAGCCAATTTAAATAATAACTCATCTCTTCTGGCTTTGTGTCCACACAAAGATGTACAGAGGCAGACTGCTAAGTCTGCTAAGACATAAGCCTGCTCTTAAAAGTGAAAAAAACCCCACAGAGCATCCAATACATCACACCTGTTGTATTCTCTGGAAAGCACTGTTAGCTCAGCCTTAATATTTGAGCTATAACAGAATTTACAGTATGGGTGAGCCTGGAAAGAACAACAGTGGGTCATCTGATCCAGCCTCCCTGTTCAAGCAGAGCACACTGCACAGGACTGCCTCCACACAGTCCTTGAATATCTCCAACAAGGGCAGTCTGTTCCAGTCCTTGGTCACCTGCACAGTAAAGAAGTTCTTTCTCATGTTCAGTTGGAACTTTGTACATCAGTTTCTGCCTGCTGTCTTTTGTCCCATTGCTTAGCACCACTGAGAAGAGCCTGGCTCCATCATCTTGGCTCACTCACTTCAGATACTTACAGACATTGATGAGGTCCCTTCTCAGTTGTCTCAAGGCTGAACAGCCCAACCCCCTCACCCTACCCTCCTAAGACAGATGCTTCAGTCCCTTATTGGAGGGGGGGGGGGGGAAATTATTATATATAATAATTTCCATTGCCCTCTGCTGGGACCTGCTCCAGGAGAAGAGCCAGTCCTCCAAAATTCACCTAGTTCTGTGTGTGCCGTTTGGGAAACGTAACACACCAATCCTTCTTCCTCCACTTTATTCTTGAATGCTCCACCTAGGAAGGTGAACTGAGGTTCTTGGTTCCAGAACCATTCTTTGAAGGTGGAACATGCTATGGTTATTGAGAGTACTGCTTTGCTTCTTCCAGGCTTTGTAACAAGCACTGTCACATCACTTTCCTGGTGGTCACTATCCTGAATGAAAACTCTAGCTGAACTTTTGGTGGTTTCTTTCAAATTTCCTTAACATCATGAAAAATATTTGTTTTCTTACTTGTCCTGAGAGCACAAAATGTCACCACAAGGGCTTGAAACTTAAATGGATGTGCCAGTATGAACTGTATTGGTACTGATAAGCAGCAAGCTACAGAAAGTACCAATTAATCCCAGATTTTTAACCAGAGCAGATAATAATCTGCTCCAAAGCTTTATTCCTGTTTTGTGCACAGAGTGCTGTGCTTGTACGACGCCTCACAGGTACACGTGAAGCCTCTTAAAGCTCTCTTGTTGAGAGGATATCAGAAAGCCCTAGAGAGGCTGTCCTTGAAATAATATCAGCTCTCTTTCTAATAATCATAACAATGAGCAGGAGATTGGAGCAGACGACCCACTGTGGTCCCTTCCAACCTGACCCAGGTGATTCTGTGATATTAAGCAACACTCTGCTACACATTCGTCCTGGCAATCCTGCCTGGCCTCCTGCTGCTATGACAGATTCTCTTTGAAGGGTTCTTACCCCAGGGCCACAATTTTGGGCAGCAGCAGCTTGGAATCCTACCCCAGGGCCATGCTTTTGGGCAGTAGCAGCAAGGAAATGGTACTTATCACACCTCCACTTGGGCTCCTCAGCCAGGGAAGAATGCAGGCTGCTGGGTCGGCTGAAAGGCTTGGGAAAGTGCAGCCCTGCTGTTTCATGTCAACATTCCTCCCCCTCTGCCTTTCCCAAGGTCTCGGCAGAAAATCCTTTTTTGTTCTTATCAGTTCAAACAAGAACAATGAATTCCTCAAGCCCACAAGAATGTGACAAGGTGCCAACAAAGCCAACCAGGAAGGTGATGTATGGTCTATAGGCTGCAGCTCAAATAAATCACTTCACAAACCCATGCTTCTAGTAGGGAATTCAAACAGCTTAGAGCCTCTATTTCTAGTTCTCCCTTTCAAAAATTCACCTGCCAAGTATCCTGGATAAAAGCAGTACATGTGATGCTAAAACGCCTCGTGCCCCTTGCTTTTATTACCAGGAATAACTGATTGAGCATCTAATCAAATTGAAATTAGTGGTGTGTCTACACAGCCTTGCTGAAGGCAGACTTGCAGTTTCCATTATAAACCCCTATATGCAAGTTTACAATTGCCTCACTGGACAGAACTTGCTGCACATAGCTGTCAGCCAGTGAGAAATTTTTTAAAAACTACATTCAGAAATAATTCTTTGTCTCTCTTAAAATCATACTAATGTTTTGTATTAAAAAAAAAAAGTTAACATATCTGGTTGCTTTTTAGTATATATCTCCCATGTTTACAAAGAAACACTGATCTCCTAATTAACTAGTCTGATTAGGAAAATAAAAGAGTAATGACCAACAAATTTAGTCATAAAAAGACAGTTTAGGAGGTGCATTTTCTGGGTGTGCAAGGATTCAGGTGTCTCGCTCCTTGCTTGAACAAGATGTTTTCTCACCACAATTCACATGATAACACTGAATAAATTACAATTGTTTCATACTAAATTACACACATGATGGCGAAAACTCGCAGCCCAACTCCCAGGATGGCACAACTCGCAGGTTGTAACATCAAAGCAATCATTGAAAAACTAACAGGTGTTTAAAATGGTTCACACTGTGGACACTTTTCTTGACCTGACCTGCATGTTCTTCATAGGGTCAATCAGTGTGGAAAGAGTGCAGACTGACCACAGAGGGGGAATCCACCTGCCAGAGCCATGGCTCCCCATGGGCAACAATCCTGCACCCCTGTTCTCAGCAGAAGGAAATAAAGGCAGTGTGGATTTGTCATACCTCCTCAACCCTGTGCCTTATCTGTCTGCCCCAGCTTTAGCACCAACAAAATTTTTCATGTTTATATAGTTCAGTGCTATCTGCCTTCAGCTCCTCAACATGACCGTGATGTGGAGCCCCACTGATGCAGACAGCATCTTCATCACAGATGATATTTGCTTTTTACATCACCTCAGCTCAGGACATGCACTGCTTGTCAAACACTCCAGTACTGCTCTTGCTCTATCACCTACATCACTCATCTACACCCTGCCCCACCAGTACACATACCACTGGGATGCCAGCTGCAACAGGCACACTAAGTATGTGCATCCCTGTCTTGCCTATGTATCCTCAGAAAAGAAAGCACCACTCTATCTCCTGCTATTTGCCCATGGTAACCAGACTTTGCTCAACTTGCTAGGTCTAATTTTGCTGTACTAGCCATCTAATGCATAAGAAACACAGTAAGATGAAGAAATGTATCTGCCTGATGGAGCATGACGTTTTTTAGATGAACTTTTACTGCTTGTGCAAACAAACAACTGATAATGCACCAGTGAATGGGCTGCAGAGTACTGAAAAAACTGTGACATCTCTGTAATGAGAAATCTTAGTACAGCTCTGGATTATTACATTTTTCCTAACAAATGGGGGGAGTGGCATGGGGGGGGTGTGGCTACTGCTCACCTCTCAAAACAGCTTTGGTTGAAGCAGGACTTTGTCTTCTTCCTTTAATAGAGACAGACTTTTACGTATCTGAAGAAGCAGTTTTATTTAATTATGCACACATATGTTCTCCCCACCCCCTAAAAGAAATCCCTGCTCTAAATTCTTGTTTTGTACAACACACTAACGCATTCAAGTAAGTAACTTATATGCTGGGTTGAAATGGCTGATTTGGATCTACTGTAGTCTGCTGTGAATGTCATATGGGTCAGGAAAATGTCCCCTTCAGAGATTCCCACATAAAAATTATTCCAGTAGAATGGAAAGGCTTCCTTTGCCACTTGTACTGACTGCAGTAGTACTTGTAGGCACAGATCTAAGCCTAGAAGTACTCATGAATAAAATACTGCTGGAGGATGCCAATCAAAACCATCATTCCAGAAATGTAGCATTTCTGATGAGTGAGGTGTAGCAGCAACAGGGGTGAGACATGGCACAGAGCCCAAGATCATCTCCTAACACGTTGTGATCAGGCTGAGCTCTGTGCTGCCTTGGTGGGACTTGGTAAGAGGCAGAGAACAGAGGAAGAGAGGAAAGGCTGTGCTACTGGGGCTACAGGGTAGGTTATGAAGGCAACAGTTCTGGCTGGGAATGGACAGGATGCTGAAGAGGAGAGAGGGTGGCAGTGAAGGCTGATAGAGGAACAGATGAGAGCTGCCACCTTGAAAGACTGGTGCACTAAATTCTGTGATGGGTCCTGTACTTGGTGAGTACCTGGTACCCGGTGAGCTTCTTTAAACCCTCAGATGCTGAAACCAAGTGCATGCATAAAAACATCAAAATGCATCACCATTAAATTAATTCTAAAGGAAAAGTTCAAAATCCTGAAGGGAAATAAAAATGAAACTCCCCTTTTAGGTCTCTTACAATTTTCAGCCGTTCTCATGAAGACTGGCGAATAAGTTCTTTTTGAAAAGAACTTCTGTACAGAAATTACATACAAAAGGCACCAAGGTACCTTTCAAAATCACATTTATAGGCTTTATGCAGGAGAGCTTTTGATGTTTCAAGAGAAATTACAACTAAAAGGCGAAGAAGAGAATAACCAAGGAACATACATAGTTTGTACATTATCACTAAACATTTACATTTTATATTACTTCAGTGGCTCTATTTGCTCTACAGTCTGCTGGCCCAGCTAAATGGAAATTACAAAAACATAGAGCCCTTTCAAGTAAAATGTATAATTTTATTGTACTCAATCCTCTTTTGTCTTTTAGTTGTAATTCAGATTTTAATTGTTAATCTACACCATATAAAGATAAAAAGAGCCTAAACTCCCCTGAAGTTAGCTTCAGCTTTCTATTAAATCTCTTCTTTTTCTATATCTAGCTTGAAGAACACTGAGGGCATTTTAGCTAACAGACAGTATGTTAATCCCTGTAACATCAACTGCACAAGGTCTTAACACATATCACAAGCAGAGGTGCTCTTTGGCATCCTCTGCTCTCGGCTTGGCATAAACCTCCCAGCTCAAAAAAGGCTTCAAATGACAAAAACCCAGATGTCATAGGTTGGGGTTGAATTGTAATAAGCAACCTCCTATCACAAACATTAACTTCTGCACCTAACATGGCCATATTCTGCTGCAGCATCTTTGTTAAACAAATATTTGCATAGCAAATGAATGCACATTTTCATTATAAGCCAAAGATGCAGTATGCATAATTACCACTTCCCCCTTCTGAAATGGTGTCAAAAAAAGTCAACTGGCCACCTAGCAAAATTACAGCTCCAAAGTAACATTTAACAAATTTCAGTATGCAGTTCATCAGTTGCTAATTTTGTGGCATCCTTTAAGGGACAAACGAATTTTCCATGTGACCTAAACAAGCATTTTCCTCTGTGGGGAAAGGGAGATGAATAACAGAATCCTGCTGGTGGCCAGTTTGAAATCGCCATGCTCTCAGATGGACTTCCTTCACTGAAGACTGACTGTACAAAGCACCTGGAGCTCAGGGACCTCACAGAGCTTCCAAAGAGCTGGAGCTGGGCTGCAAAGATCTCCCATAATGGAAAATAGTGGCTGGTAATATGGTATGCTTGATCCTCCCAGTTACAGCAATGCCTTGTTTAGTTGTACTAAATGTAGTTTAGTACTAGTATCCTGGTATCAGTAAAACATCTGCATCACTATTGAGATCTCAAATACTATTTTTTCACCATTACCTCTTTCCTAAAAAGATGAGAATGGGAATCTTGGTTACACTATCAAGGCCAGTATCCTTTCTGAAATGGGGGCATAGGTAGGAAAGAACGTACAAGCCAGACAAGCACATAGTGCTATTTCCCATAATGGGACCTCAGTTTTCAACTATTTATGGCTCTGGGACTTTCTGAACCTAAGCTGTGGCACTGAATAGTCCAAGACAAAAATCACATTCTTTGAACCTATCCAACTAATCTTTGAATTTACATAAAGACTTTCAGTTTCTGCAACATAAGGTGATTCAATGTGCTTTGTATGATACAGCATCTTCTTTTGTTTCTTTCAGCCCTAATAGGTACTACTTTCATTAAATGACTCACAGTTCTGCTGCCACAAGAATGAATAAACATTTCCCTTTCTCTGTGCCACTACTGATTCAGGAGATTCCCTAAATGCATCCTACCCACAATCATCTTCCCTCCTGGCCAAAGAGCTCTGCTCTGTTAGATTCATCACCTGAAATTCACTCTACACCTCCAGCTGTTTGGGTTAGTAATAATTCCTGTTTGTCTGAGGTCATGCAACACATGCAAAGTCACCCTGACTTTGCCCTTTGCAAATCAATGGAGCTGCGATGCTTTTCCGATGATAGTGTGAACTCGGGCATCCTAAAAATCCAGTTTGCCCTTTCAGCACACTGCTGAAGGAAGCAGCCTGTTTCTGTCTCAACTTCCCTGGGTCAGTCATAACCTTACCCCAAACATGGCATAAACTATACAGCAGTGGCTTGAAACCTGGGGCCAGCTGATTCCTTTTGCCTCTTTCCTCCTCTGGCTGGTTGATCCCAACACTTTCCTGTGACTGTACAGAACTATTTCCAACATTTTGGAAATAGCTGCCCTGGAATTGCTACACACCAAGTCTCTGTCCAACCCTGTAAAATATCTGCTCAACTGTAACCTTTCTTTGGGACCCCTGGCTTCCCCAAAAGTTCAATCTGCAGAAGGGAGGGCAGACAAGGCAAAACTCGTGACAGGTATGCTGGTTTTATTTTGATCTCTTTATAGATCTACAGAGATTAACCAGAAAAAAAAATATACCCTCTGACTGTTTCACTGAGTTACAGGTCTCCTGTTAAGCATGAAAAGAAGATATTCTCAATATTCATTTTTGTTTATGGCTCCTTTGCTTTTTAAGCAAAGCTAAATTAGTTTTGCAGCAACCCACCTTTGCCCTGAGCTTGTCTAAATTGCTCCTCACAACATTCCAGTTGTTTTGGGAAACCCAGGATCTGTCAAATGGTAACACAGTCTTTCTGCTATTAAATTGTCCCCTTCAGCCAAGGAGACAGGAACCTGAAGGATCTGGTTTCTCTTCTGACAGCTGCAGTAACTGGACCTAAATTGGAATTGGAGTAGAATTTTGTGGTGAAAATGGAATCAATGTCATGATATTGCCTCTCCATAGAACTCTGGGCATATCTGGGGACTTAAGAGATTTTTATTCCACTCAACATATTTGGAAATTCTCCCAAGAGGTAAAAAAAATGGGGAAACAAATCCACCCTCAAACTACATGAACACGACACAGTCAGGCACTGCAGTGTTTGGCAATGTTTTTAAGCCTTGAATTAACCTGGTTATAAACGTATTTTTAAAAATGTGCAACTGGTCCCCCAACTTTACCTGGAACCTCTGTAAAATACTACATACATCTATCTACCTTGGCACATGCTCAGTTTCACAAATCACTGTTCAAAGGTTTCATGATTATGAGGCAGAAGCTGATGCGGGGGGAAGAACCCTGTAGAGCTAGCAGGACTGATAGATTTCAATGCTGTTCCTCATTGTACTTAAGACTTTCTATACTCCTCTGAGCAAAACAGTGAACATATTTTTTGCTTATACAGAACTAAAAGTGAATATAAAAAGAGATATACAGAAAGAGATTATTAGATAGATAGATAGATAGATAGATAGATAGATAGATAGATAGATAGATAGATAGATATTACTATTATATCTTTTCTATAGAAAGAGATATTACTGCCCTCTATCTATTCCAGTTTACAGGTCACAAACCTTTATAGAAGTCCACAGACTTTACTGCAATAGGTAAAAGCTCTGTTTTCAAATGTTATATGCCATAAGGGCCTGGGAGAATATGTTAGAAAACATCTTTAATTCATGCAACCTTCCACTGACATAAACCAGAGGAAAAGGAAGAAACCACAACCTTCCTATCAGGTGGGGACAGTAACTGTGCCATACTGCAGAACATGCTCTAACCCAACCCTTCCTGCCATCCCTGCTGCCAGCAGGATTTAGCCTCTGCAAGGGAAACTGCTGCTGTCCTCCCTGTAAGCCCTGGAGGGGAGATAACCCAGAGATACCTCTTCACCCCATCTGCCTGGGGACTTACACATTGGTTTTGGGGTGGGTTCTTGGTTTTCTGTTTGTTTGCTTTTGTAAGAGGAAGAATAAGGTAACTGAATTATTTAGGTTGGGAAAAAAACCTTTAAGATCACTGTTCAGCCACAAAAGACAGCAGTGCAGTAAGGATCTTCCTTCTTTTATATATATATAGATATATATATCCCAGTAGCATGGGATATAAAAAATATTTTTAAATTATATAAAAATATATAAAAATTCAGTGAATCCCAGTGTAATTTCTACTGAAATATTACCTGAAATTCAGTATGTCCACAAGTCTTTCTATGCAATAACTACACTTTATTACTTTTATTTAAGACTCAACATATGAAAATATCTGAGTATAAAACAAGTATTAAAAAGTATAAAATATTTGAGTACAAAAAGCTTTTCACCTACAGAACTTATCTGAAGTGTGCTAAGTAAGGGTTGTTCTCTTTCACGACACATATACGTGGGTGCATGTATATGTAGGATAATGGAAAAAGAGATATAGATACATTGGTAGGGAATTGAAGATGTGCTGTTATAGGACAAATCATCCTATACTCAAGTTCATTAAAAATACAAATATTTCCATTCATTGCTCAGAAAACTTTTCCAGCAGCGCACTACCATACACTGGCATATCTAAAGCAGATAAAGAACAGGCAGAAAGCACACAGGAACAACTACAGTTTATCTGCATGTAACAGAAATTATAATCTTGATCCGTGTCATGTAACATCAAAGTTGGGAGATACAACTCAAGTACAGAAGTCCCAGATACTTCATAGCCATCAAAGCACATATTCTTTACAGTGGGATATGTTAGAAATACTATTTCAGATGGAACTTCTTATTATTTAAATATTAACTGCAATATAGATGCACACTGAAAGAAAAATTAAGAGCTTAATAGCAGTGAGTCAGAATACATATCTATTTCTAGAGTGGTGCCAGCTCAGACAGCAGCTAATAATGGTTGCTGAGGAAAAAACACGTGGCAAATATGGAATGACATTTCCTGCATTTTTAAAGTGAAGAGATGGCATTAAGTCCACTGAGTTTAAAAACACCTTCTGTCCAAGGCCTGTAAAAATTCTTTCTCTGTATCTTACTTTTTTCTTTTAATTTGTCTAAGAGTTTTGCAAACCAATTTACACATCTGACATGAAGAATTTCTATGATAATGAGCTCAACAATTTAATGGTGTTCTGCGAAAAACCAACTTATTTTTGCTTGTTTTACCTAAATAGTGTCTGTTGGTCTTCTAGCTATTATATTTCAGAAAACAAAAAATTATTATTTTCCAATCATGTTCTATACAGACTTAATTACATGTAAAGGTCTGGGTCCTATTTCTTCTAAGTTTCTCTCCTATTTTCAGTTGAGAAGACCCATCTACGTATTTCCCCTTGTGGGGAAATGATTTGCATACAGACTCAATGATGAGTGGCTGAGTGTTGCTGGGCTTTAAACACTGGTTAACTGCCTTCCATTAGATGAGTTTGTGGCATCAAATTCAGCTCCTCATGGATACTATTTCTCAGTTCAATTACACATTTTTGAGGGTTTCAGAGAAAAGTCTCCAGAGCTTGTATTTAAATCTACTCTTCAAAAAGTGGAGCAGAGTGGGACAACCTGCAATGCTTCTAGCCATGATAAAATTATTTCCCTGCAGAATACTTTCTTCANATCCATCAACTTAATTAATACCATTAGTTTTATTAAGATATCTATATTCTAAACAACTGCAGTTTTTGTTAATACTGTTTATCACCATTTTAGGTCATTGCTTTTCTATATTAGTCAAATATTTGTATCATCATTCACCTAACAAAAACTGTGGCAATAGCTGTTTTGCAAGAAAATTAATTTAAGTGTCTTTGGGCTTTTTGCTGTTACTGAAAGACTACAACCAAATTAATTCTTTGGTTGGAATTCTGCTTCCAGGAATACCTGTGAGGATTATTTCAGGGGTTCGTTTTCTAATTCTTATATGTTTAATTGTCTGATTTGTAGATGTGATCAGGTAGTTTATGTTCTAAGTACCATAAATGGCAAACACAATTATTTCCTGAAGAGAATTTGCAGGCAAAGAAAAAGGAAGGCTATTTTTAAAAATCATACAAGAAATTTGGTTTTAATTGTAGATAAAAGTATCCTCAGCAGTACTAAAATAAAACTAGAGGTATTATATCCAAAGTGGAAAAAGTGCTGAGGAATAACCTGTTAAGGACTTGAAATTATTAATAAAAACATTTTAATACATGCTGGAGATCACTGAAAAATGTATAGAGACAACAAATTTGAACAATTAAAGAACAGCTCATGTAAGGCAAGGCCACAGTTCATAATTGTTTGATAATGGCTACATTTAATGAAGCTGTAAATGTTATGTGAATACAAATATTACTTTAGGCTTGGCCTTTTCAAAACTAAATTACTATGGACTAAAAAAACCAAACCTGGGCAAATGCATGTAAGATCTGTTTGCCTATTTGTTCTTCATTGCACCGTGTCTCTTGCACATAAAACTGTGAATAGAAGTGCAGCCTCCACTTTTTCTAAGTACATTAGGTGTGAAGGCAAAGAGTCTGGGACAAATGCAACTTTGAGTTACTCCCTCTGAACTTCTGGCAATTTCAATAGCATCATAAGCTCTGGACCACCATCCTCCAGTCTTTATATTCTGTAGATTAAAAGAATAAAAGGCAAAGAGCATACAAGATAGACAAATATAGTCACATATGTCAGATATATATGGACATATACAGCCTGTTACAGTCTTCCTTCAACAGGATATTTCAGCTGCATATGACACAATGCCTTGCACTGACATCAAGACTCCAAAAAAGATGAGGTTTGGCTATGGGAACTGGCTAGTGACCCTGCCAGTAGCACTTACTACCATTCTGGTAGACCTCAGCATTTCTGCTCTTTAGTTTTCTGATGATTTATTCCAACTTGTACAAACATCCCAAAACATGAAAACCAACACTGTTTTAAAATAATGAGTGCACCATGATGGAATCCTCCATTAGTATAAATTTTAGTACCTTGTCAAGAGTTATTGCAGCTTGCTGCAGCTAAGAAATCTTAAGCAAACCCATCTCTATCTCCACTCACTTAGAAGCCAGCTTCTGCTAGTAGAACTCAGCACCTTTGCAAAAGTAGGTCAGAATAACATAGACCTCTAGATTATTTTAAAATATTAAACAGTGTCTACAGCTCTTTCCATAGAAATAAAAATGCACAAAAGACAAAAGGCATTTTGCCTGGTTTTGCCTTGGATAATAATGAAAGGAAATGACAGAATCAACACTCGAACACAGAGGCAAAGCTTTCTTTAACTTTCATTTCTTTAACACAAAGTCTCATCTGTGGAATGCTGGAACTGGAAAACTGCAAGTCTGAGTCAATGTAAAGCATTTAATTGTAATTAGATGTGAAAGTGAAGGGTATCTCTACTACACTTCCTGTCCTGGAACTTTAAATGGAACATATGGCACAAGTGGGTGGAGAGCTTGTATGTGAAAACACAGATACAGTTTTCTTTCAGAAAAGACCATGAAGAGTAACTTACTGATCAAATGATGGCAGAAACTCACAGCATACCAGATATGGTCAAGGAATGTCAGCGTTTTAGCAACTGTTGATTAGTTACAGAGGCCTAAACTCGCTTACAATTGTTGCTTATCTGGTATTCCATTAGGGTTAAACACATTATAAAGAATCAACCCATCTCTATTGAAAGGGAAGGAAACAAATGAAAATTGGAAAATACTAACCAGACTCTTAGTCAGCCTCTCTAGCTGATACTATTAAGGGACAGCAGTATGTTGCACTGTTGAGTACCTAAGACAGGAATGTCATCTGAACACTCATCAAAACACACACTCATGTGTGGTTTGCCGGGTGACGATGCTTGAACAAGTTCTGAGTTATTTCCTTTACCCCTTAACCAGGGACACTAATAGCAGAAATATTCTGTCTCATTGCTCTTATATAGAGTTCTCCTCCTACACCAACAATTTAGTCAGAGGGCGAGTCAGTGGGCAAAATATGCTCATGCACTACTTCCTTTGCTTCAGAAACACTTGCCAAATTGTAATGGCAAGAGTTCTGCATTTGCCTTTTGGGCTGAGTGGTCAGAGACTCTGGAAACAAGCCAGCACACAGTGGGACAGTTCTGTTGACCACACTGAGCTCCTGATCAGGCTGGGAGCATTGTCTTCAGGATTGCCCAGTACAGCTTCCCACATAAATAATCTTAAACAGTGGATAGCTTCACTGAACCTCTATTCAAATGCATAAGTATAAACACAAGAATTGTGTGCGTTTTACTCAAAAACTATAATGCTTCCTCTAGAATTTTGCCTTGTTTATGCCTCTGAAATTGTAATTTAATCCATCCCCCCTTTCAGCTTCCCATTATTATTCTGTTTCTTTAGTGTCACAAAAGAAGAGTTTGCCCTGTGGAAGACTCTCAGCTCATCTAGTCCCCTGAATGCAGGAAAGCTCCATGATTTTCTAATACATTTTTGTATAATGCAATGTAATCTCTTGCTTTTTCTTATCCCCTCTGGCTTTGCTCCACTTTTCCTTTCTTTTATGTTGTACAATAGATTACAGTCTATCTTTCTTTCCATTTGTCCTTAATGTCTGTTTCCTTTTTCCTTTTCATCCACCTGTTTTTTTCCTCTTTTTCTTCCTGTGATGCCTTTTTTATCCTTCCCCTGCATTTTCTCTTCTCATCCTTCTCATACTAAATCTTTCCCACTCAATTCTATTTTATCATCCCATGTTTATATCTGAGGGCTCAGTCTCCTACTCAAAGACACAGAGGAAAGAGCCTCTGGAACCCCAAGTATCATACTGATTACTTCCACACACTTTCCTCAGGTTTTTAACTGTCTAAAGAGTACAACTGTTTTTTTGTCTATCCTTTCAGCCTCTCTTTCTCTGGAAGCACGTTCCCTTTCACCCCTTTTGTTTTTGTGCATGCTTAGTCCCTGGACTAAGTCTGTCCATGGACTTTTCAGACCGATCTATAATCACCGTCAGATGCTCTTTCTCACTCTACCTCTTTTCAATCAGATTTTTTCACAGTTTCTGGGAAGAAACACAGGTTTGAAGTAGAAACATTAACAAAGAAACTAAGTGTTGGGAAAAGCTCTTAAAATAAGAAGGTAGGGGAGAGAGGGACAGGTCTCATGCAAACAGGAGGCTTTAGCAGGAAAGAGAAGCATGCTTTCCTGGGGGGGGAAAATGTCTCACTGCTGAACTAGCTGAGGCAGATAGAAATTCATTACTAAAAAGAAAATGACTCTATGATCAGAAGAGAACAGAAGCACCAGAAAGGACATCACAGACTTCTCACATTCTCTTTCCCCATAAATCTAATGAGAAATTGAAGCAGGGAAATGTGGTAGACATTCCTAATTTTGCTTAGCATTCAGCTAGGGCACCTTATGACACTTTATGTTTAGAAACTCTTGTAAGTCCATTTTCTTGCATAAAGCACGCGATGAGAATGTCACAGTGCCAGCAGGATTGACCCTCTGGGATATCATGAACACGAGAAAGAGTTAGGGGGATTGGTGGTTGCAGGAGCCATGTGGCTTCACATCTGTGAGGAGCCACAGCTGTATCACCAGGAGAGAGTTGGGCA
Source organism: Regulus satrapa (assembly GCA_013396955.1). NCBI lineage: Eukaryota > Metazoa > Chordata > Aves > Passeriformes > Regulidae > Regulus > Regulus satrapa. Next base: position 29,076 of record VWZN01020584.1, on the reverse strand, counting down.
GACCCTGGGACAGGGCTGTAGATGCTTTCCTCAACTGAGAACGTGTGGGACCACACCTGCAGCAGCATCAGCATAACAACCTTCCAGGCACGCTTCTAGGGCAGCAACTGATGGGCAGCAAATGGCAAAAAAAGCATTTCAGACACTGTTCTGCATATTGGCTTTCAAGCCCCTGGTGAAAACAATCCCAACTTTAATTACAAAAGTCTTTGCACTATGAATTTCATTGCCGCTAAAAAAATATCAATAGCAGCAAAAGGAAAAAGCCCTGCAAAGGTAGTGAACTGAATAAATCATTGTGTCTTTGCTACTGTATTATACATGATACTTTAAAAGAATGCAATTTTATATTTTTTGTTGTTCTTTTAGAAAAAGAAAAAACTAAAGAAACAAATTAAGCTCTACAGCTGCATCAATTCCTACTAGAATCCATCATTAATGACTTTCGAATGAAAGTGAATTTTCAGGTCTGCTTATTTAGCATGTGCTAAAGTCCTCCCTGGGATAGAAAATCACAAAAAATCACTGAAAAAGAACTACTGAAAGGCAACTACATATCCATTGGGGAGTTTCTGCATTAATTTTATGATTCATTACTACTAGTGCATCTATTCTTGTTGTTATACTAATTTTTAATACCTAGAAAATATTTTAAAGACAATTCTGTTACTACTGTGTGAAGGAGGTGATTTTAATTGCAACAGGCTAAGATAGCTTGGCAGTGCTTCTGTCTGACCTACAAATGCCACTTAAAAACAGACAAAAAAAACCCACTTGGAAAGCTGCCTGAAGGGAAATGGTTTTCTTGTGAAAGACCTTGTCAAACATATTAAAATCAAAGTTGGGGATCTTAGCTGAACAAACATCTTTTATTGCTTAGCTCTGCTAACTGCATTCTAGTACTGAGGAGACATTCGGTAGTAATAGCAAACTGAGAATTTTACATCAGCACCTCATGACTATTCACAAATCTCCAGTGACCACCACAGAACATCAGTGTTAATAAAGGTCAAAATTACCATCTATCTACATAATCTCCTGTAAGAACTGTACTGTAAAGGACACACCAATCTAATTGTTCAATGTATTTTCAAAAATCTGATTAATCACACTAAAGTTATAGAAAACACTTCCACAGATTTTAAATACTCAATTCAAGCCTGAGAGATGAAGGTACAATAGGTTCTTTATCAAATACTTTAGTCTGATATTAAATTATTTCCATTCCTTTCAAGAGTACATTAGCTGACTTATTAAATCGACTAGTTACTCATTTCAAATTACTTCCTCAGTTTGTGGTACTAGGAAATGACTCTTTAACAAGTATTCTTGAAAGTGTATCATTGCTCATTCACTTGGTAAGATAAATTCATGGCTTTTAAAGCAGCATATCAACTTGCAACTTTTAAAATAAGACTGAGGCAGCAATTAGTACTATAAGTATGCAAACAAGTGAAAGACAGGATTGTTCAATTTTGATTATCTACCTAACCTTAACTCTTCTCACTAACCCTGCCAAACATTTACTTTTCATATTTGTTTTGTAAAGTGCTACACGATCATTATTTTCCCGAAAGAGATTAGTTGCTGCAAAACTTCCTTTTCCTAAGCACTTCAAGAAAACCAGTGCATATATCAGTGAACTAAATGGAAAAGCCACAGGGAACTGAATGCCACAGGTAGGACATGCCAGATTAAATGCAGCCCGAGCTGCATGCAGGGAGAGGGAGATTGTCTGCAAAATTATTAAATATTACTGTTAGTGCATTCAATACATTTAATGCACTTCGTACATAGCATTGTTTTATTTATTTAATATTTTTTAGGATTTGTATCACATGATTTTCTATTCAGAAAGACCATATTTTGGTGACTACAGACCCAGAAGTAACCGCTGATCAATGCTTTTTGGTTGTGTAAGATTTCAGGAGCAAGATGGACTCCTTTTTTGGGAGGAAATATGAAATTAAGTATCTTTGCTATCACTAGGTAGAAAATAATGATGCCTTTCTCCCAACTGCAGGTTGAACTCAACCCACAGAAAACTCAGTCTCCAGACCTGAGCACCTTCCCCACACAGCTGGGCATCAACAAACAAAATCCATCAGATGAAATGAAGTCAGAAGGTTGGCCAGCTCTCTTTAAATTATATCTGTGTACATATTTCGGATTCAAACAAAGCTATTTAAGGATAAAGTAAAAATCACAGTTAAAAAGAGAGAAAGAAAAATACCACCATCAAAAAGAGAAAAAGAACCAAGTTATTTCATTGGGGAGGTTAACATTTTGTCCTTACTGATGTCTGTCAGAGTTTGAATGTAAAGTAACTTATTGGAAAAAAAACGGTTTTAGTATGAGGGGTCACTATTCCAGAGTATCTACAAGAAAGGTCACAAAAATTCTGGTTGTGAGGAAAAGGACATTAGGAGGAGACAAAACCAACTGACCCTGACTGTTGTAAATGTTCACATATTTTTCCAACTTTGGCAAATAGCGTATGGTCACATATTGAGTTTTTTACTGGGGACGTTTTTCCAGATATAACCTGGATTCTCAGTTTTATGGTCTTAAGAAAACCTAATTCCATTAGACTGTAAAATTTTAACTGCAATATTATTTTATGTATTTAGTATTTTCTATTTGTATACAATTAAATAAAATTTAATTTTACGTACAATTAAGTATTTTCTATTTCTGTTTTATTATTTTCTATTATCAACATGAAAAGGTGTTTGCTTTGGAGCTTCCTTGGTTTGAATGCTTGAGTGCATCTGTATGTAGGTAAGTTGCTCAGATACAGGCAGTTCAAAGAACGTCACAAGCTACATACTGGTCAATCTGTTTTTTCTCAGATGGCATCCAATTCACACAAAGGTATCTCTTTCTGACTTCTCATTCACCATTTCATTCTGACCAAATCAGATCTGACTGATCCTTACACAACTCCTCTCCACAGCCACTCATAGCCTCTTGACATCTTCAAACAAAGGCATTATTCAGGTGTTACAAAAAGACTGAGGGCCCTTAAGTATTTTTGCAAGTTACATAAATATACTATAGTGCACTCTCAGCCATGGCTGTTTTAACATTTGAAGAATATTTAACTGAATGAAAACTAAAACACATTGCCATCAGTCTCTGGAAGTCCTCTTCCCCAAGGCTAATGGAATAAAATAATCACTGAAGAAAGAAAATCAGAAACTGAAGAAGAAGAGACTAAAAAAAAAGTCAAACCCAGAACATGAGACTCATGTCATTCTTTTTAACGCTTAGACCTCCTAGTGAATGTGTTTGTCTCCAATTCTAACTCCACAAGCTTCAGGAAATTCAGTTTCTATTTTAGCAGAGATATTCTGGTGCTCAAACTTAAATAGAAGCTACTTACTTGGAGGCTGTGAGTTAAGTACTCCCAGCTGCGGGAAGCCCCGAAGTGCAGCACGGCTGCAGCGGAGGTGGGGGTGTGGAAGATTCCAGCCCACTGCCCCCCATTGCTGCCACTTGCATCAAGATGTTTCCCATGGCTGCTGGTGTAATCATTCCAGGCACAGATACTGTGAAACTGACACTAAAATGACTGCCCATACCATGGTTGAAATATGGTTCAGTGTGTGTAAAGGTGAGTGACATCACAAGAATTGCAGCAGGATTTCAGAGCACTTCTGGACCAGGAATGCAAAGAGTGTGTGTTTGCATTTATCCACTGACAGCCATAGTTTTTTTAGGCATCTGATAAGTGCAACAGGGCTTTCTTAATCCACTTTGTTCTTTCTGGCATACAAAAACCTGAGCAGACACCAACTGTTGATGTTTATACATTTCCTCCCAAAGCTGAAGGATTTGCTCTTTCCTCTACAAGGCCCAGGGAAAGCAGGGTATTTACCAGGGTAAGTATTTCCAGGAGCACCATTTCCCTACATCAGATTTACTTAACTGAAAGAAAACTGCAAAGAGAGGCCTACAGCAACCTGCAGCAGGCTGAAAGACCTGGCCCAGAGGACAAAAGGGAAAACATGACAGGCAAGAGGAGGAAGAAGAATAAAACCAGAACCTTACAACTAATCTTCTCATTTCTTCATGGTATGGGTCTATATTCAGACCACAGAAACAGCTCAAGGGATGGCTGACCACCTCTCATGTTGACTCATTACCCATTGAGGAAAAGAAATGAATCACCTCAAATCTATCCTAGTTAGCTGAGCATCACCCATACAAACTGGAAATACTCCACATCTCTGAAAAGCTGTCAGTATCTCTGCAACAATCTAGTACATTCACCTTTATACAAACCTAATTTTCAAGCACCTGAAGAAAAACTGTACTGGGGACAAGGCTACCCAAAATGCTTTACTGTTCAAAAGGGAAAAGGTATCATTTTGACAAAAACAAAAAAGTGTAAGGTTTACACAAGAAATATGGTTTAAATGTTATGCACAATACATCCCACTCCCCAGAACAACTGTTCTCATCTCATCTCATAAAAATGAAGACCAAAGCTACACTGGCTGTTTCCTCAGGATGGAGAAATCAAGGTTTAAGAGCCCCTCCCAGCCACTTCTGCTGCTCAGGAAAAGCCCAAAGCATTCGTTGTTCTTTCTCCAGTACCAGTTGTGAGAAGACTTTCTGTCCAATACCAGCTGTGAGAAGACTTTCTCCTCCCCTGGGAGCAGCAAACAGAAAATTCCTGTAAGAAACCCAGTGTGCATGACTCCATTAACAGGCCATGGCTGGGCACAGAGGATGTGATTATTAAAACTCCAGGAAGTGGAGAATCCCTGTCCAAACTTTGAAATGCTACGAGGGGAAGAAAGAGACAAATCCTAGGGGAAGTATTTCAGAGAAACTAAGAAATAGTGCCTGTGGGAAACTATAAGGGAAAGGAAATTTGGAAAGTATTTAGAGTTAGAATAAGTGGCCCACACAGAAATCCCTCCTGTTGTTATCAGAAGAGGAAAACAAGGGTAAGACAAAGATGCCTGAAGAACACAAACACAATTAAATAAAGCAAGACCTACTGTAACTTTATTAATTGACACACCAATAAATATGAATCCTGTCTTGCAGTCCGATACGTGAAGAAGCTGAAGAAAAAGCACGGAGAGAGGAAAGCTCCACACACACAGGATATGCTGCCCATTTAATGCAATCTCCACAAACTAACTATTCCTTTTCAGGTGCTTTTTGATAAAAATGCCCAGAGACAGGGTAGGGGGAGAAGATTGCTACCACAGGGAGATGAAGCAGTTGAAGGGTGACAGGCACCTGTCTGAAGCGGGCTGAGGCCATGAACTCTGCAGAGTCTTGAACCAAGGCCAAAGCATGGATACAGGTTTCCATCTCTGTCAGAAGCCAGGACAAAGCATAAGAAACAAGCTCACAAAGTAGCTTTGATTTGAAAGCTTTCCCAACACACTGCCCAAGGAAGAAGAACAAGGACTACAGGGATACAAACATAAAAGCATAGCCCCAGAAACTACTTGGTTGTTATGGACTCACTCCTGCATCTCCTGTCTTGTTTAAACTAACAGCTCCAGTGTATCAGGGAAGAATTAAAAATCTGTCTGCTTGGTGGGAACACAAGGGTCACAGTCCTCAACACCAAGAAGGACTCACTGCTCTTTCAAGTAGGGTTTATGAGTCCCACTAAGCAGCAGAAGTGGAAGAAGAGCTGTAAATCCAAAAGTGAAGCTGGATGTAGGAAATATCGTCATGCATAAAATTACTGCTAGTAGAGTTCCTTCACCATGACCCTTCATTCCAACCGAGAATGCAATGAAGTTCAACAGAAATGTTTGCTGCTGATAATCTGAGGAAGCTTTTGCAAGAAACTCATTATGGATCTCACCTACACATGGATCACACTCACAACAAAGTCTTTGGGGAATCCATAGTGTCTTTTCAATAATAGTTGAAACAACACACAAGTCAAGAGGTAACTTTGTTCTGACAAACACAGCAGCTTTAAATAGCAACTTGGCCATTTCTAAAGAGATGAAAAAATAATTTCTTGCAGATTCATGTATTTTTATGGCCTTCAAACAATAGTATAGTCTCACAGGAAATCCTAACAAGTTCAGCTTGAATCACCTCCGTCGGTACTGCAAATCATCTGTTTGGGGATTTTTACCCAACCTTCTTATTCTTTATTAATAGGGTCATTTGTCTGAAAACCTGTTTCCGAAGAGTTAGTCTGCTCATTCTGCACCTGAAGTCATAACCCTTTGTTTGCAATCTCACAATTGGTTGCTGTGGAAATCATTATGATGTCACAAAAAACAGGATTAGTAAAACTGCAAGTAGGGAATAAACAAGTTGAACAGATGAACTGTTAAAAAAGTTTTACTACAAGTATTCACAGAAATAAAAAAAAAGGAAAACAAAAACTTTCCTCCAGACCTGATCTATGACATATGCTCACACAGTGCTGACACAGACCAGGGACAGAAGAATTTTCCTTCATGACTTTTAGTCCAGGGGCAACATTTGGAAAATCTACTAGCTAGGAATATATCTGCTATGTTTTGATAAGATACAGAACACAGGACCTTACTTTCAAACTACTGTGAACTTTATGCTTCCCTCTCTTTCTAAAAAGGGAACAAAACATCTATTCTGTGGCTAATCCATGGATGGATAATGTTTTCCCCTGGAAAACAATGCATTTGGCCAAGTGGTAAAAATAAGCTCCCTGATGGACTTCAGACCAAATTAAAACTGACTCCTGGTGGTTGCCTACCTGCTGCAACATCCATCAGAGCGACTGGTGCCTACACATCTTTGCCATGAAACACCCGAATGCTCAGACTGGTGAACTCGCTCTCTTTGCCAAGTCACATGGGTGCAGTAAGTCACAGGGCACGGACAAGCTGGCCAGCTGCAGGGAAAACCTGGCAGCACAGGCATAAGCTTTCAGCTGAAAGTTTTGACCAATATGGCCTGAGCAAGGGCCTTTCCCATCAGATCCCTGACCGCTGCAGCCTCTGTGTCCCAGTGTGCAGCTGTAGCAGGTGAGCTCAGAGCAGAGGAGAGAAGCTGTGGCTGTGCATGATCAGTATGGGGCGTGCCACGCACATGGCAGCACTTCCCCTCTGCAGGTCTGAAGTGCAGTGGGCAACAGAGGTCCCAGTGCTCATGGTGCTTTGATTGCCCCCCAGACAGCTCCTGCATCACTGCAGCTCGGTGTGCAGCCACGCCGTCCACACTCCCCTGATGCAATGACAAGCTGCCCCTCTCCTGCACAACACAGAAGTGTAGCCTGTCATTGCACATACATGGGATACCTCAACAAATGCAGCTGAGGAACAAGAATAACGTACGTTGTCTGCTTCTTTTATAGCTGATTCTGTTACAGGTGCAGATCAGTGTGGTTTTCCCATTTTCACAGTCCATCCATGTGCTGCCCCCAGGTTCCTCCCCTCACAGGTCTCCAAGGGCGGCTGCCAGGAGCACAGCTTCCTGGCACATGCCCCACCTTACTGCAAAGCAAGAGAGCTTATCCAAGGTGCTTGAATAGATTTTTGTCCCCTGGTTCTGCTCTTCTATGTAACACAGCAGAAGCACAGATGAAATTGTCTTTCACCTTTGTTTAAGACAAAGAACAGTGGATTCTCAGCAGAAGGGGAAAAAATCAACTTAATAAGGGGGAGAAATCTCTTTCTTGCAGAAGCATAGAGCACACACAGTACTGGGATGCCGTCTGGCTCTCACCAAGACTTTCCAGAATTCAGGTTCTTAATCCTCCTCTCTTTACCCAGTGAGATGGGCAGTTAAAGCAAAGCTGGGGAAACTCTACTATTCATTCTAGGATTGATCTGCCACAAAAGAAAACCTGTAAGTAGTCAGAGCTCAAATACCTGCCATTTCACTACTGGTGAAGAAGGAAGTACATCTTGGTGGCATTTTCAGTCATTAAAATATTTGAGATACAACAGGCTCAAATAAATTGACAGGTGTAACATAAAAGCATCTAAATTTTGTTTTCAAAGGTGCCTGGCACTCATCTCATCCAACCTTCTACTCAAAGCTAGGCTGACTTCCAAATTAGAAGTTAGATCAGGTTGGCCTGAGCATTCTTTAAGCAGGGAGATTCCTCAGTGTCTGGACAGAGTATGTCCCTGCTTACCTCCTTCTATTGTGGCTTTCTCTTCCTCACTACATGGGAATTCACCTGGCAACCCCTTGTTGTCTTACACCACGACACAACTGGGGAAATGCCATGGACTCGGGAGACCAAGCAAGTGAGGGAGAACCAAGCTCTGTTTCTGTTGGGAATTTGGTGTGTGCACAAATAACATCCTTCATTCACTTGCATCCTCAAAAGCCTTCACTCCCCATGGCCTGACTGTACAGTATCTCTGCCTCCTACCAGGCTTAGAACAGGGAATTCTGATATCTTCTGAATAAGGGTGAGAAACTTGCACGTAGGCACAGCATGTAACTTATTCCACTTTTCCACGTCTTACAAACAATTATTTGAAAAGGTTTGACAAGCACAATGTATTGATGTTCTTCTATTTATACTGCAGACTGATTTTAAGAGGTTGCAAACACTCCTGCATATGGAGTTGGTGAGGCAATCCTTTGGTAAAAAAGTATTTAGCCTTGGAAAAGAGGTGCTAAAATGTTCTTTAAGAGATACTTGTATCTTCTTACTGAAATGAATGTTTCAGTCACACAAGTAACAACCACCATTCTGAAAAAAGGAGACACCTTGCATTTCGTAGCTATTCAGTGTTCATGAAAGCTTTGCAACCTCCTTAATGGAAGACAGCTTTTTCTTTCATTAAATACATATCTGTAAAAACAACTCAAAAGACATCAAACACCAGAAAAAATACATTGAAATAACATTAAAGATCTAATATAAACCCACAAAAGCCAGGAAATTCAGAGATAAAGAAAGACTTTCAGACAAGGGAAAACTTTCCAATGTATTAAACTGGAGCATAAATTCACTTCCTCGCTATGGTTGCCATCAAATCATTCCAGACGCAGGGGGTAAGTTCCTCCCTGGGGTAACGCAAGTGCCTTCAGCAGTACTACAACAAAAATCAGTTTGGCCCTACAGAACTGTCTTATTACTTTCTCTGTTTCTAGTAATTGTCATTGGTTTGAGTTTAAACAGCAACTTCCTGTCTTACAGCTCATTTTCCCATCATTCAGAGACTGTATTTGTGAGATTGCAGTATTTTCCATGATTACAGACTATGATGTCAGCTGTGGGGTTATGACTTCATTGACAGACTGGCTAGATGGAGAACCACTGTGCAGAGGAGAAAATCCACACTCAAACACAAATATATCTGAGATTAGCAAAGACAACACTGCACCTCAGTGGGCATGGACGTTTCCATCTGCACAAATAATATTCTCTACTTTTCGCTCGAGCCAAGTATGAAAATATTCCTTAAAATTTCTCTTTCATTTGTAAGTCATTCATGGTGCTGATGTGTTGCCACCCAAATTCAATATTGATGTCAGCAGCAGTTAAAAATCACAAGCTGTGGGTCCAACTCAGCACTCTCTGGAAGTGTGAGATCAGACATACAGCTTAAGACAGGATATGAATGGAACGAAGTGATTTTGAACTGCCTTCAAACTTCCCATGATTGTGCCCTCTTCCTCAAGCTGACATGGCTTTTGTCTCTGAGTTCTGGCTATTCTGTCTCCAATAAAGCAAGATAACCATAATGAACCAGTACTAGGAGATCCTCAGGTATCTGGCTGAGCAACAGAATCCAAAAAGAGGAATGTAACCTCCTAAACTGTAATGTAACCTCTTAAACTGTATCTAACCCAAGTACTATCAGAGTTTCTCTGGGCTTGATATAGAGAGCATAACTGCTGTAAACAAAAGAGCTTCACACATCACATTTGTTTCTGAGAGAAGAAAAATTATTTCTCCTTTCAGTTTCCTAGACTGAAAGAGGCAGAGGGGCTATGACAGGCATGCAAAACAAGAAATGAGTAAGGTAACTTAGACACTCACTCACCCTACACCAAAAACTCTGATACCAGCACATGGGATACAACTGAGCTGACAGCTGGTGAGATCAAATTCAATCTGAGAACCCAAAACTGACAACTCCCCACAACTCTAGGTCTTACAGAGACTTGGGCTCTTTGTTCCTTCTTTTTGCCTGTCTTCTACACTTTGATTTTCTCAAAGGTTACTTGCAATTTCTCATATTTCTCATATTGTCATATTTAGTCTTGGATTAGATGTTTATTTTATTAGATATCTTCCAAATAAACTGTCACACATTTTTTAAACTAAATAAATGCCCTTTTCAATTTTTCAACAGCCTGATCATGTTTGAATTACTGAAAATTAGAGCTTTTTCAAAGTTTCTATCCATTATACTTATGTAACCCTGAATGAGGAGAACAGGCAAGCTGTGGTTTCAAATGTTGCCCCAGAGAACACAAACACAGAATGGATACAGTTAAATGCACCCATGCTTCTACACTTGTGCAAAGTGTCTGATATGCTCACAGAAGTGCGAAGAAAGGACAGAACTCCACCTTTTTGTTTGCTTTGTTTTAAAAGCTTTTCTGAAAACTAACCTATTTTTTAAAATGAAAAAGCTACATAAATCACTAGAATTCTGCTTCTCATTTATTATACACTCAAGATAATGACTTCAGGGATGTGAAGAAAGGTGTACAGAGCTTTGCAATGCACAAAACTTGCTCTGGGACATTACTTAATTACCATTTGAAATTTTAACTATGCAAAGAAAACCACAGTGATTTATAATTATGCAAAGAGATCATGATGTTTCTAACTTCTCCTGTAAATAGCCTTTTTTTGTGATTTGGCACAATGGAATTAACAACCTCTTTCTTGGAAAGCAGTTGCATCTGGTTTGCCTGAAAAGGTTCTGAGACCTACTTCCTGAAATGAGCAGTGTAAGAGATAAAGTACCTTTCTGCTTGGAGCAAAATTATTATTAAGAATATAATTTTGAAATGTTTCTGTGCTCATGTGTGAACTTCAGCTATAGCATAATTTTTCTTTGTTGTTCTCTGTGCAGTGGATATTGTCTTTACCTAAAGGATTTGTTATAGTTTAAACAAAAAAATACAATGTGCAAAACCTTCTCCCTCAAGATACACTGCAGATTAAAGGGCAAATTCTTTCCCTTACTCAAAACCATAATAGGTGGGGTTTTGTTAGCATAACTAAGAAAGGGATTCAAATTTATATATCACCATTTACAAGCCTTTGGTAGAGAAATCCTGACTTCAACCAAGTAAACTGGAGTCTTGCTGTTGCATTCGCTTCAGTGAAGGCACTACTTTAGGCAGACTCACCTTAAAAGGAATTTGTTTCAGTGACTAATATACCCTCAGTATGAACCTACCTATGACCACAGCTCAATGAAAGTTATGCATGCGGAAAAAGCAAGATAATTCAGGCATTTTCAAAACCACATCCTAATAGATCTTTAGAAAATTTGCCAATGGTTACAGTACAGAGCTGTCCATATTTCACTTTTCAAATAGTTTACAGAAATTATTAAAGAAGAGATAAGTTATCATTTTATGAAGTATTACTGTTTTGTGGCATACAAGTTTCTTTACAATTAGAAAAGCAAAAATTAAAATCTTCTGTACAAGTCCAGTCCACCTGTTACTACTCATGCAGTGACTGCTCAAAACTTAGCTGATATTAATAATAAATTCATTGTAGTCACAGATTTAGTCAAATACTGCTCTTGTTATGTAAGAGTCACCATAAAGTTTCTGTTGAATGTGTGCAGATGTCTTCCTCAAACTACCTGAGTTTCGTGCAAACATGGCTACTCACACAATTTATAGAGCTTGTAACCAAGCAGCAGACACAGTTATGTAACATGTTAGTGGCAGAGGGAGAAGGGATGAAATCCAGACAAGTGTGATTTCTTTAGGAGTTTGGCCATTGACTTCAACAAACCTAATATTTTATCATGTATCTCCTGGCCACATATTCAGTCTACTGGACCAGGGGCACCATGTCTCACCCGCAGATCATTTGTCAGTCTACCTATCTCAATCAGACTTACGTGTAAAGCTTGATGAAACAATTGCTTGAATGGTCCTTTTTGACTTGAATGGGAAGTTTGCAGAAGTATCTTGAAAATTCCACACACCTCTGACAGCTCTGAATGGCTTATGAATGTCAATGAACATTAATGAACGCAACAGTGCGTGCCATTTCGGAGGGCAGCCTGTCTCCTCTACATGGTCAATACTTTGCTCCAAGTACCATATACACTTCACCAGCTGTGTGAGATGTTTTTTCAAAACCCAAATAAACAGTTGAACATGGAAGGAGGGTTCCCCCAAGCAGATTTCTCTTGGCATTTAGCGTCATTAGCATCATTAACAGGTAACAAAGCAGAAGAAGCAGCCAGAGCCTGAATGGGTTCTCTGTGAATACTAAGGAAACCCCAAGAATATGTTAAGACAGGGTAATTTTTATATGATCATAACAGTGAAGCTCACATATGTGTTTCTACTGCACCTTGTAAAAGGCTCCAAATTGCTATTAGGACAATTAATAACAGTCAAAATAGATTTGGGTCATATATAAGGTAAATTCATTAATTCTGGTCCATGCAGAAACTACCAATCTGACTGTCTTTAAGCTCTCAACAGTTACTCAGAACAGACAGGATGCAAAACTCCTAAATTGTGCCAATTCACTCATTATGTTTGAGTCTCCAAAAGGGAGACTGCCACTGTTGGCAAATGACTTTTAACCAAAGCAAACCAACCTTTATGGACCAGGCGCCATTCCCATTGACACAATACAGATACACAATAAAATTTAATGTATCAGTACTGTTATTTAATTCATAAGTAGCACCAAAGTGTGGCCCTGCAGTCCCATAGTTCAACAGTTGTCAGGATTGACAACTGAATAGTAGAATAAAACAAACTGAAAATAGAGAGTTCATTTCCAAGAAGTGAAAAGAAAAAGCAGAATAAAGACATACATTATTCATTACTAGTCTCCTAAAACCGCTGTGGAAATAGCATTCATATATATAGCTGAACTGCCAAAAAAAAACCCCTGAAACTCTACAATATCTGCAATGATAACAGGGAATACAATTTAAACTGGCAAGAGGAGGAATTAAAATCACATGCAAATAGATTGCAGCAAGATGTTGCCAGCAAAATTCTAGCATCCACGCTATAAAACACACAAATAACATCTTGTGTATGTGGAGATTTCACTAGAGTGGGGTTTAATCCATCTATTCTCTCCAGCTATCTCTGGAAATTCCTTAGTTGTCTAATATTTTCTTACTAAGCTCCAAGCCCTCTCAGTTTAATTAGCTGAAGATGCTTAAAATTGATAATCTAAGGCAGCTAGCATTACCTCCCCACTAAAACTCCACTCCATTTCAAGTTTCAGCCAACAGCCATCCAAAACCTAGCTCCATCCCTAGAGAAGCCCTCAGAGCTATGAATTACCAGGACAGAGCACAGCACTGTTCACATTGCTCAGTTCCAGCCTGGACATCAGCACCTTTGAGCAAGACTGTTCACATCTATTAGCAAATGTGATGAGGACTTAAATCCACACTTTCCATGTAAGTGTTCCAATCACAAACTTCTGTTTTCCTGGATGAGAAGCATTCTCCAGCCCTTCTCTTGAAGCTGAAGTGCCATGCAGAGAAGAAGCTACACAATTTTTGAGTACTAATTAAGGCCAGTTTTCAACATTTAGGATGGAAAAGACTTTTAAGATCATCACGTCCAACCATTAATCCAGCACTGCCAAATCCACCACTAAACTATGCCCCTAAGGCAAATATCTATGTCTTTTAAGTACCTCTAAATAATACATCAACGTTTAAAATATTCTAGGAGCCTGTCCTGGAAGGGAACAGATGGTAGAATCTAAAACCCTAGTGAGACAGGGTGGAGCTTGGGTGTAATGGATTCCCTGCAATGTTATGCCATGAAAGAAAAAGGATGAAACCCAGAGATGCCTGCATTTGGGAAATAAATCCACCTTCCCCTCCCATCAGCACAGGGTGGCTGGTGGCTGCCCTTGTGCAGAAGCAAGATTTCCTTCCTGAAATGAAATCACTGCAACATCAAAACAATCAAAAAGCAGCCTCCTTGCCTCACTGTATTGCAAAGAAGGAAATCATATCCCACCAACAGCCTACGGTAACAGCAAGGTTAGCTAATTAGCATCTTCTGATCTGTGCAACCAGAGCCATTCTGAACAGAGAGCATCACAGGAATGCAAAACAGTGTTGTCAGCGTTATCAGCCTCCACTCCACAATTACATGCTTCTCAACATATGGCTTTTTCGTTCAGACTGTCGTCTTCCCAGGCCTCCATGTTTCCCATTTCAGGGTACCCCAAGACTGAAAATACCTGGATTCTCTTGCACCTGGAAAGATTTCTTCCTCTTCTAGCAGCGGTGTCACTACTGTATCTTTAAATCATTAAACTGCATATCCCAATCTGACTATTTAAGCAACACAGCTTGTGAAATCACAATTTTCAAATGTCAGGGTCTTGTCTCTCTACTTTTGATTTTCCTTTGCAGTCTGATGAGTATCTCACTTAGGGCCTTGTAAATGTTATTGTAAACTATGCTCCATTTTTATTTTAAATGGAAACTAGCACAAAAGAAATTCACAACAGCTGAGACAAAAAAAAAATAAATAATTTCTTCACTAAGTGTTGTATGCTACAGAATTAGAAGATGATTCCTGGTGAGCATATTTTGCAACTATGGCAGGAAGCCCATTTTCTTGTTGAAAATCTAACTATATACTTAAAATGTAACACTGAACTGTAATTTTAAATGAGGCTTAGACTCAGGATTAAGGAAGAGGAAATAATAATGCTTGCACTTAAAGTATCTAATGACTTTCATTCAAACACGTGAAAGTACTCTCCAAATATTAATTATCACAGTATCAGTCTCCCCCAAACTCTTCCAGAAGAGGATCAACCCTGCATTCTGTTGGCATCCACATTGCCTGCTTGGGTCTGTAGAGAATGCAGAACAAAGTCAAAAGTATTACCTGCCTTTAATTATTACAGTAACTCTTAATTGACAGGAGTGTAAGTCAACCACACAGGGACTGAGTGCCATTTATAAGATGGCCTATTCTTGCAGAGAAAAAAAAGTTATATCTTCCTGTAGGGCTAATGCACTATGGGGACTTACAGTATAAAGCAGAATTAAATTTAATTAAATTATGTTAAAGGAGAGGCACAACTTGTAAGAAATTTTAAGGAAACCTAGGAGCCTTGACTCCCAATCTTCTCTTCTCACACATTAAAACATGGCTTTTCATTCCTTCTGCAGCACTACCTTTCAAGAGGACAAGGAATGGAAATAGGTGAGGTGACTCATCTATTTTTAGATGAGGAAACTTGGAATGGCACTGTCCCACAGCTGTGATTCAGACTGGCTAATGCTCAAAAGGACAGTAACCACATTCCAAATATTCAAGGAACCAGGCACCTTGTTTTTGTGACTATCTCTGTCATTTAATGAATCAATATTGGATTTCAATGTAATCAAGGTACAAATATGAAAAAAATATCATCATTATGCATCAAATATACTTCAGGCTTATATGTGGGATTGGTTCAAAACCCTTCTGGTCCTGAATCTCTTCATTCTATCATGTATATGGAATCACATAATCACAGCATCATTTAAGTTGGAAAATAATTCTAAGTTCATCAAGTTCAGCCATTAATCCAACATAGCCAAGCCCACCACTAGACCATAACCCTAAGGACCACATCTACCTGTTTTTTAAACATCTGCAGGGATGATATATAGACTTTTACATATCTTACTCCTACTCCTCACTGCCCACCAGCTAGACATATACCAGGGATACCAAAATAGTCACACCTGAATTTACAGAAACAGGCAAAAAAAATTATATTGGTTTAAAATACAAAATTGAAAAGTGTTTCCCTCCCTGCCTCATCCAATATGCTCTCAAGCAAGTTTTACTGGAGGAGGATGGCCTTGAGCTGAAGGCACAGGGCAGGCTGCCAGGAAATCCGAGTTCTATTCCTGGCTCTCCTACAGATTTCCTTGGGCAAGGCAATTAACCTTGTGGAGTACACTTTCAGTGGAGGTGAGGCCCAGCTTCTCTTTCTGCATTCATAACATTTGCAATGGAGAAAACAGAAATGCAGGAGCAAGAATGAGTGCCTGCACTTTTCTTTACCTGAAGCATTTTCTCTGTCAGGTATTTGGATGCACAATTGCTGATAGCTGTGCTAGTAAAAAACCCAAAGAATTCAAACACTGCAGGTGTAAAAATGCCTCCTGATGTTGCCGCTAACAACCTCTGCTCAGTTTCCTCAATGGGCAGTGAGGCTCATAAATCCAAAGTACACAGCCAAATGGAAAACTGATTTTTTAAGTTCTTGGACACCTGTTATCTGGGATCATAAAAAGGAAATTGCTAAGAATTTCAGTATGCCTTTCACTAGAGATGCTCTAATTTTTCACAGTGCATTTTTTTTTACCTGGTAAAATTTCCTCTTTTGACCTAAAACAAAATAAAAGGTTTTCCTTTAAGGACTC